>PVLD010001695.1:0-152342 GCA_004027595.1 Dinomys branickii | reverse complement strand
ACTGTATAATACAAACTTATCTTCATTTCTGCTAATACAAAAATGACTGAGGAAATACAGAATTATAGAGAACATAGAAGGGAATTAGCTCTGGATGCTGTCCTACATGTTACCTTCCTCTTTGTTACTCAGGTTACACAGATGATGGCCCTTTTGATCAGTTCGTTTTTTCTCCTCCCTCATCTCCGTTGCCCTACCACTCAATCAGTTATCTTCCCTGTGATAATAACTGTACTTCTGGGTTTCTCTATACCCTTGGACTCTCACCTTGGGAGGAGATATAGCTGCCTCAGACTATACTATAACATACAGGGGTGTATACAAACTGCCATGGTTGGAGGTGGGAAAGCACATATGCTCACAGCGGACCGCCCGGCTAAGCCAAATATTTAATAGCATATTCTTTTAAGCTACAACTGATGACCTATTTAAAATTTTTAATACCCGTTTTATAATAACTATGATGCCTAATGGTTTTTTAATTAAATAAATTAAAATTAAAATACAGTATTCCACTGTTCATGTAATATTCACCATCTCTATTGGTATATAGTCACAATTTTATTACTCACTACTAGCACAGTGTATTCCAGGGTTCACATAAGCTCTTGTGTTTTTATAATTTGATTCTCTTAATTTAATTATCCTTGTGAAGTAGATACTATTATCAGACTCATTTTTAAAGTGGAGAAGCTATTTAAAGAAATAAGTGACTT
Source organism: Dinomys branickii (assembly GCA_004027595.1). NCBI lineage: Eukaryota > Metazoa > Chordata > Mammalia > Rodentia > Dinomyidae > Dinomys > Dinomys branickii. The sequence goes on along the minus strand of PVLD010001695.1, from coordinate 151,626 downwards.
GTGCTAGTCAGTGGGCATTTGTAAACAAACCTATCTTAAATAAACTATAGCAATGCTAGTCTTTTCACTTCTTACAGTAAAAAGTATCAAGAAGTCAGGAGGGAAAGAACACCAGGCATCTGTTGATTCCGGCTTGTGCTACCTTTTTGTACTACCATAGATCTGTATAGATTTATACCTTTTTTTTCCTTTTTTTGCAGTAGTGGGTATTAAGCATATGGCTTTCACACTGAGCTACACCTTCAGCCCTTCTTTAAAATTTTTATTGATTGATTGATTTAAATTTTGAGACAGGATCTTGCTAAGTCACTAAATTTTCCAGACTGGGCTCAAACTTGTGATCCTCAGCCTCATTATTACATTCTCAAACTACACACTGTAGTTACACCATTGCATTTTACAGTGAGAAATTCAAGAACCTCTAACACAGTGATGGGTAACCTTTGAGAGCTTTCAGTGACAATAGAACTGGCTGCAGCACACATGCTATAGGTTCTCTATCCAGGCCAGGGATATAGCTCAGTGGCACATGCGCCTGCCTGGCAAGCACAAGGTCCTGAGTTCGATTTCCGAGAATTACATAGGTTCTCTATCATTGCTCTCATAGATTGAAAATACTATTTCTGTTTATTAATGTTGCTTGCAAAATTTTCCTTATAGAGACATCATTTTAGGGCCTGCAGGTGTTTCCTTGGCAGAGATTTGTTTTCTTATTCACACAAAAACATATAAGAGCCAGGATGGATGTTTAGGAAGTGGATAAAATATTTTAAATTTTAAAAGTCTGCAGTTACCCAACAAATACTGGTATATAGCTGGCTAGTAAGAAAAAATAGTATATATTTTTAAGTAGAATATCACAGTCCTATGAAAGTATTTTTATATTAAATGATGTTAAGAAATTTTGGATTTTGTAGAATAATTTCAGAATAGATATAATTATTAATTTGAATTCATTCAGCTTTTGTTGTGTGACCCTATTATTTTCAAGTGGTCACTGCCAAAGATGCAGATACAACTTCCCTTGTGTACTAACTCTGAACAGAAGAACTGAAGGGAATGTGAAGCAAAGACTCGGGATGTGGAGGAGGTTCATTCTCACTCAAGTAGCCTTTTGCTTCCCTCAAGCAGCTCTTGGAGGCGTAACTGCTGCCCTGTGACATTTCCACATCTTGGGCGTGTCAGAATTTTGTGTAGGAAACTCAACACATTTGGGCTTCCAATATGTGAAATACTGGGCAGACAAGATAACATAAATCTGAACTGAAAGAAGAGTAATGTTTTATATTATGTCCATTAGCTATAAATTAGAGGACAAAAGCTCAGAGGTCACTGTTGAATGCATGTCTAGAACAGTGGTACACTGGACTCATGCTACAGTATCAAATACTGAAGAGATTAATTTCTGTGATTTTTGTTGAATGTATGTTACCATCTCTAACAGTTCATCTTGGAAAACTAACTTTTATGAGTTTAATGTTTATATTCTTCTCTCATAATGCATTACAAAGATTAAACTAGTAGGTACTGGGTAGTTTAGTTAAATTAAATGCTATAATTTAGTAATGTGCCAAAACATAATTTGGCTTCTGTATCCTAAGCTACAGTGTGTGCTATTAGAAATATTGTATAATAAAAGATTATGATCATGTTAAATTAAAATGGGAATAATTACCAGTTTGTTAGTTTATAAAACTTGGTATTGCAATTATTAAACATTGTCTTTGGAATCAAATACTTGATGATTAATATGGAACTTTTTTCCCTTTAGATTTTAGAACAGAGAGCTAAAATTCGAATTCTTCACTTTACTGCTGCTGCATATTATCACCTATCTGCTCTTAAAATTCAAAGAGCATATAAACTTCACATGGCTAGGAAGAATGCTAAGAAGCAGATTAATTCAGTCATCTATATTCAGGTTAGTTTCTGTGCAGTAAAACATTAAGATGTAAATTTTCTGTTAAAAATCTTTTGGTACGTAATAAACACTTTCTGGATACTTTTTGCTAAGGTCATATGTTTAGACTTTCAGCATATAGCTGCTAGGGTGATTTGAGGGTCAGAAATAGGTTGATATTTTATGTCACACAAATAAATGTGTGAATTATTCTCATTTACACTTCTGCTAGTTAAATCTGAAGGTACCTGTTTCTCAATGATCTTGCCACCGTAATGCACCATAAACGCATCTGATTTTTGCCATTCTGACAAATGGAAATGAGATCCCATTTTTATTTTATTTATTTGATTGCTAGCAATTCTGAATTTTTTTGTATAGTTATTCAGATTCTTATGTATGTATTTTATACTTTTTAAAATGTTAATCCTTTGCCCATTTTTCTTCTGGATAGTCTTTTTTTTTTTTTTGTGGTACTGGGGATTGAGCTCAGGACCTTACACTTGCCAGGCAGACGCTTATTCTACTGAGCTATATCCTCAGCCCTGGATAGTCTTTTTTATTATGATTTTTAGGAGTTTTATTCTAGAGAAGAATCTTTCTTATATACATTAATACAAATTATTTAAAAAAGCAAAACCATTGAGGGAAAAAACAAATTCCAGAATGATGCACAATTTAACAGAATGTATATAAAAGTAAAATAAACACCATGTTTTAAAGAGTTAGGTACACACCCCACACATGCACACACATCCAATGTGAACTGGAAGGGTTTGCACCTTCCAAGAGAAGGACCTAAGTGAAGCAAGGAAGAGGTGCCCCTGGGGAAAGTTAAAAAATATTTTGATATTCTAGTTCTTTCATTTTTATATGTAAATGTCTATTTAAAAAAAACAAACCTGAAGTAAAAATGAAAACTAAATCCTGTTTTAAACAGAGATGGTTTCGAGCAAAATTACAACAGAAGAAGTTCATTGAGCAATATCGTAACACCATAAAAACTAAGCATGAGATGCAAGAATGTCTGAACCAGCAAAATAGGGCTGCTTCAGTAATACAGAAAGTAGCACGCCGCTTTCTTCTTCGCAAAAAACAGGAAAAATTTAATAGTAGAATCACTAAAATTCAGGTACGTGAACATACTGTAGTTTTAGTTTAAGATTAAAGTTTTAGTTGAAACATCTGATCATATATAAATTTACTGAAAGTATATTGTATAAATAGATGCAAATATAAGTTCAAAACATCAGTGTCTATAATCTTAAATTATTCTCTGAAGGCATTATGGAGAGGCTACATTTGGAGAAAGAGAAATGACTGTACAAAAATGAGAGCTATACGGCTGAGTCTTCAACTTGTTAATAAGGAGATTCGAGAAGAAAACAAGCTGTACAAGAGAACTGCGCTCGCGCTTCATTACCTCCTGACGTACAAGCACCTTTCGGCCATTCTGGAGGCTTTGAAGCATCTAGGTTAGTTTGTTCTAAATGCTTTCGTTTAAGATTAGGAATGCATTTCAGCATTTAAAGAATGTTGCAGCAGTATGGTATAAGTTAAAGCTTCTTTCTGTTGCTGTGACCTAATTGTTTTTTCCTCCTTCAGAGGTGGTCACTAGATTGTCTCCACTGTGTTGTGAGAACATGGCTGAGAGTGGAGCAATTTCTAAAATATTTGTGTTGATCCGAAGTTGCAATCGTAGTGTTCCTTGCATGGAAGTCATCAGATATGCTGTACAAGTCTTGCTTAATGTAGCTAAGGTAATTTTTTTATTTTAATAATAAAATATTCGTTGTTTAAGAAGCATGATCCTGCCAATTAAATTTGTGCTTGCTCATCACTATAATTTGGACCTATAATTTAAAATTCATTTATATACAGGAGTCTTAATAGGGGAAAATGTTTGATATATTAAAATGACGGTGGATTGAATTGCTAATTTGTGTAAGGTTTCATCTCTTCTGCATTTGTGTTATAGCAATGACTAATAAGTGCTTACTCTATGGTAGTGTTTTCCATGCATTGTTTAATTGAATCCTAATAATCATCTAGAGTAGCTCATGTTAGTCCTTTGTTTTAGAAGGAATAATAATAATTGTAGAAGTTGCATGCAATCAAAAGTATTAAGATGAAAGATATACCCTCCCTACCTGCCTCCTAAACCACGACTTAGATGTTTTACCTAATATTTTTATATGGACAGGTAGTAATTAAGAACAGTCTGATGCCAGACTAGCTGGATTTGAATTCCAGTTCTATCAACTATAAAATTAATAAACTTATAGTCCCATCTCAAAATGTTTTTGTGAAATTAAGTGACTCAATTTACATGCAATACTTGATGCATAGAATGATAAAAATGTTAATTATTAATTCTATTATTTTTAACTTAATTTCAGTATCGTTACCATGTAATATGATTTAATATAATCTAATGGTACAGTTAGATAAATAAGGCATTAAAAAGATATCCTAGACTAATTAGTATCAAAATTGTTTTATTTTAAAGCAAGCTCATCTTATTCACAAGAAGCATATAATAGAATAACTAATTAGATCATTGTCTTACACTATGGTTATCTATTATAACATTTTGAGAGATTTTTACTAAAATGATCTTTAAAAGTTTGCTTTTATTTACTTAAAGGTGTTCTTTTGTAGAGATTTTAGATTTTAGATTCATTTTATGTAGAACTTTAGAAGTAGATAGGAATGTAAAAGATTATGATGCAGATATGCATGTAAAATAGATTCAGAAATGAGAGTAATAAAGAGGAACTTCCCAAAGCCTTTGTACTTGCTGCAAATGCTCCAAACATTTGGCCATAGCTTTATTTCTCCTTGGGCTGTTTCTAAAGTTTACTTTAACTTAATTTTGTTCTATTCTCTTCAAGTATGAGAAAACTACTTCCGCAGTTTATGATGTAGAAAATTGTGTAGACACGCTGCTGGAGCTGTTACAGATATACAGAGAAAAGTCTGGGGACAGAGTTGCAGACAAAGGGGGAAGCATTTTCACAAAGACTTGCTGTTTGTTGGCTGTTTTGTTGAAGACAACCAATCAAGTTGCTGTGAGTATTAATTGGTTTCCTTTGAGGTTTGAGATTCTATGACTTTTATATTTTTCCTTAAAGTAATTATCACACTAAAATAAGGTGTTGTTTGTATTCAAAGCTCCTAGCACTGATAAAATCAGTTCAAGATAGAGAGCGAGCGAGATAGTATACAGGCACCTATATGTAAAGTATATGCATTTTTTCCTTTTGATACTAAAGAAACTGAATTCTGAAAACTGAATTTATTTATAGCCATTTATTTACAGTAACCATTTCTCATTTCTAGAGAGAATAATTATCCTAGCAAGGTAGGAAACCAGATATATGTTTCTCTGTCATGTTGTTGTAACCATAAATATATTTCAAGGATTTCCGTGGTCGGACTGCTCAGTTATTCTCTCTAGATGTCACAGTTAACACGGGATAGCCATATTTGATAACAATGAGAAACTGCTAAGGAATTTTAAGGAAGAGAATGATAATTTCCGATTTAAGCTTTAATATCTTTCTGGCTGCCGATGTCGGGAGACTATTACAGAGGCAGGCAGGTGAGACGTGGCGGACAAGGCAGGAGCATCTGTCTCCCTAAGGCTGTGCCAGTGAGAGTTAAGTGGGTAACTGGGGAAACTGTGAAGAGGTAAAATTCACAAGACTTAGAATGTGGATACTGCATTATTGAAGTGTATAATATTTCCTTTCTGTATTCAGTGTAAAGTCTGCAACCTTTGAATATTTGTCTTTACAATTGCCTTTCAAATTAGTTCATAATTTAAATGAATCTACTTACTAATTTAAAGAGTTTTCCTCTGGATTGTTAAGTGCTCCAAAACTGTAGTAAGTTTTTGTAGCATTTATAATGATTGGTTTTGTTATTCTAGGAGAGACAGAAATTTAATTCTTACTATTTTTTAAATAAATATATGCTTTCTTTTTAGGATGTACGAAGTAGGTCTAAAGTTGTTGACCGTATTTATAGTCTATATAAACTTACAGCACATAAACATAAAGTCAATACTGAAAGAATATTGTATAAACAAAAGAAGAACCCTTCTACAGTAACTCCCTGTGTTGCAGAAAAACCTGGAAGGGCCAGAATAGTTTCAAGGTAAGCAGTTAAACACACTACAATCTTGTGTCACCATTGATTCACTTAGTAAGTGTTTAGCAGTATTAACCATTGACCATAAGATAATTGTTTTTGACAATGGAGAAACAACATCGTAATAGAATATTCATCTAGAATATTCAGTAAAATCTAAGGGAGGCAACCTCAGAAAATAGTAAGATAATGCTATTGTCACTTTGCTTATTTAGTATTTTAATTAGTGTTTTGGGTATTTTATTCAACAAACTTCTTGCATTAAACAGAGCAAATGCTTGTTATGATTTTGTTATAGCATTTTTATTTTCCTCACTAAGAACTAGCTAGACCTTTAGCTGTTAAGAGTTCCTCTTGGTCAAAATATCAACCTTTAAACCTCCCATAGTCCTAGTTTTTTATATTAGTTTTTCTGAGCTGCTATGACATATTACCACAGACTTGGTAACTTTAAATAACAGAAACTTACTTTCTTAGTTCTGGAGACCAGAAGTCCCAAATCAAAGTATTAGTTATCAGGGCCACACTGCCTCTGGAGGTCTTCCTGACTCCTCTCCAGCTTCTCTGTCTCTTACAGGCCCCTTGCCTGATGGCTGTGTGATTGTAATCTCTGCTTCTCTCTATAATGCCTTTCTCCTCCTTCCTCTGTGTCTGTGATAAGGACACGTGTCATTAGATTTAAGGCTACCACAGACAGTCCAGAATCTTATCTCAAGATCTTTTAAGTATATCTATAAAATTTCTTTTTGTAAATAAAGTACCATCCACAGATTCTGGGATTGAGACATGGATAAATATTTTGGGCTACCAGTTAGCCTACTATGGAGGTGTAGTGATAATTGTGATTTAACTGCTTTAAGGCATATTACTCTATAGTTTTTTTTAAACTGGATGTTTGCTTATATGATTAACCAGACAGACTTCTGTGCCACTGTAAGAGAGTAGACGTGGCACAGAGTTGCATCTGACGTGGCAAGGTGCCACATTTGCGGTTACTGTGCAGCACAGCCCTGTGCAGTTCAGGACAAGGACAATGAACAAGCAAAGTCAGGAGGAAAGTGATAAAGATGGTGACACCTACTAAGATAGATTGTAATGCAGGGTTTCCGTTGAAGGAGGATGCCTGGAAAAGCATCTCTGGCTTGTGGTATTTAAGCTGAGTGCTAAAAGATGAGAAATTTAAATAACAATTGAAGAAAAGATGGGATTGAGTGGGAGTATTAAATCACCAGTTTTATGTTGTTTAAGCCTGAGGAGCCTGTGGTATAACTAGAGAAAAACACAAATAAGTTACAAACTCAGCAGAGATGCAACTTAGAGGGGAGGGAGGGGTTGTTTCTGAAGAGGAAAGGATTAGAATAGTTATCTTATAGAGAAAGGAATATAATAGGCAGTTTCAAATGTCAATTTTTAGGTCTGTAATTGATCTAAAATAAAATGTCAGCCTGCTTGTATAATTTTTCTTTAAAACTACTTATCTGTACAGTAATAAAGAAAGCAACTATTTTTATTCATTTTGCAACCCAAATATAATTTTTCAGATGAGTTAAATAGGAGAGAGAAACAGTTAATGTTGTTTTCAAATGGAATGTACAGGCTCACCTGAGCCAGTTAGGGAGAACAGTGAGAACAGCACTGTGATGGATGCTGGTACATGTTGCAGTGAAATGGATGAGGGATCTCAGCGGGCTGGAGGAGTTTGGTCAGTGATTGTACTGAAGCAGATGACATGGATGAATGAGAATTGGTGGTTGGAAAATGGAAATCTCAGATGCAGACTTCAGTGGTGATACACTTTCTGAAGAGGACAAAGTCTAGTATACGACCATGTGAGAAATGGGTGGTTGTGGAAGAACATAAGAAAATGGCAAAAACTGACCCGGCTCTTGGCTTTTTGGCCACATGATGTTCATGTTGCTGAGGATGGTGACAGAAATTGAGAAAAGACCCAGCCAGTTTCAGAGTAAGACCTTGCGAGTTTCATTAATGACCAAAACGTGGTGCTAGAATCAGGTAACGTAAGCTTTAAAGAAGCTGTAGTATGAAACTTCAAGTAGGTACTAATACAAAGTTCTCCTGCCTGTCTGACAGAATTGTAAGGGAAGTGTTGCGTTAAAGAGTAGCCACGCTGTGTTTAGAACATTGAGTTCCCTTCTAAGGGAGAAACTTTATTAATGCCAATCTTTTTTTTTAACAGACTTAAACCAGACTGGGTTTTGAGAAGAGATAATATAGAAGTCACCAATCCCCTGCAAGCTATTCAAATGGTGATGGACACAATCGGCATTCCTTATTAGTAAATGTAAACATCGTCGGTGTGTTAGTATGAACAAATACTGGAGCTAATCATGAATATGTTGCCTTCTGTGTATAGATTTTAAAGTTTGACTTTGTATTAAAAATAAAAATATAGATACTATAAACAACTAAACTATTTCTTAAGTTCTTCATTGTTTAAGGTTAAAGAGTATATAGAAAGTATCTGGAGTTTTCTTTTCCCCCCAGTATGTTAAGAGTTCTTAGTAGTACTGTTTTCCAAACACTATATTTTTTTGTTGACTCTCCTATTGCTTTTACTCTTTCTTCAGTGAAATTTTAGAATAAATAAGTGGCCTATTTTCTTAGGTGAATTATACCAAAGTAAATTATAGGATTTACTATATTTAAATCCTTTAAATTATAGGATTTAATTAACCACTATAAAAATGTTATTGGCACTACTTTTCTTTAAAATAAGTATAATCTAGTAGTTGCACAAGAATGCAAGAAAATGACTTGTAGATGTTAAAACAGTTTTTGTTGTTATTTTATTGTTCAAGGTTAGGCTGAAAGATTTTAGTGGACTTTCAGCCTGCATCTTCTCTCCACTGGCTCAGCTGTACTAATTACTGTTGAAGTAGGCAGTAACATCAGTCCTAACCAGGGCTCTTTTCTTTCCCTTCCCAGGGAGATGTGTTGGATTAGACAAATAAAAGAATTACAAGGCTGTCCTTTTTGGTTACAACAGGACTGCATGTACAACCCTAATTTGTTTAGATAGGGTGAAAATGTGACCCACCTAGAAATTCCTTAATGTCCTACAGTGTCAAATGTAATAAGGCTGTGGTATCTCTTGCATTGTAGTCACCCTATTATATAGAAGTACAATTACTTGAAACAAATAGATCAGGTGAGCTAAAAGAAATTGTGATGAGGTACAGAAGATAAAAGAAATATAATTGTGTCACATTCTCATTTGTTCTTCCTAATAGTAGACATAGATTTTTTTTACTCTACCTATTTAATGTGTAAATGTATTCATTTAACTCATTTAGCCAGATTTTCCAATTTTTTTGTGTGTTTTATATGTCCAATTCAATTTTCAATAAGACCCCTGCTTTGAAAAACACCCCTGGGTATTATGTAATGTATCCACATAGTATATATCTTTGTGTATTTATACACTGACAACACACAAACACGTGATGGTCAGGCATGATTTTAAGCATTTGATATAGATGACTTTCATAAAGATTTGAATTTATATTTCTAATGTTAGTCATGTTGTGTGTCCCATTTGTTTGTATTTTGCCATTTGTAGTGTCATGACCATTTTAAAAATACTTTCTAAGTTGTGAGAATTCTTTAAATATCCTGAACACACTCCACCCCAAAGAGAGTGAGGACAGGACTTCTGGGAAGATGGCAACTGGGTAAACAGCAGAGGAAGATCCTCCCAGAGGATCACCACCCAGACACTGGAATATAACAACATGAGAAAGACAAGAAGGAGAGAAATGGGTCCTCTGGACCCAGGAAGGATCTGAAATGAGAATTGAAGCCCTCAGAAAGAGCAAACAAGACGTCTCCTGGAGGAAAGTCTTGGAGGGTCACCATAGCGCAGTTGGAGGAAGAGGTGGCAGAGAAGGAGGGAGTCACCACTCCAAACACACCCTCAGCCTGCCCCCTCATTCCGGCACTCACAGCTTCAGCTTCGGAGGCCTATGCTTACAGGTGCCTCCCAACTCGGCCAGGGGAGAATGGAGTTCTGAGAGCTGGTCCAGGACCAGAGAGGGGAAAGCATGGCCAGGAAAAGAGGCAATGGCAGTTGAGAGGTGTTGTTGAACCCAGTGTGAGGATGAGAAGTTAGAACAGCCACTAAAACAGAATCCCTACTCTGCAGCAACCTTTCTTATCAGTGCTCTGAGGCAAGGTGGAGTCAAAGCAACCAGTACACAGCCCACCACGCCCAGCTCTACACCTGCCCTGAGTCTGTGGCCTCCCACCTTTCCACTGTGTGAGCAACTACCAGCAGAGAGCAGTGGCAGAGACCTCAGGGCCACAGGAATTCCCAGGGATCCAGCCAAAAAGCAAATGGGAACTGGAGCACAACAGTAAGAGAGAGCTGCAGATGGAGGTAGACCACATAGCCCCACGGCCTTCTCAGTCCAACACCAAGCAGGAAGCAGGAGCTGAGTCAACGAGCTTCAGCTCCCACCCTGAACTGCCTCTCTGAGCACCTTGAGTCTTGGTAGCCTGAGCACTCAACATTTGTTCCTGACAGCAACAGGCTGAGTCCACAGGCTTCAGGACTCACCCTAAACTACTAATATGAGCACCAAGAGGGACTTCATACTGCTTGCATATATGAACCTTGTATGAACCCATAGCAACAAATTACACAAAAAGCAGTAGTCCTGGAGTCTGAGACAACAACACTCTACACAGAAGACCCGAGAAAATCCTCCAATTCTCTTCTAGAACTAATAACTAAACTTAGTAAACACCCTGGACTACCACAGTGAGCATGGGTGGGGGAGACCTCATGCCACTTGTGCCCGACATTGTAAGTGTGTCCAATGCCCAGCTGCAAGGGGCGGGGAGTGGCAACACTGGAGATCGAGAGGTGAGAGGGAGGCGAAGACCTAGAACTAGGGTGCAGACCCGGTTCTCTAGCTGGGTGGGGATAGCCTCTAAAGAGTCATAGGCAACCTGCAGGGAGATACTAGTGGCCTAGGAAGGGGATCCAGGGGTGGTTGTCAGGGAGCTCAGCAGCCTGATGGGGGAGGGTGCTCACTCCAGGCTACATGAGAACCCTGAAGACCTGGACGAGGCCTCCGGGAGCAGATCACTGGGGTGGAGCCTGGCGACCTGTGGGGGGCGACCCTGAGGACTTGACACGTTGTATTGAGGTGGAGCCTTGCGGTTCACTGGGTGACCCCGCCTACTCAACCAGAACTCTGATGGCCTTGAGGGCTTGTCAATGGGGGCTTGACCATAGTGAACCTGGTTCCCTGCCTATCTACCATCTTTGAGGATGGGTGCTTTTCCACCTCATGCCATAGCAATTTGTGTGCACCCATGTTTGTTACAGCATAAGTTGAAGTAGCCATGTCTCTTCCCAACGTAAGAGCCCAAGGTAGTAAATAAACCAAAAAGTACAGCTATTATCAGAGGGAAGACGACTGATTGGGTAGTAGAATAATGGAGATAAGGGTGGAGAAAATTGATTAATCAAATGAGCCATCATCTGTATAACTGAGTAACAAATGCAAAGATAACATTATGTATTACAGATTCCAATGTTAATTCCCTACTATCTTCTCTATAATTTGGTACTTCCTTCATTGTTTTTGTGTTAACAAATGTGAAGATAACATTTTGTAGATCAGCATCCAGTGCTAATTTCCTACTATCTATAATTTTGTATTTCCTATATTGTTTTTATGTTATTCTGGTTTATATGTCTCCATTCTTTTGTCTTTAAAATTAAAAAAAAATCCTGAACACAAATCCTTTATCAGATGTATGACTTGCACATATTTTCACCTGGTCTGTCACTTGCTTTTCATTCTCTTAACAGTGATTTTTGTAGAGAAGCTTTTAATTTTGGTGATATTCAATTAAGTCCACTTAAGGTAATTTTTTATTTGCAACAAAGTGTAGATCAAAGTACTGTTTTTCTATTTTCTATTTGTGTTTTACATATGGATTGCCTAGGTTCCAGAAGCATTTATATAAAAAGATTATTAATTAAATTTCATGTCCACATTTCTCAGAATATCTATTGACCATATATGTATTGGCCTATTTTTAGACTCTCTTTTTCCCAGTTCAGTCTCTTTGATCACATTTTGCTTCCTCTTTAATTTTCTGACTTACTCTTAGAATATTTTTCTTTGTTTTTTTTTTTTTTTTTCCGGGACCAGGGATTGAACTCAGGGCCCTAGTGCTCAGCGGCAAGCACTTAGCCCACTGAGCTGTACCTCCAGCCCAGAATATTTTTCTTTGAATTAAAATGAACATTCTGGTAATCTAGCATGATCTCATCTGAAGATCTTTAATTACACCTGCAAAAACTCATTTTTCAAATAAGGTAACTTTCAAAGGTTCCTATGATTATAATGTGGATATTTCCTTCTTAGTTCTGTAGATCTGGTCATTTAGTTCTGTAGATCTGGTGTTGTTCTGATACATTCACCAGTCTGTAACTATCAAATGACCTTTATTTGTACTGAAATGCTGCTTGATGCATACATACTGCTCTCTAATATTTTAATTGTAATAAAATATACCTAACATTTTAACCATTTTCAAGTGTGTAAATTATTGGTTTTAAATGCATTTACATTTTGGGGTATTCCTGGGTTTTTTTTTTAGGACTAGCATGTGTATCAATGTTTTGGGGCTTCTGTAACAAATTTTCACAAACTTACTGGCTTACAACAACAGAAGTTTATTCTTTCACAATTTTGCAGCTCACTGGTCTGAAATGAAGATGTTGGCGGTGGTGCACTCACTAAGACCTTTCCTCTTCAGGCTGCTAGTGATCTGGGAGTTCCTTGGCTTCTGGCCATATCAGTCCAGTCTTTGATCGCCTTACCTCCTTTTGTCTTTACTGATCTTCTGACTCACTCTTAGAATGTTTTTCATTGAATTAGGGCGAACATTCTGGTTATGCAGCATGATTCATCTCAAGATCCTTAATTACATTTGCAAAAACTCATTTTCCAAATAAGGTAACGGTCAAAGATTGTGAAGATTAGAATATGGACATTTCCTTGGGAGCCATTATCTGACCCACTCTAGCATGACATTTTACTTTTATCCTATCTGTGTTCTCATATGTGTCTTAGTTACTTTTCTCACATTGCTGAAACAAAATAGCCAGCACCCAGATTTAAAGGGGGAAAGGTTTATTTAGCTCACAGTGTACAGAGGTTTCTGTCCATAAGCAGCTGGCTGTAAGGCAGGACTGCACATGACAGAGGGACAACCGTTTATGGCGGCAGAAGATAGCAAAAGTAACAAGAGAGAGTGAGACAATCCTCTTTCTGTGCCTTGCATTGTATCCAGTCTGCCAGGCTTAGGACTGTGCCAGTCCAGTCAGTGGGCTGATCCAGGGATCGCCCGCTCTTAATTCCAGCACCCTTAATCCTAGCATTGCACTAGGAATCAATCACACACTGTGAAAAAGCCTTGTGACCATGTGAGGCTTCAGGGGGACCTTGAGACACAAACCATAACAGTATGATATGGATTTCTTGAAGAAAGCATATTATTAGTCCTTTAGTTTTTAGTCTAGTCCCCTTTTGACAGAGGTGTTTAAATTTATAGGTGTTATGATTACTAATGTGGCTAAGTTTAAATCTGCCCTCTTTATTTTCTGTTCATTTCATCTGTTCTTTTTCCCTTCCTAAACTTTTTGGATGGATTGAATAGTTTTTGTCACACTGTCACAATTTTTAATTTAATGTAATTCTTATCACTTGATACACAAATCTGTACAACACAGGGTAAAAGATCTTCCAATTTAAGTTCTACATTCCTTGCCTTTGTGCTGTTGTCAAGTTTACTTCTAGCAAACTCTGCCATTTTACTTCTAGTAAAACTGCCATTTTCATTGTTTTTGCTTTAAAAAATCAATTTTAGAATGATATTTATATTTCTAAGCTTTGTATTTGTTGATACGGGTGCTATTTTTGGACTCTTCAATCCTTACGTAGATGGAGGTTTTCATCTAGTATCATTTTCTTTTCTGCCTGAAGGACTTCCATTAATGTGATTCACAATGTGGGCTGGCTGGCGTCTTAGTTACTTTTTCTCATTGCTGGGACAAAATACCCAGCGCCCAAAGTTAAAGGAGGAAAGGTTTAATTAGCTCACAGTCTGAAGAGGTTTCCGTCCATAACAAGCTGGCTTCAAGGCAGGGTGGCACATGGCTGCAGAAGACAGCAAAGGCAACAAGAGAGGAGAGACAAGTCTCTTTCTGTCCCTTACCTTGTATCCAGTCTACCTGTCCCACACCCTTAATGCCAGCATTGGACCATGAATCAATGCTAACGTCTAGATTCAGCCACCTCTGAAAAGCCCACCCCTATGACTGTGAGGTGTGTGTGTGTGTGTGTGTGTGTGTGTGTGTGTGTGTGTGTGTGAGCATCCAGACACAAACCATAACAGCTAATGAATTCTTTTAGTCATCTAAATCTGAAAGGTATTTTTTAAAAACCTTTATACTTCATTCTTGAAACATTTTTACTGAGTTTAGAGTTGTACACTGGTAGCTTTGGGGAGTTTTGCTTTTATGAAACATTAGGATTTCATTTTTAAAGCCATTTTAATGTATATTTATATATTTAAAAAATCAGCAGAATTCTAAAACATTTTAAGTAGCTACTGTTAGATGGGTTATATTTAGAAATAAATTTACTTCTATTCAGAGATTTAATTACAAAAAACTGGTACTTTTCTAAAGTCCCAGTCTGGATATTGGGATTATAAACCAGCTGAGTGACTCCAGAACTCCACTACCTTAATAAATAAAGCTAGAAAGAAAATTTCTGAAAAGGACAACTTAAAAGTGTGAAATCTAGATACATTAAATCCTATAGTGAACCTAGTTGAAATCTGGTACTAAAATTGATTAAAAAAAAAAAAACCTTAAAACAGACCTAAAATTTGCATAGGAATGTAGTGTAAACAATAATAGAAATTTAGGTTAATTGCAAAAAGGTGAATTATCTGACAAATAATTAAAATGGCCAGTTTGTGGGTGATACTTCTCTGATACTATCTAAAAGATTAATATCCATCAATTAAATGAAATCAAAGAACTACTATAAGAAACTGGTAATTTTTAAAAATAATATTGTAGTGATTTCAAGTACAATACACACCCCAAAAGTTTTGAAGGAAAAGATTAACTCACAATATCCACCATACAATACACACCCCAAAAGTTTTGAAGGAAAAGATTAACTCGTAAAATCCACCATCATAAATTCAAAAGATAAACACATAAGGAAAAGCACATACAATTCAAAATTATAGAGCAGTTCCATTGACTTTGTTAGGGTTAGGGTTCTTAAAAGTCTGCAAGAAAAAGACAATTAGTTCAATAAAAAAATACTTCAGGAATATGAATAGGCAATTAAGACTGAAATAGAAATAGTGTGATTTTATTAGAAAGATACAACAATATTTGTATTCAGTAGCTCATTTCACATCTGATTTATTTTACTTTTATGTTTATACATCTATAAAGTGATATGTGCATTACAATAGTTTTAGCAATAATAAAATACTGGAAAGAATTACTCAACACAAATGAGCAAGACATTAAATGTGATTCTGGTGGGGCACAGAAGAGATTTGGAGAGAAAGCTTCAGTTTTCCTAGAGATCAATCACTCTGTGTAGTTGTGACCAGAATGTTAGTAGAAATACGAACGTTAAAGAACATCTTATTATATAAGAGAAACCATGTGGTACTTAAGCTTGGATGTCTGACTTATTTACTTAACATGTTCTCAAGTTGAATCCGTTTGCCTGTGAATACTTCAAGTTTTTTTTATGGCAGAATAGAACTCTGTTATTTATAAATATCACATTTTCTTTATCCATTCATCTATCAATGGACATATAAGCCATATAAACCAAGATGTTTCACTTATACTACTAGTATCTTGTTTATTGAAAAGTTTTATCTTTTTGTTTCTTCTTTGTGAGAGAACTTTTTGTTTATGACTTAGAATAACATTTTGACCATTATTTTAAGATGATGATGCATAGCATATTAACTATTGCTACTGTCTATTTTGTTTTTTCATAGAAGAGGGTTTCTAATATTTTAATTAATATGTACTTGTATTACATTAAAATGAAAAACACATTGATGAAGTTCAGATGGAAATGGGGAAAATGTTATTGGGAACTACAGGAAAGAAAACAAAAGCAAAAACACAGAGGATGGAAATACCTCAAACTGAGAAGCTCTGCACAGCAAAGGAGTCAACCAAACCTTGAGACAAACTATTAAGTTGGAGATAAATGTTTACAGACTACACATCTGAAAATGTGCTGCTAGCCAAAATATATGAGGAACTCCCACAACTCAATAGCAGAAGAAATAACCTTTAACAAAATAAAATCCTTATGTATTTCTCCAAAGAAGACAAATATAGCAACAGGTACATGAAAAGCCATTTAATTACACTATCAGGGAAAAAAAATGAAAATCACATAGATAATACCTCATCCCTGTGTGAGTGGATATTATAAGTAAAACACTAAAAAACAACTGCTGAGAATGTGGAGAAATAAAAACTTGTTCTGTATCATGTGAGTGGTAAATTGGTACAGTTCTTGGAAAATAATGTGGACATCCCTAACATTGAATAGACATTTATGATCTGATTCAGCACCTTACTCTTGGATATATGTTCAAAGAAACTGAAATGGCAATCTCAGCGATATCTGCACCAGTATGATCATTGCAGCATTACTCACAATAGCCAAGATATGGAAATAAACCAAATGTTGGGTGAATAGATAAAATTAGTACACGCATACAACGGCCACATTACACAGCCTTGCATAAAACATCCTGGCATTTGTGACAACATTGATGCTTAGGTTGTATTATGCTGAATGATGGAGCCTTGAAAAACAAATACTCCACATTTCCACTTACATATAAAAAAGTCAAATATATAGAAGCAAAGCGTTGAATGATAGTTAATGGGTTAGGGAGAAGGGAAAATGATGTGTTGGTCAAAGTATAAAAGGTTTCAGTTATACAAACTAAGTTCTGGGTATCTACTATTAAAAGTAAACAAAGTAAGAATTAAAAAGAAAATTAAGATATTAATGGTAGAAGCAAGATAGAGGTTCTGTTTGAAAATCTTGTCTTTGAAATTAAGCAGATAACATTGTATCCTGAAACTGTGAATCATTAAAGTTTCTATGAATAGTAGAATGCATAATCACCATATGGAATACTATGCAAAAAAACAACTATGTGCTAGATCTTAAAAATATGATTATCTCTCAGAATATTAAAAACAAATTTGGCAGAATATATATATATATATATATATATATATATATATATATATATATATATACTAATTGATTCCATGCATGTAAACACAGGCAAAAGCAGACAAAACTAAAATGGTTTAAAGATACTGTTTAACATTGGTGTGGGTGTAGGCAGTGATTTGTGAGAGTCTATGAGGCTTGTATGGTGTTCGTTCTGGGGTTCTGTATTCATGGATATGTTCAGTTTGTGAGTTCCTTAATATGTAAACTTATGTGCACTTTTATATATTTTCATAAAATATTTAAAAAATTGAAATAATACTTGCTCTCACATTATAGTATTAGTGTTATTTTTAAATTCAAAACTCATTAGAATGTGAATACCATAAGAATAACAATTTTAATCTACATTTTTCACTACTGTCTACCCCAAAACCACAGTAAGGCCTAGCACGTAAAGACATTCAAAACATTTTTATACATGAATGATGAAATAGTGCAGTGTTTATTTCGCTACATATCACAGAATTCAAAATCTGTAAATCTGTAAAAACAAAATCTATAAAAACATTATTATTTTTAACAGCACCTTTCTACCTTTGATTGAGATAAAATCATTTATCCCTTTAAGGGGTGCAATCTACCAAGCATCACATGCAGTGTGACTCAAAAATACAGTTAATGTTTAATTTTAAAAAGTTATTACAGTAAAAGACATATTGTCATTAATCTTCCTCAAAGTACTCCTCCCTGTGGACAGAATGTGTTAGTTACTTTTCTCTATCATTGCTGAGAAAAAATACTTGACACTCAAAGGAGGAAAGGTTTATTTATAACCTCTTAGTCTGTAGAGGTTCTAGTGCATAATCTCCTGGCGCAAAGACAGGGTGAGTTTGCAGAGGAAAACAGCTCATGGCCAGGAGAAGACAGCAGAATCAACAGCTGGACCTTGACAGAGCTTCCCTGCCCTTTATACTCTAGTCTGCTTCGACTAGGCTGGTGCCAAGCCAATCAGAGAACTGATCATACAGCCTTTTTTTTTTTTTATTTTAAAGACAAAAGAATGGAGACATATGAACCAGAATAAGCCATAAACAATACAGAAAATACAAAATTATACAGAATATAGTAGGGAATTAGCATCGGATGTTGTATTACATACTATTATCTTCACATTAGTTAACACATAAACATTAAGGGAAATACCAAATTATAGAGAAGATAGTAGGGAATTAGCACTGGATGCTGTATAATATAAAGTTATCTTCACTTCTGTTAATACAAAAATGATTGGGGAAATACAAAATTATAGACAACATAGAAGGGAATTAGCACTGGATGCCTTCCTACATGGATGTTACCTTCATGTTTGTTACTTAGTTACACAGATGATGGCCCATTTGATCATTCAGTTTTTCTCCTCCCTCATATCCATTGCCCTACCACTCAATCAGTCATCTTCCCTGTGATAATAACTGTATTCCTGGGATTATCTATACCCCTGGACTCTCGCCTTGGGAAGAGACATAGCTGCCTCAGACTATACTATAACATACACGGGTGTATACAAACTGCCATGGTCAGAGGTGGAAAAGCACCTATGCTCACAGCAGACCGCCCGGCTCTGCTCCGTCACCGTGCTATGGGTGGGGACGGGTCCAGTCTGTGAGGCATCCTCAGTGGGGCCCATAGCAGAGCAGCCGGGGGCCCACGGTGGAGCAGCCACGGGGCCCAAGGCGGAGCAGCTGTGGGGCCCACAGCGGAGCAGCTGTGGGGCACGCGCCCCCGTCGGGGTGCCCTCGGTGACCTGTTCAGCTCTGTCCTGTTGCCTCGATGCTGGAGGCCCTTTCTTCTCTTCCTCCCTCCTCCTGATCTCCAGTATTACTGTTCCCCACCCCTTGCAGCTGGGCATTGGACAAACTTACGATGCTTGGTATAAGGGCTTGAAATCTCCCCGGCCTGTTCTCACTGTGTTAGCTCAGGGTATGAACTGACTCTAAAGATTAGTTCTAGAATAGAGTTGGAGGATTTTCTCGGGTTTGCTGTATAGAATATGTTGTTGTTTTTCAGACTCCCGGTCTGCAGCTTTTCATCTAATCCGTCGCTATGGGTTCATGTAAGGTTCATATGTGCAAGCTGTAAGAAGACCCTCGGTGCTCACATTAATAGTTTGGGGTGAGTCCTGAAGTCCGTGGATTCGTCCCATTGTTGCCAGGAACAGGCGGTGCTTGCTGAAGCTGCCGAGACTCAAGGTGCTCCCAGAGAGAGTTCAGGGTGGGAGCTGAGTCCCGGCAACCCAGCTCATGCCTCCTGCCTGATGTTGGAGTGAGAAGGGCGTGGAGCCATGTGATCCACCTCCATCTGTTTCTCCTTCCGGTTGTGGTGCTGGAGCCCCCGTCCACTCCTCGGCCGGATCCCTGGGTGCCGATGCGGCTCATGGCCGAGGTTCCCCACCACCAGTAGCTGCTCACCCAGCGGAGAGGCAGGGGGCACCGCCTCGAGGCAGGCGCAGAGCCAGGCATGGTGCGCTGTGTACTAGTTGCATTGATTTTCTCCAGGTGCTGATTAGGAAGGTTGCCGCAGGGTGGGGGACTCTGCCCCAGTGGTTGTCGTAACTTCTCATCCTCACACTGGGTTTGATAACTGCTTCTGACCACCATTGCCTGTCTTCCTGGCTGCGCCCTTCCCTCTCCAGCCCTGGTCCAGCTCTCCAAACTCGGCTCTCCCCTGGGCGAGTCAGGAGGCTTCCATGAGCATGGGTCTCTGAAGCTGAAGCTGCGAATGCCGGAACAAGGGCATGGGCCAAGGGTGTGTTTGGAGGTGTGACTTCTTCCTTCTCGGTCTCCTCTCCCTCTGACTGTACCATGTCTGATCTCCAATCCTTTCCTCCAGGAGAGATTTTTCTTAGTCTTTCCAAGGGCTTCAATTCCCATTTCAGATCCTTCCTGATTTCAGGATACCCACCTCTTTCTGTCCTTCCCATGTTGCTATATTCCTATATTCCTTTGTCTGAGTGGCATTCCTCCAGGAGGTTCTCTCTCTGCTCGCTACCCGGTCGCCATCTTTCCACACAGCCTTAATTCCAGCATCACACACTTTTGATTTAGCCACCTCTGAAAAACCAGCCCCCAGTGACTACATGAGGCTTTGGGGGGATGTCTAGATAGAACCTGTAATATTGCACCCTGGCCCCCCAAAGACTCATGTACATTCCTTTATGCAAAAGGCATTTATTTAATCCATCTCCAAGAGTTGCCAAGGTCTGAACAGTTTCAGCCTTACTGAAAAGTCCAAGTACCAAGTCTGAGTGATTTAAGGCAAACTCTCTGTGAGCCCTTGTAAAATGAAAAGTTATACACTTCCAACACTCAATGGAACAAAACAGACATTTCCAGCCTGAAAGTGACAAATGGGGATACAATGGAATGGGACCAAAGCAAGTCCAAAATCAAGCAGGGCAAATGTTAAGTCATGCAGTTCCATGTGTAGTATCTGAGGGAATATGCGGCAAGATCTGAACTCCACAGGGGTTGGGCGGCTCTAACCCTGTGGCATTTCCTGTGGTTGTAGCTCCTATCTCTCCTTTTTTGGGCCCACTCTCCTTTGCAGTTTTCCTTGGATGATCAACATTCCTGTCTTCTACAAACTTCTGGGATCTCTACTGTGTCTTTGACTGCATTCTCATGGCTTGAAACACTGCCTTCTCAGGAGCACTGCTTGGCCTCTCATGCCTTTTGAAATCTGAGTGGAAGCCTTCCTGATCCCACAAATCTTCCATTCATGCACCTAAAAAAACTCCATGTGGATGATGCCAAGGTCTGATGCCAGCAGGGATAGTAGCTAGGCTTCCATCTCGCTTGGCTGAAGGGGTCCAGTTGGATCGCTGAGCACTCTGAATCCAATTTCAAGGAACAAATTCCCCAGGCCATTACCATTCTGCAACACAGTGCTCCAGGGATTGCTTCATAAAATAAAGTATTCCACTTTTGTAATTTTGAGGCTGCAAAGGGTGGAGTCCTGCTGTTTCTTATGATGCCTTCAGGTAATCTTTTCTATTCTGTTCTCAGCAATCCAGATATCCTCTGCTCTATGTTTGTAGTGCACAGCTTTACTAGAGCTTCCTTTTTGGACAAACACAACATTTTAAATCATTCTGTTGTGCTCTTTAATCTTCGATCTCAACATAAATCTGGCTAAAACCCCCAACAGTATCCATGCTACCACCTCAACATTAGACATTACTTGTTCAAGATTAATTAGTCCATGGTTCTTAATCTTAGTTTCAGGCAAAGTCTTAAGACATGAGCAAGATGCAGACAAACTTTCTGCCAAGCCATGACGCACAGTCTAGAGTCCAACAACCGATGCAGTTCTCTCTAGCAGAAACCTCCCAGGCGTGATTTTTACCCTCAGGATTTCTGTCAGCCCTCTGGTCTTCTGAGCTTTGGCCAGAATCTCCCATAGAGTAGTCTATGGTGTTCTAGCTCTACTTTTTCATCTGGCGTCTCCAAAGCTTTCCAAACTCTTCCCCTAAGCCATAACCAAAATCTTCTGAACCACATGGTCAAGTACAGTAACAGCAAGGATCCTACTCATGGTTCCAAATTCTGCCTTAGTTACTGTTCTCGCATTGCTGAGATGAATTTTCCAACATTCAAAGTTAAAGGAGAAAAGGTGCACTTAGCTCACAGTTGTAGAGGTTCCAGTCCATAATCTGCTGGCTCCAAGGCAGGGTGGATTTGCAGAGGAAAACAGTTCGTGGCCAGCAAAAGACAACAAAATCAACAACTGGACCTTGACAGAGCTTTCCTACCCCGTTATACTCTTTATCTAGTCTGTTTCGACTAGGGTGGTGCCAAACCCATCAGTTCAATCAGTGAACTGATCACACAGCCTTAATCCCAACATCACACACTCTAGATTCAGCCACCTCTGAAAAGCCTGCCCTCCATGACTGCATGAAGCTTTTCGGGGGAGGGGGACACCTGGATATAAACCATAACACCCACTTCCCCTAGTCTTCTTGCCACTTTCTAAAGCGGTTATGGCAGTTCTCTTTTGTGACTGTTTTTAGTTGCACTGTTCTGGCTGCCTTTATGCCCTGAATAAATTACAATACTTACCCTTAATGGTAATTCTGACTTTGAGAAAGAGTCAACAGTAGCACTGTGCCGGATCCAGGGAGTAAGATGGTGGAAGACACCCTGTAATATTTTTATGAGCCTGCCTGTCCATCGGATGGCACTTGGTAGCAGCATTCCCTTTATTTTGTTATCATACCTCATAAAAGCCTGCCTAGAAGAGGATTTCCAGAATCACTTCAGAAAATGGAAAGAAAAATGGGATAATTTTGTTTGAAGTAACTGGAGTATTTTGAGAGGCACTCATGGCAATGGGTTTATTTGCTGTAGCCAAGTTTTGAACATGTAAACATTCACTATATGTTTTCAACACTCCTTTGAATATCACGTCTCTGTTATCTGTTCCTAAGTTCATCTCTTCTCTTGATCAATATTAGTAAACATAAGTGACCAGGTGAACTTTACTCTATGAACTTAAAGTTGGGAATCAAAGTTGAAAATTTACCCAGTTTCTGTGCTAATTATGCTGTGGCTATTGTCCTTATTTGCGATGTGCTTATTGGCCTCTATTAGGAAAAGTCATGTCAATTAATATGGTCTTGTGATTTTAACATTATTCAAAAGCATTTGAATTGAAATACAGATTTTTTACCAATGAGATTTAGGTGGATGTTGTAAATTATTAACTTTTTCTTCAAGAAAATGTTGTGTGCCTAATGACAAATCTCCACCATTTTAGGGTTGTTGAAATCTGTATGAAGCACACCACTGAAGATGAGGTTGAAAGAATTGGCTTTTGTTATTATAGTAATGATCCCCGGAGAACTGTGTGCAGAAGGTAAAGTTCTTAATATTCTTTATTCTATGAAAATATAAGTTGAGAGTTCTGAATATTCTTTATTCTATGAAAATGTAAGTTGGGATGCCAATATTCATGTGCGTTTTAGTATAAATTTTATTTTATTATATCAATATAATAACATGATTTTTATAAATATAACAACATTAGCTCCTGGGAAAATTTATTATGTTATAATTATAGTAGCATGACCTAGAAAAACAAAGCAAAATCCTGTTTCTATAGTTTTATGGCACAGAAGACTGTGCTCGAAGTATTTAGTTTAAAGGTTTTACAAACTAACAATATGGTAATTGAAACATCATATATTAAAACTTAGTCCTAATTTTATCATATCACTGACAAAATTTCTACAATTTTAATTCTGCTTATATGGCAAAAGCTTAATGGAGGAAATATGAAAATGAAATATTCATAAATCATCAGCCTGATTTTCTACTCTGTCACTTTAATTTTTATTCCAATATTTTACTCATTGGAACTCATGAGTGACGTTATCAATAGTCATTAGTAAGAGGACCATATTGTTGATTATATAAACAAAGACATTGTTCAGAGAGAAAGAGTCTTTATTTATAATTATGTCTGGGCAACAGGTATAACCCAAACTGTCCACATCGTTATCTGTTGATTTCCTATTAGACTTCTTTTTATTCATAGTGTATAAAGTGAGTGTGAGAATAAAAGGTAGGTACAGTTATGATTTGTGTTATTTAAGAATAGTTCTCAGTGTAATTAGACTGTTTAGGATTAAGATTCACACAGGTTAGTTAGCAACCAGCCACAGTGAATGAATATGAAAAGTGGGAGACCATTGTGACAAATCTTTTCTAAAATGAACACTAGTAAGCACTAGAAAATACAATATCCTGTGGGTTATAACTGCATTTTAGTTGAATAGTTTACTACAAAGTGTGTACCAAAAAAGATTCAATAAAATTATGAAAATGAAATAAATGTATTTTATCTTATTTGATACATTTAACTCTAAGGTAGAATAATTTTCATGAACCATTTCCTTTGATTTCCTTTACCTAAATAGATATGCCAGCTAATAGATTTCTCTCATCTATACTCTGATTGATCTTTTATTATGTGATTATAATCTTGTTTCACACAGACACAAAATGTAAGCCCCATGGATAAAAAGGCCAGGACTCTGTAATCCATGCCTTCCCCAACCCCACTGTGAACCTCGGGGTGAGGAATTAAGACACTTGTTTTCATTTCATGGTGCGCAATAATTATTGTGCTTTGAAAGACCTAGCTTTTCCTTTATTTATACATTTTCTCTTTTTATCCATGATCTTGAATTGCATTTTCTCTAAGACCCACTATAATGTTGGATATGTTCTTAAAGAGACAAATATCTTTGGAACATGTTTTCTGTGTTTTAAAGTCACATTAATAGGAACTTGCACTAGATTTTGTCTTCCTGTTGTTTTATTTTACTCGATATTGTTCAAATACATTTCTACTTTTGGAGCTGTTCTGTTGTTTTAAACTATCGCATAATAGTTCACATATCTCACTTATCTATGGCTCTAATAATGGACACTGTAGTTCCCTCTGTCTTCTGTCTCTGAAATTAATACTGTCACATCATCTTATTTTTCTGTGAGAGATTTTGGGGCAAGATTTTGCCTGTATTTCTCTGAGTGTGTGACGACAGATGACTCTGCGGACTGGTTATGTAGAGGGTGTAACCTCTGAGGATGTGACTCGCTGCTTTGTATTACTGCTCTTGTCTGTTTCCCACCTTGCTGTTCAGGAAGTGGCATCTTACTTTTATTTATTTGCAGTTCTCTGATTCTTAGTGTGTACATCTCTTCGCCTACATCTTTAGATGCTCAGACATCTGTGATTTCTTGTTTTATATGTGATTAGCATTTCCCTTTGCTTTATGTCTTTTTATGGGTGATTTAGGGGAACTCTTCGTAAACTGTAAGTTTTAACTGCTTGTCAGTTTTGGCATGGCAGATTTTTCCTTTCAAAATGCTGTCATGTTTTGTAGACTGTGACTTTCATTGAAAGAAATTATTAATTTTGATAGAATCAAAATCTCAAAATTTTGCCATATAGTTTCTGCTATTTTTCCTGTACTCCTGAATCATACAGTGTTATTGTTGCTTCTGGAACTGTGTGTTTTGGGAGCCCTGATGTCATGAAGCAAAAATTAAGTTTTTAGGGTTTTTACTGATGAGATCTTTGGCTAAAATCGTTCTGCTATTTTCTATATTTATGAGTATTATATCTTCACACTCAGAGTATTTACTTGTTTGTCCTCCTCCTATTTATTTCTGGTCTGTATGATCAGCCTCTTCTATTATCTATTCAAGGATATTCATTACGTGAGTTTGAAATTCACCGCCTATTAGTTAAGTTTGCTATAAATCTGAGTTCTGTTATCATTTGTTTGCTTGCTTTTATGGTGGCTGAGCTCCTCAGACTTCTTGCTTTTAGTTTTCCTCACGAATTTATATTCTGCAACATAGTTCAGCTACCTTGACAAGTGCTGTCTCTCCTGGTGACGGGGAAGAAACATGTCCCAAGATACAGAGTGTTTAGGGCCATCTTTTGTTTCCCTTCTGTGTCCAGCAAGAGGCCCTCAGGGATCATGCTTGTATATTCACTACAGCATTGCTATTCTTGGAGAGTCTCTTCTCACTGTGAATTCCCAGTCCTTGGGTAAGGAAGAGTGAAGAGGGTTCTCAGCACATGGAACCATCCTGCACATATTTTTATGCGCTCTCCTACTCTGTTAGGTGCTTAGTTATATGTTACTCATTGTTCTGAGCCAGGTGTCCTCAGTCCTGGCCTGATACTATTATTTTATGCCTCAGATTAGCATTTGAGTAGACAGTGCTCAAACAAGGCATTGAAACCTATAACCACTGCTTCCAGAGCTTCCTATACATACGACTGTTGTTTCTTCTCAACACAACTGGGGGTTGTCCAAGGTCTCTTGTTTTGTGTTGTCTTGTTTAAGTATTTTTATATTTTAAGACTGCCAACATATAGATTTTTTAAATAAATGTTTAATTTGGGATATAATACTCCAAATGCAAGGAGATAAATTTGTGTAAGCTTTAAACCCTATTTTCCAGCACTCAGATCAAGATTGAGAACATAACAGTTCCCTAGACACTTTCTATACTTTTTTTTTTTTTTTGGCGGTACTGGGAATTGAACTCAGGACCCTGCACTTGCTAGGCAGGCGCTTATTCCACTGAGCTATATCCCCAGCCCTAGACACTTTCTAAAAGGCCACACAATAAACTAAACCCCAAGGTTAACTATTCTGACTTCATTTTCATTACTGTGGTTAGTCCTCTTTTAGAAAGGCACTTAAATGCATATAATAACGTATATGTGACTGGCTTCTTTCAATATGATGTTTGATATGTTTGTGCTGTACACTATTCTATTGTATGCATAGTCTAAAATATGTTTATCCTTTTGCCCATTAATGGGCATTTATATTTTTTATAATTTGGGACTATATGAGTAGTGCTGTATGGATATTATTCTAAATGTTTGGGGGTTCACAAATGTGTCCTTTTCTGTTGGCTAATATGGCACATACTTGCTTTAATAAGCATTACCATTACACTTTCCCATGACCCCGCTTTGTACTGTCACATGAAAGTAGTATTTATATAGATACAGAGGAAAATATAACTGCCAGCCTGCTGGATATGAGACACACCAAATTTGTGTCCCCTGAAATGGAAGAATGAAATCTGCAGGACAATGGAAGTTAAGGTAGGAAAGGTTTATTGGGGAACAAGAATAGTTCCTGAGAGATAGGAAAGGGTCCCAGAAGTGGGTTGACACCAAGGCCCTGTCAGGGGTAATTTATACAGCAAAGTTGCAGTGTGGTTACAATGGGGTCAAACTATAGTCAACCTGTAGGATTACAAGTACAGCTACTCAGCTACTATAAATCCAGTAGGGGAGTAAGTAGGTCACGTGGCTAGGTGACATGAAGGAACAAAGACATTTTTGGGAAGGGATGGGTCCCCATGCTCTGCTCACCCACGTGGGCAACTGATGCCTATCAGAACTTTAGAGGACCAGGTGATGCCAAACAATTTAATTCCAAGTTATTTCTTATCCCTCAGGGAGGAATGTAGGCTTGGTTATTCCATCTTTATCTCGAGGCCTGGCCTTCAACAGATGCACCTCCAGCCACAATTGTAATGTTTTTTATTTTTCTGCAGACATCCTTGACAGCCCAATCTCTCTCTGACTATATCAATTTCTCTCTAACTTAGCTGCCTATAATACTATGAGAGAATCTGTGTTTTCATATCTTCACTATCAATGGGTAGTCTGTGTTTTTATTTCAGCAATTTTTGTAGATTTGCAGTCTACCTTGTGGTGGTTTTGGTATGTATTTCTCTCATAACTAGTAAGGTGAAACTTACTTCCTGTTTGTGAAGTTCTTGCCCAAGCATTTTCATTTGATGTCTGCTTTCTCATAGAAGAAAAACAAAAGCCATTTATTTCACAAGCTGTGAGTTTGTATGCCCTAAGGAGGACCTCTGTTCTAAAACTGTGCTGCCCAATAAAGTGTACATTACCCACATAGACAGTCTTCTGTATTCACAGTTCCCAAAGTACAGATTCAACCAAATGAAGATAGAAAATTATTTGGACAAACATGGCAGAAAATTCTGTAAATTGAAACTTGCTATTGCCATATGCCCAGTCCTACACTGAGTACGTGCAAATAAAGTGAGGTGTGATCATTCTCCAATGTTTTTTTTTTTTTTTGCGGTACTGGGGATCGAACTCAGGACCCTGCGCTGACCCTGCGCTTGCTAGGCAAGCGCTTATTCCACTGAGCTATATCCCCAGCCCGAGGTGTGATCATATTACTGGGTACTCGGAACACCTAAAGTGCATGGCAGGTAGTAGTATATGCAAAAAGTGCATCAGTTTTTATAAGAAACTTAACCATCTGTAGGTTTTGGTATCTGCAAGGAATTCTTGGAATTGCTCCTCTTCCGCTATTGAGGGACAATTCTGTGACTATTGAGCATTTGAAATAGAGTTAGTCTGATAGTACAAGAGAGACTCCATTTTCTTTTTTTAACTCCGTAGTAAGAGAAGTCACTTAAGTTCATTGAAACTGTAGCTGACCCCACTCTTCAGCCCTCCCCTTGCTTAGTTATCCACCCACTTACAGGAGAGCAGTCATAAAATGGGAACAGAACAAACATGGCAAATTGAGAAATAGGCTAAAAGTTAAACCACAGTGGTCAACTTCTGGGAAAGGCAAACCTTATAACCATTATAGGACATTCTTGTAAAATTCCCAAACAATGAAATAATGGTTACTACGGAAACCTAAAAATGTACATAAACAGAAGGTGAGACCCGGATCAGGGCGGACATCTCTGGCTCCTGGTTAGAGACTGGCCTTCAGCTGGCTCAGTGAAACTTTGTTCATTCCTGCTGTTTTGGTCTTTTGTGAATATCAGTATCATTGAACTCGCTTGTTATAACAAGTCCAAGTTGAAATATGTAATATAAACAAAAGATTTTAAAGGGTAAGATAAAAAGAATGAAAAATATTTTAATATGTTGAATCAGATAAAACCTATTAAAACTAACCACAATTATTTCCTTCTACTTAGGTTACTACTAGAAAATTTTAAATTACATAAGCAAATTGCATTAGATATCTACTAGAAAATGCTAGTCTATAAAGTTATGGAAATCTTCCTTGAGGAAGTAGCCTGCCAGTTTTACCCTGATTGTCAGGGTTGCTTAGAGTTAATAGCAGATTAGTTAGAATGATAAAAGTAAAAGAATGCTTGGATGTCACAAAAAAGTGCCAGCCATTGTTTACATAATTAAAAATAAGTATAAGTTGAAGTGTTTGCAAATTTTTTTATGTACAAAATGTATTGCTGCTTCATCAGAATTTCCCTGGTTTTAGGTACAGTTTTTCCATTTACAGCTTAACTCTTTTGCTCATTTCAGAGAAACTTTGTGGTTTTCCAAATGTGCAAAATGGAAGGATTGCCCAATACTACTATACTTTTAAAAGTTTTTACTTTCCAATGAGAATAGACACCAAACTGCCATTTTTCTGCCTGGCTGGTTATACAACCGAAAATGGCAAACAAGAAGGGCGAACCAGATGTACAGCGGAAGGCTGGGCTCCAGAACCCAGATGCCTCAGTAAGTCAGCGCATTCTGTCCACACAACGGCTCGGTACTGTACTGCAAGAAGCTAGCTCAAAGAAGATAATTTGCTTCACTAAAAGATGTGAAGTGCTTCATCCTTTTGTCGGATAAGAACAAATTATCTTTCTATGAAGTTCTATGCTAAAAATGCTATAAATAATGCTTTTTTAATGCTACCCTGTGAAAGGGATAAGGAGGGTAAGTTAAATGGTCACTTATCACATCACATGTGATGGAGATGCAGCTGATCAGTAGTGAACAACCTATTATATGAATTATTTTGCATAGGAAGCCAGAAATATGCTTCAGACTGACATCAGTGAGGACACAATTATTACTCTACTGCTTTATCAATTGGAAACTTCTCACTGTTTTGCACGCCAGCTTCTCTTGTAATATGCACTGAGATGCGTTTTCACATTTGCCCTTACATTGTCAGATGGTGTTATGGTGGGTTCATTATATCCTGCTATGCTACAGTCAAACTATTAATTGGCTTCCATTGCATAAACTGTCTTTGGCTAAGACTTTCTAAGCTTTTTTTTTTTTTTTTTTTCCCAGAGTAAGGGACTTTAGTTGAGTGAGTTTCATTTGAAGAAGTGCATTAAACATCTAGTAAACACATCCATTTGGGAGAGCTACACTTTCCATGGATTTGGGACAGACCATAATATTGGCATTGCACTTTTAATACTAACACAAAATAGATTAACTCTAATAAATAAATTTCACTTGTAATGAGTATAGAAATAGTTTCAAACCTTATAATTATTAACTATTTTGGCTTGGAAGATAGAACAGTGAAGTAGGATCCAGAAGAGATTAAAATGGTAGATAGGATTTAGTGCTTAAAAAACAATCTGTGAAGTCAGAGTGACTTTTTGTGAATCCAGCTCTGCCACTGGAGAAATGACTTAAACATTCTGACCCTAAGTTTCTCATCTATAAAATGGAGTTAATATTGCTTCAGTGAGAGAAAATGTATAGTGTCACACTTGTACTAAATATATTTAAACTAATATATTAGTTTTAGGCTTGGATAAGTCTAATCCTTCTGCATTGGTTTCTTATAAAGGTTTAATAATGTGGATTATAAGAAATGATAGAGTTCCATATGAACTTAAAATTTTTTTCATTTCATGCATTGCTATTGAAAGCATTTACTAAATATCTGTAAGCTCAAGAGTTTTGCAGAACATATGTGTGATTAGGTCACATTCTGCAGTGACTATTGAGTTTTGTGCAGCTAGGTGAACTCAAACTATTTGCTGAAAAAAATGAATAAAGCCTTTTTACTAAGGTAGGATGTTCACAAAATAATTTAAGGATCCATTAAACAGAATGTTTTATAACTTTATCAAACAAATTAAAACATTAAGAAATAGATCCCAAAGAAATTTTTTCTATTTACCCATAGGACAATCAGTGGAAGCACTGAGGATATACTTTCTAAAAGTAGGTGTAGTAAGGGAAGGAAAAGTAAAGAAAGCCAATGACAATATGAATCCATTTCCAAAGAAATTTTATGGAGGATATGAAAGATATTTTCAAAATTAGACCAAGGAATTGTGGAGTAAGAATTATTTCATTTATCTCCCTCCTTCAGATTCTAACAGGATGATATTACCTTTTGCCTTAATTTTACCACTTTGTAAAAGGATAAGCTTAATTTCATCATAGAGTTAAGCAAAGAAATATTTTCTCCCCCATAGAAAAATGCACTAAGCCTGACCTGACAAATGGTTACATTGCTGATGTAAAATTACTGTACAAATTTCAAGAGAATGTGAGTTATACTTGTGCCTCAGGATACAAAACCACCGGAGGGAATGATGAAGAAGTGATTCAATGTCTTTCTGAGGGATGGTCTTCTCAACCATCCTGTACAAAGGAACATGGTACGTGTATATGAATCATTTCCTATAACTAAATTCAAAAGTTTCTGAGGCTAGTATTTTCTTCCATAATGAAGCATTTCTAGCCAACATAATTTATTTCCATATGTCTGTAAATGTGGGAAGTTAAAATGTTTTTATCAAATGCTCAGTATTTTCTTAATCCATGCATTTTCAACTGCTATAACTACTCCTGTAGCTGCTACTTTGGACTAATGGGGAAGAAAAGGACTAAAATGAAAGAAACTTACATATATGTATGTCATTAGTTATAGGATAATTTGTTATAATATTTTAAGTTGCTTGAAGTGTACAAATCCACAGAATCTCAATCGTATTTCACAAGATTTATTTGAATTGTGGCCATTAGTCAAGTACAGTGAATGAACCAAAACTCACAGGAATATGAAACAGTGATAGAGGCAAAAGTGAACTTTAAGTTTTTCAATTTTGCCAAGGGTTGATTTTGCCATATATTCTTAAGATTCGGTGTAAATGTATTTCAATATTTTAGGCTATTGATGAAGTTCATAAAATAAATGACATTAATTTTTTTAGAAACATGCTTAGCCCCTGAATTACATAATGGAAATTATTCCACAACACAGAAAACATTCAAAGTGAAGGACAAAGTGCAGTACGAATGTGCTGCTGGCTACTACACAGCCAGAGGAAAGCAGTCGGAGGAGGTTGAATGCCGCACATCTGGTTGGTCTCTAATGCCAAGATGTACCAGTAAGTTCTCCTTTTGAATAAAACTTATTTTCACTCTGAAAAATTTCACTCACAGAGAAGTGTTTATAAATTGTCATGCTAATTACATTTTCAATTTTCTTGTTTTTAGTTTCAATTATGTTGATTAATAGTAGGCTTTGATCATTTAAAGTTCTCAAATGGAAAACATGCATTTTACCTCACAGAATTAAATTAAAATAAACCTAATGCTATTGAAAAATATATGAAATTAATTCATAGGCTTTTACTAGTTGTATGACAAATTTGTTAGTTTCCCTTTCAGATATGGCATTTAAATAGTGAATTTTGTTCTAGCTGGAAAATTAAATAATTCAATGTATTTTCATTCATTCTTTAATTTTTAGAATTAAAGTGTTCTTCTTTAAGATTACTAGAAAGTGGATATTTTCATCCTGTAAAGCAAACCTATGAGGAAGGAGATGTGGTTCAG
Organism: Dinomys branickii; assembly: GCA_004027595.1. Taxonomy (NCBI): domain Eukaryota; kingdom Metazoa; phylum Chordata; class Mammalia; order Rodentia; family Dinomyidae; genus Dinomys; species Dinomys branickii. The sequence continues at coordinate 119,049 of PVLD010001695.1, read as the reverse complement.
TTTTTCTGTCATGAAAATTATTATCTGAGTGGATCTGACTTAATTCAGTGCTATAACTTTGGCTGGTATCCAGGACCTCCTGTATGTGAAGGTAAATTTTTAAATTGCATGCCTAGACCAATAACATCTCATATCTTGATCAACTTTAAGAGTTTTTAAAAAATATCTGTGTGGTGATATCTAATCTTGGTCTCAAGTATTGTATCTAAAATAAATGTCTTTTAATCAGGACTATTAGCAATCTTCATTTCATGTGAAAAACTTTAATATTTGTATTAATTTTTATAGTGGTCATATCTCCTAAATTTACTATTTTAAAATATCTCTTGTAAAGTTAAAAGCTCTTATTACAATTAATAGCTTTTTGAATTGGGAATTATTAGATCCAACTACCACAAACTAGCAGCTTTGTGAGGACACTTTCGTAATTGACCACGTATTTCCTGAAGTAACACCTTTAAATTCCAAAATAGTGAGGTAAAAAACTGAAAAAGCAGAACAGAACTCATACGTGAAAATGGAAAATGAGATGATCTAGAAGAGCTACTCAAAATGTAACCGTTAAGGTTGTATTTTTATCACGGGGTGTGCTGTATTCATTAAAATTAGGTACACAGTGCTTAACGTCAGTGATTCCAACCGGTGTGTGTGTGAGCTAATATTCACAGAAGTGATGGATAGAAAAGACAAAATAACCAACTCTCCTCTAAAATTTCCAAAAGAAATGCAGCATGCCTGACATCTTGATTTTTAGCTCAGTGAAACTGATTGTGAAGTTTTGGACTCCATAACGGTAAAGGAATTAATACTTTTTTAAAAATGTGTACTGTTTTAAGCCAGTAAACGCTAGCAATTCGTTACAGCGGCGATAGGAAGCTAACAGAATCAGCAGTTTATAGTTAAGAATGGATTTTAATCCAGATAGATATGGGCTAAGAACAGATCTTCCACCTGTTATTTGGAAGTTGGAGTTTCTTTTTAATATATAAGAGATAATAATGCCTACCTAAGAAAGCTATTAAGCCTGAAGGAGATGACGACTATAGAATGAGATAAGGAGAAGGAGATAACTCTGTTATCCACTTTATCATTTCCTCAGGGCAGAGCGCTGCTACCGCAATCTCAGCAGCTTCAAGTCACAGTTTCTGCGGGAGTCTGGGTGCTGTGCATCATAATCCAACAGCTGCAATATTTCACCTGGGCTTGGTTAGAAATAAACGTCCAAACTCACTGTAGCTCTTGGCAGCATTTAGTGGTTTGCAGACTGTTGAATTTGAGAGTCTAAGTTTCTTATGGAAGCTTAACATGTGGCCACATCCTTGTTGAAAACCAGCAGAAAGACAGAATGTTTCAGCAAGAATGACACTGCAAATTAACATTGCCTAGTCATGCATACATAATTATGAATTCTCCATGTTGACCACATACTATTGACTAGAAGCAAGTCAGAGTCCCTCACATGCAGAGGGATCTTATACAAAGGAGTGAATTCTGGGAGGTGGAAATCACAGAGGTGTTCCTAGAATCTGTCTGACATGCTCACTCTGTTGTTTGACATCATGATCTAATTAAATCTTTACTCTTTGCAACTGTGTGTTTAAACATGCTGTTATTTTTCCGTAAGGAAGAAGAAATAGGTGCCCTCCTCCGCCTCTACCTCTAAACTCAAAAATTCAAACATATTCAACAAGTTATCGTCACGGTGAAATAGTTCGTATAGAATGTGAACTTAATTTTGTGATCCAGGGCTCAGAAGAAATACGCTGTGAAAATGGAAAATGGACAGAGCCTCCAAAATGCATTGGTTGGTAACGTCTGGAATAAGCTACCTGAAATGAAATCTGCACATGTAGCCAAGTGATCTCTTCTCTTTAAATTGTATTTTTTCAGAAGCAAAGGAGAAGGTTGCCTGTGAGGAACCTCCCATCATTGCGAATGGTACAGCAAATGCGCACTCTGCAGTGTATTACAATGGAGATAAAGTGACGTACAGATGCGAAAGCGGCTACCGTCTCCGTGGATCAAATGAGATAACCTGTAATCATGGAAAATGGACCCTTCCCCCTGAGTGTGTCGGTGTGTATGCTGCAATTTACATCAACAAACAGCTAACCCTATAGGGCAAAACTTTGTGTATGACTTATTTTATGTACATATTCATAGAGGCCACTGCTGGCAAGGCTTAGAAACCCTTCGCTGCTTTACCTGCTTTGCTACTTCCTTGGGTGTATGGAGCGATCTGTGGAATTCAAGTGAATGTCGATAATTAGGGAGGTAAAATAATGTTCCCGATACATTTTTGAAAGGCACTGTGATTTGACACGAGTAAGCACCATGGCCGATGAGTTCTAATGAGCATTAATGGAGGCTGTGCTTCTCCAGAGAAGCGAATAAAGGCAGGTAGATTTGAATCACTGGTTATACATATATATATGATCCACTTCCTCCGCCTGTGTGTCCCACGCATTTAGTACAGAGCGCTGTGACGTTGCTTTGGGGTAAGTGCTGCTGCTAAGTGCACTTGTGCCTCTTGCCCTTCTGAACCTTATCGCCTCTGAAAGAACCTCCCGTTCCTCCGTTTTGCTGCGGAGTACCAGCCGGCTGCGCCGTCAGTCCTGAGTGGTCCCTTCCTGCCCTCCTCATCTTTGATCAGATGTTGAAGAGGGTTCCACAAACATGTTTACTGCAGATATTAATTCTCTGTGACAAAGGCTATGAAGTGTGCCAAATAAACTAGCCGAGGATGAGAAAGAGTCTAGAGAAAAATACTGATATTTTTATCAATGAGTTAAAGGAGAACTGAAGGGAGGAGAAATGGATAATGACAAAGGGAGAAAAGTGAGCAATGCCAAAGGGAAATCTTAGAGTTGATGATAATCTTTAAGTTAAAGAACATGATTTCCTTTCTGTTCATTTTAAGAGTGTCTTAATCGTAATCCCTTCACAATCAAGAAAGAGTAAAAACATACATAACAGTACTTACTGTGTATTCTTTTTTTTTTTCTCTTTGAGACAAGGTCTCACTATGTAGTGCAGGCTGACTTTGAACTCACTTAGGTAGACCAGTTGGCCTTGAATTCAATGCTTATCCTCCTGCCTCCACCTCCCGAGTTCTGGGATTACAGGCATGTGCCACCACGCCTGGATTACTGTTTATTCTTGTTTAGTACATTTTTTGAATATATCCGAGCTGAACATTTATTTCTGATGAATTTAGAATAGAAAACAATTGCCTAAATTATATGGTGTAAATATTAAGCTACCATAGCTTGGGTTATTGTTCCATTGTTATATCATTATAGGTTCATATTAATTTGGAAATAACCTCTTTTCTTAGAAAGTAATGAGAATTGTAAGCCTCCACCTGAAGTAATAAATGCGACCATTACCGATGGGTTATTGTCAAGTTACACAACAGGATCCTCAGTGGAATATAAATGCAATGAATATTATTTATTGAAAGGATCAAAAATATCTCAATGTGAACAAGGAAGATGGTCACCCCCGCCTGTTTGCTTGGGTAATAAAGAGAGCAGATTGAATTTTTTTTATGATAATGCTTGTATTTGTATGCGATTCTCTTACAGTATAAATCTGTTTTTCTCAAATGTTTCCTTGCTCATTTATTTAAATATAAAATAGCTAATATCTTAGTGCCCGGGGCTAGCACACCCATCTTACTTAAAAGGGCAACTCTCCTTCCCCAAGTCCTTATCTTCCATATGCTATAGTTCAAAGGTGTTCTCAAATTATATAATTCATAAATTCATTTTATTTATTATTTCTGGTGGAATTTCAGTTAGAGGGTAAGCTCTATGAGGTCATAGGTCTTTGATATCCATTCATATGTACTGAGTGAATATTTGTCTATAATATTTGCTCATTAAATAATTTTCCACTTCAAATTTATTATTTTATGGAAAGTAAATCATGGCTAACTTAACTGGTTGATGGATTGAAATGTTACTTTTAATGTTTCAAGTTCACTTATTTTAATCTATGCCATAATGAAAATAGTAAGAAATGTATAAATTCATTCATTTGATAGTAATAAAGTATTATTTTATTATCTGTATGTGTGGGGCACTTTCATAATGACATCAAATATAAAATGTCTTTTTTGTGCCTGAAATTGAAATCAGAGCCTTGTGCTTATCAGGCAGGCACTGTGCCACTGAGCCAAGTCCCCATCCTGAAAGTATCCCTTTTTGATGCTTGTTATAATTTTTGTTTTAAAGATGTCACTTTCATATTGTCATATGAGTAAAGAATTTAAAAGAAAATTTTGTTCTGCAGAGCCATGCACTGTTGAGATGGATTATATGAACAGAAATAACATAGAGATGAAATGGAAATACGAAGGAAAGGTCTTACATGGAGATTTAATTGATTTTGTCTGTAAGCAAGGATATGACTTGCCTCCATCAACCCCGCCATCGGAGTTATCTGTGCAGTGCAACAGAGGAGAAGTGAAATATCCTTTATGTGTTAGAAAAGGTAAAATGATCATGCTTTTTAGTAATTCTTTATTAATAGTTGTTACCCATCTTGGTTGAAAGTTTGTATGTAAGACCCTAAGCGGTTTTTCACCTTTTTTCCCCCCGTATATAAATCGGGAATAATCCACCTTCCAGTTGCTGGAGAAGCTTCACTTAAATGGGAAGACGAGGCAGCTATATTTTAATTCCAAAAAGTCAGTTATAGAAGGGAAAACAGTCACAAGGTTTTGTAAATCTCTCCAGGACTGATTATCCTCATGTCAGTACTCAACAGCCCTGTAAAACATTGCTGCTCAGAAAGTGGCTTGGTGCACAGTGTGAGAGATTTTGTGTGCTCCTTGATTACAGAGATTATTACTTTTAATTTCCTCTTTCTCTCTCTCTTTTTTTTTTTTTTTTTTTTTTGAGGCAGGATTTTGTTACATAGTTGAGGCTGGCCATAAACTATTACTTTTTTTTTTTTTTTTAGACAGGGTGTCTTTATGTAATTTAGGCTGGTCTTGAGCTCACTTTGTAGCCCAGGCTGGTTTTGAGCTCACATCGATCCTCCTGCCTCAGCCTTCCAAATGCTGGGATTACAGGTGTGCATCACCACACCCGGCCCTAAACTATTACTTTTATTTGACAAAAGGAACATAATAGATACACTTTCACTTTCGTCTAGATTGAAAGAGAAAGAAAGCAGTGATAGTATTTGACAGTTGTAAATATGTGCTGAAATTTTGTAACATGGAGTTCTAATTATAATAATAATAAATTGTGTAACGTGACGTTATTGCAGAAATATTTCCAGTATATAAAATATTTGAGAACTGCTATACATGCCTTTAATACAGTAAGCTATCTCATTTTATTTCTATAGCAATAATTAAAGTACAGGATGAAATTCATTTTAGACTTTAAAATCACTTTTGCAGAATCTAAAGGAAAATGTGTGTTTCCTCCACTCATAAAAAATGGAGTCATTATTAGTTCAAAAGCAGACACCTATGAGAATGGGTCCTCTGTAGAATACAGATGTTTTGACCACTACTTTCTACAAGGATCTAAGGAGGCCTATTGCATGGAGGGGGCATGGACTACACCGCCCGTGTGTTTAGGTATGAACAACGTTACAAATATGCTTCTGTGTAATGAAGTAAGTTGTCATTGGAGTCAATATAATGTTTAATTTGTTTCATTTTTGTTATTTTATTAGTATTTCTGTTTTAATTGCTGGCTTCTATTCCTTCCTCTAGACTATGGATAACTGTAGCCCAATTTACTCAATAAATACTAAGTGCAAACCATTCATTAGGTAGGAAGTAGTCTGTGGTTTAGGCTCTCAGAGGTGCGAATGGAAGTAGCGTGGGACAGCCTGCTGACGGTTATCATTCGGTGTAAGTGGTCCACAATAGGAAATGTGCATCCACGCGGGGAGCAAAACCATGGCCTCCCTGGTATGGAAAGGTGAAGCTGTTCAGTGCCTTCTTAGCGAGGACGCCTACTAGAAATCACCACATCTACCAGCATTCCCAGACAGCAAAGAACGTATCTGTAAATAATAAGAAAATCTTCCTCTATTTCCAATTCTGATTCATTTCAGCAATACATCTTTAAGTGTGGTAATATGAGCATTAAAAAAATTAGGTTAAAGATAAACATTCTACTTCTAATATGCAAAAATATTTTAAAATAATCTGCAGTGGGTGTTTAATTTTAGCAATAGCTGTTGGAATAATCAGATGATTATTACTTTTTTTTCTGCACATTAAACAAATTCTATTGCTTTTCTTAATGTTAAAACCTTATTATATTCTGTGAGGCAATCTGGCCTGGCTGTGATGAGTTAGGCTCATTACATGTTGGCGGGTTTTATTTGCTCATATTCTGCTTAGGAGTTTTGCTACTGATTTTTGTGAGAGAGATTGGTCTTGCTTTCTTTTCAGTTTTGGTATAAAATTTCTACCAACCTTATACAATGAATTGAGAATTTCTTTTCTCTTTCTCAATGATCTGGAATTTGTAATATTTCTTTCTTAATAATTGTTAATAATTCACCAAAAGAGCAAGCTAGCCCCTGAATTTTCTCCGTGAAAAGATTTTAATGATAGCTTCAATTTGTTTACTACATATTAAGTTGTCTCTTTTGTCAGTTTTAAGTAGGGAGGCTTTTTTTTTTTTTTTTTTAGAATTTGTCCCTTATATCTTAGTTGTCCAAATACTTGAAGAAATTGATTCTTGGCATCTTTTTACCCTCAGCCCTTTTTTATTTTTTTACTTTGAGACAGTATCTCCCTAAATCACTAAGTTTCCCAGACTGAACTCAAACTTGTGATCTTCTTGCCTCTGCTTCCCAGAGTCCTAGATATACGCCAGCAGCCCAGCTGAAATATTTTTAAACTTTGGGTTTTTACTATCATTTACTTCAAAAACTTTTATAATATCAATTTTCATGCTTTTATGTGCTCTGAATAAGTATAAAATTTCTTTTTGAATCTTTAATTATGAAGTTCTTTAAAGCTAGAGGAATTTTCTAGGTTTCCATATTTTGGTTATTGAGTTAAAAACGTGTGGCTTATTAGGTCAATATGCTTTTGTCTTTGTAGGTTTTTTTTTTTTTTTTTTTTGAGACAGGGTCTTGTTTTGTATTCTAGGCTGGTCTTAAACTCACTGTGTATCCCAGGCTAGCCTCAAATTCTCAGCAAACCTCCTGCCTCAGCCTCCCAAGTGCTGAGATTACAGGCATGTACCACCACTCCCGACTATAGTTTTCTGTTTGGAAAAAGTTGACTTTCTCAGTGTTGGTTTTATTTTTCCATATGTCAGTGGAGTTGAGTTTCACTTTTCCTTTTTAATATGTTCATAAATACATTGATTTGTGTTTGGTTATTTTCTTTTCAATTATTAAGTGAAGCACTTCTTTCCATGCTTAAAAACCATTTCTCCTTTCAATTTTACTAGTTTTTGATTTAGTATTTCAGTGCCATTTTAATAAGTATGCAGAAATTAAGTCATGTTAAATCTTGATATATTGGCTATGAATAATTTCAAAGAACTCTCTATCTGTAGAAATACTTCGCTTTGCTTTATTGTCCTGCATTTTGAATTCCCTGAGTCACAGAGCTTTGGCAAGTGTTTCATAGGGGACATTTTCCGTCTTTTGACCTTCAACCTTCAGATGTCTTGTAGCGATCATTTCTTACAAGAAATCACTTTCTGGTCGATTTAAAAATATATTTATTCAATCTGTTATTTTTCTTTAAAATGAAGTATTGAGTTCATTTACTGATATATTTGAGATTAGCACTACCATTTTATTATACTAAACACTATTCTGTTCTTTTTTCTCTTTTTAATTTTTGTATTTTCTCATCAATGACTTAATTTTTGTTATGCTCTTCTACCTTCATTAGCTTAGTTATACTTTCCTCTAGCTGCCCCCTAAGTCATAAAGATTATGTGACACAACCTCAGACTTTACAACCCAATGTAAATTAGTTCTTCTTTCACTCCTCTAGGATGCTAAGATGCCCTCACTTTATTTAAAAGTTCCAGTTGCATATTTTCCAATCATTGTATTACTGTGTCATGTGCTCTAATTCTACATATAATGTAAGTTCCAGAGATATTATTAACCTTACTATTTGTCCAACAGTACACTTTTAGATTCACCCATTTACTTATCAGTGGACTTGCCTCATCCTTTCCAGATTATTTTTCTGGTTTCTCTTTAAGATCATTTTACTTAGCTTGAAAAAATTATTTCTTTGTTATTTTCTGGGTTTTGTTTGCTTGTAAACATTTTTCAGTTTTTCTTTCAATTTCAATGAAGTTTTGTTTTTTCTCTTTTTCCAGGGCTAATCACTCACTTAAATAAACCTTGTATGATCATAGGTGTAACTCCATGAAAGTATTTTTAAAAAAATTTTTCTTGTCTAGTTCTGGTATATATAGAAATGGTAATATATCAGTATAAATTTGAAAAAAATCTAGAATGCATGTAAATTTTCCCCATCTCCACCTTCCCCTTTTTCCTCTTTCTGATCTTCTTTCTGTGTAATAGTATTCCTTCTACTTTCATGTCGTTATTTTGTTTCATTTCACACATGAGGAAACACCCAATACATGTCCTTTGAAGTCTGTTTTAGGTTTCTTAACATGATGATCTCCATTTCCATTTTGCAACAAATGACGATTTCATTTTGTATCTCATCTGTAAAGATACATGTAGACTGAAAGTGAAAGGCTAGAACATGATATTCCAAGTAAAGGGGACACAAAAGGAGGAGAGCCTAGACTCATATCTGACACAGCAGATTTCAAGACAAAATTAATTAGAGGAGACAAAATTACTACCATCCACCCAAAGGGAACAATCCACCCAAAAGATATAGCAACTATAAACATATATGTACTGAACACTGGTGCACTCACTTTCATAAAACAAACAGTATTGGTCATAACAGGGCAGATCGGCTCCAGGGAAATAACAGTGGATGACTTTAATACTCCACTGTTACCAATGGGTAAGCCATCCAAACTAAAAAAAATTAACAAATTTCAGAGTTAAACTACAATGTAGACAAATGGACTTAAAAAGACATCTAAGGAATATTTCACTGAAAAATTGCAAAATTCACATTCTTTTCAGATCATGCAAAGTTCTTCACATAGATCATATTTCAAGTTATAAAGCAATTCTTAACAAGGGCAAAAGAATTGAAATGATTTCTTGCAGCTTAGCAGATGGAATAAAATCAGAAAGCAATAGTAGGAGAAACCACAAAAACTACTGAACACATACTGAACAATACAGTTTTGATTAAATCAAAGTGAAAATTTAAAAATTCCTGGACCAAATAAATAATTTTAAAACAGCCTACTGAAACTTGGGATATAGCAAAAGTAATTCTAAGAAAGAAATCTATGTCTGTTAGTGGCTACATTAAAAATTTTGAGGAACTCAAATAAATATTCTAATAGTACAAGTCAAGGTCTTAGAAAATCAAGGAGTCCAACTCTAAACCAGTAAAAGGGAAAATAATGAAGACCAGAACTGTAATCAATAAGATAGAGATTTAAAGAACAATATAAAGGTTCAATGAAACAAAGAATTGTTACTTTAAAAAGATAAGCTGGGGGAACTCTGATGCAGCTAACTAAAAGAGAAATTATCCAAATTAACAGAGTCAGGGGTGAGAGAGGAGACCACAGCATGACATTGAAATCTGGAGGATCATCAGGGACCGTTTTGAAAACTTGTATTGCAATCACTTGCAAATGTAGAAGAAACGAATAAATTTCTAGATACATAGAACCTCCCTGAAACAAACCAAGAGGATATATAAATCCTAAGTACATCAATAATAAGCAACGATATTGAAGAAGTAATAGTCTGTCCCAAAGACTAGACAGATACAGGCTATACGTGGGAAACCCCAATCCAGCGTCATACTCAGTAAGAGAAAACTGAAAGCAGTGCCTCTAAAGCCAGGAGCAACACAAGGGTGTCCGCTCTCACGAATGTTATTCAATATGGTGCTTGAGATTTTAGTCAGAGCAAGAGAAAAATAAAAAGATACAAATAAAGGAGGAAAGTCAAATCGTTCCTGTTTGTAGATAATATGATTCTATTTTTGCAAAACGTTAAAGCTCCCACCAAAAGACCATTAAAACTGATATAAACAAATTCAGCAACTAGCAGGATGCAAAAGCAACGTACAAAAACCAGTAGCTTTTACATACACCGATAACGGATCCACTGAGAAGGAAATTAGGAAAACAATTCCACTCAGGGTAGCTTAAAACATCTTTTTATAAACCTAACCAGAGAGGTGAAATGCTCCTCTGAGAAAAATTATAAAACATGGAAGGGAGAAATTGAAGAAAACTGTTTTAGTCATTTTCTTGTTGCTGAAAAAAAAAATCAATATGTACAATTTCAAGGAGTCTGGGTTATTTTGGCTCAGAGTTCCAACCCACGGTCTGCTGGGTTGAAGGCAGAAACTGCGTAACGGGAGGACTCGGGGGAGGACAGCACTCACCGCACGGTGGTTCGGGTGCCGAAAGCGAAGGGAGTAGCTGCACAGGGACACAACCCTTCTAGGGCACACCCCCGAGGGACCTGCCTCTAGGGCGAGGACCCGCCTCCTAACAGCACACTGAGCCCCTTTGAGCCAATCACCAAACCAAAACCTCACCTCTGAACACATAGAGTTTTGGGGGAACATTCTATCCCTAAACCAAAACGAGACACTAAAAGATGGAAAGACCTCCCATATTCATAGATGGGCAGAGCGAATGTTGTTAAAAGGGCCGTATCGTTGAAGGATATGTTTGCCTGATGTAGAATTCTAGCTCGACTCTTATTTGGTTCTCTTTAAAATGTCATTTTATCCTTTTGTTTTTTAAGAAACTGAATATTGGTATTCAGTGTCATTTGAAACATTTTTACTGGTGAATATAAATTATACAGAATAATGGCTTTGTTGTGGCATATTCAAGCCTACGTGTATGGTACTCTATTCTAGTCTTACAGTATTAAATAATGAAATGTCAGTATTAATGGAACTTCTTCAAAATAATGTACCCTTCTGTGCTCTTTTTGAGGTTTTTCCTTTTCCTTATTTTCAAGAGATTATTTAAGTTGGACTAAATATGGGTTTTGGGTATATTATTCTTCAGGTTGTTAGTACTTCTTAAATCTTGAAGTACTTGATGTCTTTTGTGGGTTTTAAAAATATTTGGCCAGTATCTTTTCAGCATAGTCTTTCTTCACCCTTTCTGTGATTCCATGACATATATCGTATCTTTTTGCTGTAATCATCTTTTTAAACCTATATTTTCTCTACTTTTATCTTCTATTTTACTTTTGTATTTTTTTGTGGGTACACAGAATCAAATCAGGACCCCATGCTTGCCAGGCAGGTGTTGTGCCACTGACCTATCTCACTGCCCCTACTTTTATAATTTTATATTGATTGATTTTAGAAATTTTTAAAATCATCTTTTTTTTTAATTTGGTAGTTTTCTCCCAGTTCAACAGTTGTCCTTTTAGAGACGCCCAGTCTCCTTTAAACTCATCTATTGCATTCTCAGTAGATTATTTTTTTGCTTTCTCAAATTTTCACTTTACTACTTTTAACATTTGAGATGCCTGATGAAGGATTCCTTTTGATACTAAGTTTTTGACGCTATGAGTTGCACTTACCTCTAAATCTTGTCTGTACAGTCCAATATCAGGATCATCTTGTAGACCTATTTCTATTTTCCAGCCCCAGTTTTGATGTTTCTACTAATAACTGGTGTATGGAAAATTTAGGAGTTTAAGGCTATCTTATTGTACTCCACAGAACACTCATCTCATCCCCTGGCTAAAGATTGGGCTACTGACACTTTGTCTCAATCCAGCTGGAAATGAACCTTCTAGTGTTTGTTTTCAGATATGTGTTCATGGAATGTAATCTTTTACAGTTCTGTAGAGCTTTGTTTGTACATTTCCTTCTTGACTATCAACTTGGAGACTGCCAAATGCCCAGTCTTGCTTTTTATTCCTTCTGCGTGGCTCTTTATCATCTTCTGTGCCAGTCAAAATTCAGCAAATAACTCAAGGGAAAGACGGTGCAGAGTAGCAAGCTCATTTTTCTATATTCATTCCTCTGAGTTTTTGAATCTTGGCTGCTTTGGCAAACCCAACTCCTATGTTCCTATCACCAACTCTGTGATATCTTAAAGAGCTCTGCACCTGTTACTGGTTGTTCTAGTCTTTTAGCTCAGCTGAGAATCACCAAACAAACTAGCAGGAAAATATCACACAGAATGTCGAGCTCCTCTAAATGAACTGTTTTCTAGAACCTTAGCTTGTTGACTGCCTTGGAGATTCTCTGATGCCCTGGAATACTTGCTTTTTATCTATTTTCTAGGTTTTCTAGACTTTGGTAGGAGTGATGTAATCCACTCTGTCATAGCTGAAAGCAGACAATCTTTGAATCAATTTTTAAGTGAAATTGTGTAATCACTTTTTAATTACAAGTTCATGTTTTACAAACCAATGACTTTTGTGTTGATTACTTTTCTCTCATTGATGAGACAAAATACCTGATGCCCAAAATGAAGGAAGGGTTTATTCATCTCACAGTTGGTGGAGGTTTCAGTCCATACTTGACTGGCTCTAAGGTGGCGTGGCACATGGCAGGGGGCAACCGTCCATGGCAGTGGAACAGCAAAGCAATAAGAGCAAAAGGGAGGAGTGGGGTAAAGCAGCCTCTTTCCCTCCCTCACATTGTATGTAAACTACCTGCCCCAGGGCAGGTGTAGCTCTCAACCTATAATCCCAGCATTGGATCATGGATCAATCACAAATCCTAGAAGCCATCCCCACGACTCCATGAGGATTTGGGGGAACATGCAGACACAAACCATAACAACATTCTAAACCATAGCCTCCCATTCCCTCTCCCCCCCCTTTTTTTTTTTGCTACAGTGAGTGGTTGAACCCAGGGTCTTCACCCTGAGCCTCATACTTAGCCCTTTCTTATTTTTTCTGATTTTAAAACAGTGTAAGTCACTGAGTTGCTCAGGCTGGTCTCAGATTTTCAGACTTAGCTTCTTGGAGTGCTTGAATTAAAGGCACATGCAGCTGCTATTCCATTTGGTCTCATTTTAAGAACTATTTTACAGTGACCCCAAAGATGCTAAATAGTCTTTTCAGTAATTCTTACCCATATTATTGTCTGTAACACTAAATCAGGTTTAACAAATAGTCATTTAATAAATACTTGGAAAATATCTGAATAAGTTAAGTTTGTCAGTGTAGGACAGATATATATTTGATACATTATATCAGAAAGCCTGGACCTTTTTCCTGTTTCAGAAGTTATCCCTTAATGCTACATCATTCAAGAGACAAATAAAATAGTATATATATATATATATATATATATATATATATATCTGTGTGTGTGTGTGTGTGTGTGTGTATAACATTTCATAAAATATTTTCATATTTGAAAATTTTAAAACATCAGTATTTTATCATGGAAATATCAAAGAGAGGATATCTTAACACTTTGAAATTATTCTTCTGGCTTGTTCTAATATATTTTGGAAAGAACACAGTAAAACTTTCATTGTTTATAATTTAAAATATAATCTGATGTTCATATTCTTTACTTGGAAATTTAAGAGAGAGAATTGTCAACTGTTTTAGATAGTATCAGGTCAATAAAATGTGCATCAAGTTTGAATATTAAGTTCATTTCTGTTTCCATAAAATATTATCTATCCAGTAATCGGTGATGTGTATCACAAGTGTTTTATTTGAACTTTCTGAAGAAGAAAAATGGAAAAAAGCACAATTTTAATGAACATTAGTTACTGTCAAGGCTTGCAAAAACACTTTTTGTTTGCTATTTTTATAAAACCTAATGGCATACATCTAAGTGACTGACAGGATATACTTTCCTTGACCCCAGGCACAAAGATGTAAATTGCACATAGTTTCCTGGGGGGTTAAACATACTTTCTGACTAGAATATTAATTCTTATTTAATTGACATTCTCTGAGATTTTAAGGTGATATGAAAGACAGCATAATGATTCCTTTATTATCAAGATATATCTTTTTTTATCTCTAGAGCCTTGCACATTGTCTTCTGATGAAATGCAAAAGAATAATTTACTCTTGAAATGGTACTTTGACAATAGACCACATATTCTCCATGGCGAGTATATTGAGTTTCTTTGTAGTGGAGATTCTTATATAGAGGAGTCATCCATTATTGGGTTGGAGCTTAGAGTACAGTGTGACAGAGGACAGCTGAAGTATCCAACATGTATTCCAAAGGAAAGGTAAAAAGCACCTACAGCACATCTTCATGTCAAATTGCTATTCAAGAGCTTCACTGTGTTACAAATTTCAGAAATATATTCTATAGCACTCGCGTTGCTAAAACTGAAAAAGAAGTATATTTTCTTCATTTTTAAAAAACCAAGCAAACTCTTAGAAGTATTAATTATTGCAACAAACTTTGTCAGTTGCCTGTAGTCAAAGTGCTACTTGCCACTTAATATTTGTGACACTTGGACAATTGGAAAAATAAACCAATGTGTATGTACAATATTTACATGTTATTATTATGCAATGGAGTACTGCTCTGCTGTAAAGAAGGAAAAACTTCAGTCATTTGTATGAAAATGAGTGCATCTAAAGTTATAATATGAAGTGAAATCAGACGCACAGCTTAAATATCACATGGTTTCTCTTTTATGAGAAGCCCGAATATAAGTAAAGGGCAAAGTCAAGGACACATAATAGGCAATGGGGAGAAGGAGCGTTTGCAAAAGGGAAGGAGGACCAAGAGGGGGAGATGCGGGAAGGGGGCGGCATAGGGGATGGAAACAGGACTGAGATGTTATGCCGCAAACATGAACTAATTAGAAGTTTTTAAAAATTCAGCCTTGCATTATGACCTAATATTTAACTGACATTTCTCTCATGTCTTGGTGTCAGTTTTTAGCTCATATGTAACAAATAAAATTTGGGAAATAAATTTAAAAACCTTTCTACTGAGACAACAGCATAGTTACTGACATTATGGTATTTATCTATAATTACTAAAATTGTATTTATTTTCAGGATTGCACTATTTTTTTCAAACAAGATCTCACTATGTAGTGTGGAACTCACTATGTGGCCCTTAAGCTTACAGCAATCCTCTGGCTTTAGTCTCCAAGCTCTGGCATTACAGGCAGGTGCCACCACTCCTGGCACAACTGTATTTTTGTATAAGCATTGGAATCACTTTCTAAAGTGTTTTCCCATAAGATAAATTAAATACCTATTTTCTACTACCTGATAAATGAAAAGTAATCCTGATTTTTTTCTCAGAGAAATACTAAAAGAATTCAAGAAAATAGGGTCAGAATTTTGATCTTTTTGGAGATGCAATATAAAATGGGAATTCTATCTTGTGTTCAGCTACAAATATTATAAATATAGCTAATGGAAAAGTTCAAACAATCAAGTATATGAACTACCTTAAGATAATGTTTTAGATCATTTTTACACTAGAAAAACTTAAGAAGCATGAGTGGAAACATTATTTCTGTTTGTTAGTATGATGAAATCAACCAATCAGAATGAAACTTATAAACATTTTATATAATATTTAAATGTTTGGTATATTTTAGAGTCCTCATTTCAAAGAGAAAAAACAAAAACAGGAAAAATTTCAGAAAAATGGTTCATTAGTTTAGTAACTGATTCTGAGTTTTCAAAAGGGAACCAATGGAATTATTTACCAGTAGCATTATTTGATCTTATCAGTATCTCACTTAAAATGAGCCATTACATGAAATATTGAATGGCTAAGAGCTTGTAATTAATGCTTAATAGAGTTGATGCTTATTTAAAAGAAATTGTCTGTCTCTCTTTTTCTTTCCCATCAAGGAGTCCTTCTTATCAAGAGCCTTTAAGAACATAAAAATGAATGTCAGAGAGAAGAATAATATTTCAACACATCATAAAATCTCTAATGAAATACAATGTTTAGAAGGAATATGTTGAGTTATAAACCTCTAAGTATTTAGTTGCTTCAAGATTTGAATCTAAATTGCTTCTGCTGGACATTTTTATTATTTATAAATAGAAGCCCCAAATGCCATTTCTTTTCTAGTTTGGATGATTGCACAGTTAATCTAACCATTATTGAATATCTTTCTTTTCTTAAAAACTGATCACATCAATTGATTTCTGTTTCATAATGTGCATTTTTTGGGCTGTACAATTGTCTTGAATATATGTGAAAAACATGTATATTTGTTGTTATCTTCTTTATTAATATCAGGGTTCTGTTACTCTTAATACAGTAATTGTGTCAATAGTAAGAGCCAGACATAGTAGAATAATAAATGATAAGATATATGAGAAGATTTACTTCACTAAATTCAAGAGACTCACTCTATTTATTTAGGCAGTACCAGGGATCAAACTCAGGACCTTGCGCTTATCAGGCAGGTACTTATTCCACTGAGCTATATCCCCAGCCCCAAGAGACTTAGACTCTTTAGACTTTCTAAATAGAGAAAACTTCAAAAATTAACCATAATATTTGCTATGAAATTAATAATAATTTGGGGGATTTAATGAACTACCCCACATTCAAATACTGTTAGAAGAGCAGCGTTACATAAATGATCCTCGCCATTTTTATGTTTTATAATTTATAAGTGATTCTTTAGGTGAAGTAATGGTTGAAATCATGCATTTTATAAAATCTTTCATTTCATTTCACTTTTCATTAGTAGGTGTCTGTAGTACATATTGTCTACCTTCTTTGTGTGGAAGATAACACATCTCAATTCCTTTTTCATTCCTTTCCTTCCCCTTCACCACCTTATAAAATCTTAAGTCAACGAGTCCTGCAAGCAAGACAAGAATGTTAACACCACTGAGGTTTATTGAGATCTGAAAGAGACCACTATCACCGTCTTGTCTGAGGGAACAGTTGAGCTTCATGTCTCATTCCAGTTCATTCAAAGACATAAATAGTAGCACTCCTAAGATATTGGGGGTCTCCGCTAGGACTGGCTGCTGGCACGTGAAAAGTACCCTTCTCTCTAGAAGCTGCCCTGGTCGTATAACTCAGGAGCGTGATGACTTACTCCAAAGCCCTATCACAAATTTCAGCTATGAAATAGCTTCTGAAAATGGACCTAGAACAACCCAACTGAGTGGATCAACTATTAATTCATCTGATGTTAACATGTGTGTTTTAGATCTGTCCTTGAGTTTATAATCATTGTTTTATTTCATCTTCTATAGTAGATTTGCATAGAGATTACATTAAATTGGAATCTGATTCAAATTAAATATCTATACCAAATGTCACTTTTGTTTAGTAAAGTTCAACTGTCAGTTAATGAACATGACCTAGCAACTCCCACATCCCAGGTGTGCTAAGGAAATGCAGGATTCAGATCAATACAATCCACCTTGTTCTTGCGAGGAACTCTCAAAACTATGAACTACTCATTCAGTAAAAGAGACAAACACATACTAGTGGTTGCAAAGTCAAATGTACAGGATGCTAGGGATGAAACATGGATATGAAGTGTGGCTTGTGTAGTGGCTTTTCTGGTGGATTAGTGGTGGCATGCCCTGTTTAATCTACACTAGTGTTTCTTTCTTCAAGGTGGAACATTGCCAGGTGCAAATATGTATCCAGTATTTCCCTATCTTCTGATTGTTAATTGTGAGATCTACTGATTTTTAAATGTTGGGAGGAGATAAAACATATTCAGGGGGTACAGTATGGTCAAAGCTGCTTATTTGTAAATACAAGAGGTGATCAAAATATACAGTGAATACTTAGATTGCTAGAAAGTATTACTTTTTTTTTTAAAGACCTTGCTATCAATCCCCATTGCTTCATACCCACTTATCCTATTGCTTTTGCCCCTTCCGAAGCACTCCTGGATGTCTTCTTTCACGAGTGGGTTTATGAGGTGTTATAGAAGTATTATAAGGGCTGCTGCCCAGTACCATCCAACAGAAAAGCCAGATCATAAAAGCATTATGCTGTGTCCTCACTCTCCAGATCTGACTCTGTGAGTTTTGGCTCTTCCCCAAAGTCAAAGTGACTAGGAAAGTTAAAGATTTTGAATCAATTCAAGACACGTGGAAAATATAAAGCACAAATAAAGAGCCAAAAGAAGACTCCCAGGACTGCTTAAAAATGACAAGAACTGTGGGCCAAGTGTGTTTGAAGTGAAGAGAGTATTTTGAGGAAGATTAGTTACCATGTGTCTTCTACTGAAATATACTTCAAAACTTTGGACATTTTCTGTAGCTTTGACCATACCTCATACCAAATTCTTAAAAACAGAAGTATGAAAAGTACAATAATGCAAGCATGCACTACAAGGTAAAGCGCAGCTCTAAGCAGGGCATCCAAAGTTTAATGACCGGGGACAGGACCAGGTGCAGCTAAGGAAACAGAAAAGAATAGGCTGAACTAGTTTGATGAAAACAAGGAAATATGAGGCAGAATATCCCATTTGGATATTATTACTTACCATAAAAAGAACGGATAAACTTGAGACTGCTATAGTTTAAGAAATAAATGAAAAGTACCAAAAACATGGACACAAATGCCCTGATCCTAACAACACATGGACAGTGAATAATGAGATAGGGATGGGGAAATCCTTTTAAATAAAATGAAAGACATTTGAGCATGTTCAGATTGAATGGAATCAGTAAAGGAAGAGGAAGATTCTGGGCAAATATTGCATGACACAGTAGATTGCAGAGGGTTCCTGAAAAAATGGGAAGAGATGGAAACAAAGGCACAAGGAAGGGGATGACCCTTGGTGAAAGAAGGGACTGAATTTATGTCTGCAGTGAGGTCCTGTGCTTTCTCTTTCCACTGTCATGGACAGAAAGTCACTTGCTAAGAATGTAGGATATAGGTAGCTGGAGACAGAGGTTGAAAAATGAACCCAATCCAGCAAGCAGAGGTACCAAAACTGTGATAATAGCTTCTTTGAGTTACTGCTTCAATTCAATGTGTAAGATGTTGAAGAAGATGTTAAATAATTTTTGAAAGCACTGTATTTTGTAGGCTACTTTCATCAGAGTGAATATGAAAGTAAACTTTGCTTAGTTAATTTTCCATACTTGTAATACAGGGACACTAAGTCAAAGATCAAAGTATGACTAACATAATGATCACCCCAAGGCATTCCGAAGCTTACAAGGGTGCTGCCTGGATCTGCACAGAGAAACTTTAATGTTTCAAAGGGAAGTTAAGAATTCATAGGTAGATGTCTTTTTCTTTATGAAAAAGAAAGATCAAAACACTAGAAAACATTATACATTAAAACTGAATTCAGGAGAACCCAATGTGCTTCCTTTGATGGAAAGTGGAGAAAACAGAAGTTTAAAAAATCTAACCAAAACTGAGAAGTAGTTTGCCTAATATGTTCTCTCTCAAATATACATGAAAGACTAACTATTAGAAAATATTCAAGGTTAAATTTGACAAGCAATTTGTTTTTATATGCCCTCAAGATATTAGAATATAAAAATTTAGTTAATAATTTTATTTAGAATCCAGCAGGTTATTCTATGACTAGATATTTTTAAATTTATTTTCCAATTTTATTTTAAAAATAAGAAATAATAAACAGTGGTACAGAATTTCAAAACAGATAATAGTAAATTAGCAATGGTTATTACATTGCATATTATCTTCAAAGTAGTTACTCACATCAACAGATTTAGCAATGCAAAATTGATCGAACAATATAAGCACTAACTTTCCATGAACAGTAATTAGTAGTACAATTATTTTTGTGTGTGTATGTATATATATTTTTTCCTTTCCTTCTTTTCTCCTTTCCCTCATCATAGTTGTTCTTTCCTTTGGAGAAGTTTCTTTCCCTTCCACAGTATCTATTGTACTCTTTGGATTTTATTCTTTCAGTTTCTTACACTAGGGAAACAATATGATGTTTACACATCCGAGTCTGATTTATTTCACTTATGAATATGGTCTCTAGTTGCGTCCATATACCTATAAAAGTCTCAAGTTTTTCTTTCTTTATAGCTGAGTGGTACTCCATTGTATAAAAATGCCACCTCTTTTTTGTCCATTTCCTGGTTGATGGGCATCTGTGTTCTTTGCCAGATTCAGCTATTACAAACCGTGCTGCTATAAATGTGGGTGCACATATATCACTGTGGTATGATGTTGTCAATTCTTCTGGAAAAATACCCTGGGTTGGATGAGACTTCCAATCTTAGTTTTTTGAGGAATCTCACACTGATTTCCACAGTGGTTTCACCAGCTTACACTCCACCAGCAGTGGAAAAGGGTTCCTTTTCCTCCACAGCCCCTCCTGCATTTGTTATCGGTCGATTTCTTGATGATATCCATTCTTTCTGGGATAAGATGGAAACTCAGTGTTGTTTTAATTTACATTTCTTGAATGACCAATGATGATGAACATTTTGTCATATATTTATTTGCCATTTGCATTTCTTCATCTGAGAAGTGTGTGTTCATCTCAGATGCCCATTTTTTCATTGGGTCTTTGAATTTTGGGGGCCTTATTTTTTGTTAATTCTTTATATGTTGTACATAGAAGCCCTTTGTCTGAGGGGCCATTGGCTAAAATTATTTCCTAATTCGTGTGTTTTCTTTTCACTCTATTGGTGATTTCTTTTCAGTGTGAAAACTTTTTAATAAGATGAGATCCCAGTTGTTGATTCTCTGAAGTATTTCCCATGCAGTTTGGTTTTGGTTCATGAACCTTTTGCTTACCCTATTTTCAAGATTTTTACCTACTTTCTCTTCCAGTAGATTTAATGTTTCTGTTTTAATATAAAATTACATTTTAAATATTTGTTACTTTTATCAAGTATAGCATCTACTTTGGCATCATAAAACAATTCAAACAGCATAAATATATTTAAATAAAAAAATGAAGTTCCCATAGCCGGGGATATAGCTCAGTGGCACAAGCACCTACCTAGCAAGTGCAAGGTCCTGAGTTAGATTCTTGGTACAAACAAACAAAAGAACAAAACAAAACAACACAAAAAAATATGAAGTTTCCTTTATTACCCTAACATAACAGATCTATTTCCTCAGGCTGGCTGTGAGAGCTATGAAAAGCTTGCTGTGCCTTTTCAGATGTAAAAATATTTGTTTAAATGGTTATGTACAGACACAAATAAGATATATAACTATATATATTGTTCTAGGACTTACGCTCTTACCTTAAATATATAGGGTTGTCAACATATTCATACCTGTGTATTGATTTCCTTCTAAATAATAATTGAATATTTCAAAAGCTCAAGGTAACATAATTTATTATTTTTTGACTGATAACCTTTTCAATTATTTGAAAATGAAAATGAAATAGTAGAACTCTAACCATATTTAAAAGAAAAAATACTAAGAAAGAGCTTGACATTAAATAAAATTAAAAGATGAGAGGAGGGGAAGGGAAAAAAAAGTTCTAAACAAATTTTATTGTCTTCTTTTTCAGGTAAGGACAAATAGACATTGCCCAAAGCATACAGGAACTAGGTATTATTAACATAGTTGCATAAATATAACTGCCTGAAAAATAAATTCTCTTTTATAAAGCTAAATAAATATAAAAAAACAACACTGCAACAATTTAACAAGAAACAGAGAATACAGACAATATGGTGAAGAACTTTGAAAAACTATACAAATAGATAGATGATAGATGACAGGTAGAGATAACAAACTATAGACTTTAGACCACCTACTGCGGCTGAAAATAAGACACAACTTGAAGACGTGAAGTAAAATGGTGGTAAGCAAGACAATGTAACAACCAGAACAACCCAGACACAGTGAAAACAACACTGTTTTAATCTACTCTGGGCCATGCACAGTCATCAAGTATAGAGGGAAAGAATGTAGTGGCTGATAGTGGTTGGCTGAGAAAGAAAATGGTGAGCTTTTTCTTAAGTACGGAGATATCACATTGCAACACAACGAGTTCAGGAAATAGATGCTGGGCACGGTTACACAGTAGTGTGAAAGGAGACAGTATCTATATATTGAATCTGATTAAACATTATGCAGTGTACACTTGGACCAAACTTGACATTAACATTTCTAATTTTTGTTTTGCAAATGAGTTAAAACAAATTGTGAAACTGTAAAAATAAATGAAATCCTCTAAGACTTATTGAGCACCATGGAAGGACCGAATTTTTGAATCCACACAATGAAAGACAGTGGTTGGGTCATAGGATCATATGATCATCTCAACAGATGCAGCAAAACTCTTGATAAAATTCAACATTGTTTTATGATAAAAACTCTAAACAAATTAAATGTAGATGAAATATACCTCAACATAGAAAGGATGTGAATGATAAGCCTGCACTTAACATTATACTGAAAAACCTGAAAATATATCCCCTAAGACCTGAAACAGGGTAAAAATGCCTAATTTCACCTCTTTGATTTAACATGACAGTGAATGTCAAAGCTAGAAAAGAAAAAAAGCAATGAAAAGCACAAAAAAAAAAATTGGAGGAAGTAAAATGATCTCTGTTTGCAGAGAACACAGTTCTAAATATAGAAAAAGCAAAAGATTTCACTAAAAAAAAAACCATTTGAACTTATAAATTCAGGAAAAACACAGGATAAAATGCTACATAAAAAACTGGATGAATTCTGAACAACAATACCAATTTGCAAAGAAGATCATTGTTTCGGTCAGTTTGCATTGCTGGGAAAAAATACCTGAAACCCACAACTTCAAGGAGGAGAGGTTGATTTTGCCTCACAATTTCAGAAATCTCAATCAATGACCAACTATTTCCAAAGCAGAAGCATCTCGGTGGAAGCGCATTATGGAGAAAAACTGTTCAACTGATGGCATCTGAGAAGCAGAGAGCAGATGGAGAGTCAGAAAGAAGGGCCCGGGCCAGTGTCATGCTCAAGGTCATGCCTCTGTGATCTGCTTCCTTCAAGCAGACCCCACCTATGAGTAGCCCATTCGGAGATAAACTCATCAGAGGGTTAACTGCTGCGGAAGTGAGCACCCTCCTCATCCCATTATTTCTCTAAATGCAGTCAAGTTGTTAACAGATTAACCAGGACAGTCGTGAAAGGAATCCATATCATCATATAAGCCACAAATAACATAAGTAGGAATAAATCTATTAAGAACATAAAAGACTTTTCTAATATATGGAATAGTAATGGAAAAACTTGACAGAGAAATACAAAGGAAGAAAATAGCTTCCATGCTCACGAATTAGAAAATATTAATAGTTTAAAAATGTCCATGCTACCCAAAGAAATTTACAGATTCAGGGAAATTTTCATCGAAATACTAATAACAGTTTTAACAAAACGGGAAAAACATCTAAATATTTAAAGACCTTGAATAATATCTTGAGCAAATGAACAAAGCTGAATGAGTCACGGTACCTGATCTCAGGGCTTAATGAGGGTAGATAGTAACCCAGACCGCACACCAGTACGAAAATGTAGACCAGTGATTGAATGGAAATCTTCAAATAAATCCACACATCGATAGTCAACAGATTCTCACTCAGTGTAAGTGCCAAGAAACTACCATACAGAAAGGACAGCCTTTTCGAAAACGACATTGAGAAAACAGGATTCATAGAAAGAAAAATAAAAGTGGATTTCTATTTCCTACCATGTACAAAGGCAACTCAAAATCAATCAGGCAACTAAATATAAAGCCTGAATTATAAAATCACTAGAAGAGAATATAGTGAGAACATTTGAAACAACAATATAGTCAATTTTTTTATTATACCGAAAGCACAGAGCAAAAAAGTCAGATTTAGAGAATGGGATTATCACCTCGTTTAGAAGCCTCTCAGAAAATAACAGAATGAGTTCAATTTACAGAATGGAAGAAAATATTTGCAAACAATTCATTTGACAGAGGAGTAATACCAAATGTATAAGAAATCCCCCAAACTCAACAACAATCCAATAAAAGTGGGCAAAACTATCTGAACAGACATTTCTCAAAAGTAGAAATATAAAGTTGAGCAATATATGAAAAATGCTCAACATCATTAGCCTTCAGGAAAATGCAAATCAAAACCACAATGAGACATCAGCTTACCCTAGTCAAAATGGTTCTTGTCTATAAAGTAAAACATAACTAATGCAGAATGAGGATCAAAGGGAATTTATATACTCTCAGTGGGAATCTAGACTTTGTGGAGGACTCTGGAGGTTCCTGAGAAAACTATAAGGGGGAAAAAAAGAAACTATAAGGGGGTTATTAACAGTGCGCGAGGAAACACCCAGAGACTGGGATTGTGGGAAAGACTAGATTTAATTTTGTGCAGGTAGAGGGAGGCTGAAACTGGAGTGATATCAGCGAATATCTGGAGGGGAGGCTAAGCACACATAAAGTTTGGGGTTGGGGGTCATAGTCCTGAGGAATCTGGATGGAATGTTTGAAGTCAAAGCTGAAAGGATGATCAGCACGGGGGTGCATATAAAGTTGGGTCTTCCATTGTCAAGGAGACTGCACAGCCAGTCCTAAATTTCTGAGGCCATCAGTTCTGTTTGCTGAGGGCAGCATGGATGCCTGTTGTCTATAGAAGGCACCATGTTTACTGGGAAGGTCTTTCTCAGGTCAGGCCTCACATAGATCTATGACACGATTCAGCTATACTACTTCTGCATGCATACCTAAAGGTATTAAAAGAGCATATCAAAGAGATACCTGGCATTTGCAGTGACCATGGTGTGGAATCAGTCTTAGTGTCCATCAAAGGATGGATGGGTAAAGACAGTGTGGTAGATACTCAGTGAAACATTAGTCAACATAAAGGGGGAAAAGCTTCCGGCCATTTGCAGCAAAATACACAGAACGTGAAGACATAAAAGTGAAATAACAAGACACAAGAAGACAAATACCACATGTCCTTTTTTATATATGGAAGCTAAAAATGCTGTTCTATAAGTAGAACTGTATTTACTAGAGACATAGGCAGGATGAAGGTAGAAGAGATATTCATATTAGTTTTGAGAATAGGCTCAAATACTGTTAGGATGAATATTTTTTAGTGTTGGAAGATAATGATAGTTCACAATAACCAAGTATATATTTTATGAAAGACCAGAAGAGCTCAAAATCACTGAACAAAAAATGATAAGGTTCTGGTAATTCAAAGTAGTCATTTTATCAGAGTACTTTGTACCTATCTATATATGTTGAAACATCATGGTATAGAAGTGGTGGTTAATGGATTAATTGTCAGCTTGAGCGGGAACACCCAGCTAAATGAGTCAGCCTGGTTCTCGGTGTGAAAGACCAGCTTTAAGGAAGATTGTTGTCAGAACAATATAAAAGGAGAACTGGAGCGAAGGATTTCAGCTGATTTTCCTTGGAGGAGCTTTGCTTTTCTCCTCCGAGGAGCGCCGGCCTTTGCCCTTGCCTTGGGCGTTGTGTCCTGGCTTGAGGCGTGGATTCCTCAGCTTCCAGTACCAGCCTTCCAGCCTGTGGCTGTGGACTCTTTAGCTTCCTTCCAACCCTTCAAGCTCCCCACTCAGACCCCTTGATCTTCTGCTGAGGAACCTTTGGCCTCCTGGTGCAGGGTCCTATTGAACATCACCCCGGGCTCCTTCAGTTGGACCCTTTGGATCTCTCACATGAGGACAGATCTTCTGCACTCTTTTACAGTTGACTCTGGGAAGCCATTGTAGGCCAATCTTGTAAATGTTTTGTATCCTGCATTAAATCTGATTCAGAGCATGTGCACTCTTTTGAGGAGACTTAACTCAGCCCTGCAAATTTTTATAAGCACCAATAGAACCGTCCATACATGTATGAATATTCCATGTTATTTAAAAAGAAAAAAATTGAAATTAAAAAAATTACCTCCTGTATTATCCCCAGACAGTGTTTGCTAGCAATAAGGAACATGAGAAAGGTAACGATAGGACACAACAGAGTTGGTGGGGGGTTGCAATGGACTGTGGTGCTATTTCGATGAATTCATTCCTGTAAAATTAATATCACATGCACATAGAAATCAAGTCCATACATGGGCATCTGAGATGAATATACACTTCTCAGATGAAGACAAATGTGAAATAAATGCATGAAAAAAATGTTCAACATCACCAGCCATCTGAGAAATGCAAAGTAAAACAACACTGAGATTCCCTCTCACCCCAGAAAGAATGGTCACCATTGACAAATGCAGGAGGGGCTGTGGGGAAGAAGGAACCCTTCTTCACTATTGGTGGGAGTGTCGCCTGATGCAGCCACTGTGGAAATCAGTGTGGAGATTCCTCTACAAACTAGGATTCGGGGTCCCATTAGACCCAGCTATTCCCTCTTCTGGATATTTTTCCAGAAGAATGGAAAACATCACACCACAGTGATATATGTGCACCCATGTTTATAGCAGCACAACTTGTCATAAATCTTGGAAACAACCCAAATTCCCATCAACTGAGGAATGGATAAAAAAGATGTATTTTTATACAATGGAGTATAACTCAGTTATAAGCAAAGATAAACTCGAGGTTTTTATAGGTAAATGGATGCAACTGGAGACCACACTCATGAGTGAAATAAATCAAACCCACATGTGTAAACATCATATTGTCTCTCTAGTGTAAGAACCTGAAAGAGTAAATAAAATCTGAAAGATACAATAGATACTGTGAAAGGAAAAGAAACTGCTCAAAGGGAAGGAACAACTGAGATGAAGGAAAGGAGTAAAGAAAGAAGGAAGGGAAAATATATGTATATACACAGGATGGCTGGGACAAGTGTACCGCTGACTTCTACTGGTCTGTTGAAAGGAACAGTAAATGCTTAAATATTTTTTTCTTCATTTTAATTTTTTTAAACCAGTTTTGCATGCTTATATCTAGTAATCTGAATAACTAATTTGAAGACAACAATATGCAATGTAACAACCATTGTTGAATTCCTATCATCTTGTTTAGTGAACTTCTGTATAGTTTCCAATATTTTTATTATTTTTTATTCTCTTTAAAAATAACCTTAAAAAATCAAGTTCATGAGAAAAGTAGTGAGATCCACTAAGATTGGTAGCTGAGTTGGTAGTAGAGTATGTTAATGTCCTTATCTCAGTTTTTATGCTGTCATTACAAGAGATACCATCATAGCAGGACTCTGGGTAAAGGTACACGGTCATTGTCTTAGTTACTTTTCTCTCATTGCTGAGACAAAATAGAAGTTTCAGCCCATAATTTACTGGCTTCGAGGCAGGGTGGCATGGCAGACCCTCACAGGGGAGAAAGTTCACGGTGGGAAGAAGGTAACAAAGCAACAAATGGGGCTTTAACAGAATTTTCCTGCCTTTTCTCTTACCTAGGCTACCAGGATTAGGGTGGTGTCCAAACAGTCAGTGGATTGATTTAGTAACCACCCACCCTTCATTCTACCACCTTTCATCCTAGCATTGTACCGTGAGTCAATCACACACTCGAGATTTAGCCACCTCTGAAAAAGCCCCACCTGTGACTGCATGAGGCTTTGGGGGGACATCTAGACATGAGCCATAACAGTCATTATCTGTACTATTTTTGCAACTTTCATTTTTGTTTTTGTTTGCAGGACCTTGGGAATGCCAGAAAAGCACTGAATCATTAAGTTGCATCCCCAGACCTATATTTGCAACTTTAATGTGAATCTAAGAGTATTTGAAAACAAAACATTTCTAAAATTATATAGCTTATGGTATCTTATTTTCACAGCACTTTTGAAAACAAGGTTTTCTTTTTGAGACAAGGACTTGCTATGCAGTTCCGGCTGGGCTTGAGCTCACTTTGTAGCCCAGGCTGGTGTCAAACTCACAACGATCCTCCTGCCTCAGCCTCCTGAGTGCTGGAATTACAGGTGTGCGCCCTCATGAGTGGCGATAAGGATTTTCAAATTGCTTGATTAGACACAGCCACTTGCATACTCAGTGACTTCTGGATAGCACAGAGAAATGCCATCTTTATGGGCCCTTTCTGACTGTCTCTTTCCCTAAATTTCCCTGTTTACCTTCTGGCTGGTCTACAATTCTGTTGCCTTCCCCAATTACTGTCGTCTAGAGATAGTCAACTTCCCTGACTACATCGAGCTGTATTCTCTTCCCACTCAGTGGAGTCCTTAACCATGGACTTTTCCAAACTGCAGACACTGTGCTCCTCGGGACACCAAAGCAGCCAGTTCACAGCTGCATCCCACCTGGGAACAACTCCTGAGCCATGCAGTGGGCTGAGAGACGGGTCGAGGAAAGCAGCCAGTCCTTTTTACTGAGATTTGTGCAGACTTTGGAATAATGTTTCTCAGCAACCTGCTTCTTAGCTAGTTTCTAGAGACAATAAATTGTAACTTTTCCATAATTATATCTACTTTTGTTGCTTACTTTTAGAGAAAGAGAACATATCAGTTTCCTCACATAAGCATTGTTAAAGTCCCACCTAAATAAAATGAATTGAGAATAAAATTTGTTTAAAAAGTTTAGGAATTATCACTTAGCAAATCTATTCTTCAGTAGATTATTTTCACTCATTTCTTACTATATTCATTTATTCATTTTTTATTAGTGCATAGTTTTTACATACCTTGTGTGAAGTTTTAAAATATCTACAAAAATACAAAACTGTTAAAGGAGGACCTAGTTTTTAGTACTAGCTTTAAAAGAAATTTGTAAGTATAAACGTGTTGTTGTGTTAACACAAGGACTGCTCTTCTACACTCTCTTGATTTTGAAACTGCTGACCTTCTGGCTAGTATTTCTTCTCCTCAGGGACCCATTTCTGAATATTCAAATCTTAGAGATGCAGTGACCACCACCAGCTGGTCACTGAATATAACTAAATATATATCATTTTGCATAAATGAATGTCAAGGGATGAATTTATAATATTAACGTGAAAACATGGATTTCACTAGTCATGGATTTCAAGTAGTCATTTTGCATGTCTCTCATGAACTTAGATGTTTACATAAAGGAATTCACTAACCTAGTTTCCTTGTAGTGCATTAAATTTCAAAATTGTGCTCCTTGCTGTGAATGACAGCAGGATTATACTCAACACTGATATTGCCAGAATATTTACAGCTATATAGTATTGGTATCATCTAACATGTTGCTTTCAATCAATAATCATTTTAATCCTATGGGATTCCACAGATGGATGACAAGGTAAATTGAAAGAAGATCTGAATGGTTTCTTTCTCAAATATGTTTGCTAGTTTTGTAGGTACATATGCAACTATGTTTTTTAAGAAAAAAGATGAGAAAATTTTGAATGCAGGTTCAT
The DNA here is from genome assembly GCA_004027595.1 of Dinomys branickii. Taxonomy (NCBI): domain Eukaryota; kingdom Metazoa; phylum Chordata; class Mammalia; order Rodentia; family Dinomyidae; genus Dinomys; species Dinomys branickii. The sequence continues at coordinate 89,711 of PVLD010001695.1, read as the reverse complement.
GGTATTAATCTACTTTATAGAAATGTTTCTAATACATAATTAAAAATAGAATAAAGTAATTTCTAAATTTTGAAATGTGAATAGGCACCAAATATAGAATTTGGAAGGAAATAAATTTTTTAAAAAAATCTGTAAGTAATGAAAGTGACACCATAAAACTGTACAAACTCTACTGTGTCAGTGATCCACAATAAAAGCATCCTGAAATGATTTGAGCACTTAAATAACATGTTTGTGGCATTTTATTTAGATAGATTTGTTAATAAGATTCTAAATATTACTAAAATGACTTTCCACTTCAATTAATTCCCCTCCAACAAAAAGAAGTATCTTTAAAACAATACAGTCTTTATTTTGCATGTAAATGAGTAAAATTCCAACGAATTGTTTGCTTTAGAGCTCTTCAAACAATGTTGGAAATGAAGACATTATATGTCAACTCTTTATAACATATTTAAATGTTATTTCTATGGACTTGAAACTTGGCTTGTTCTACTAATTTTAGCAGTTGGGTTGTAGTCACAGGGAAGCCATCATTGCATGAGCACTAGGTTGAATAATTTGGTCCTCCTGTGGCAAGGGGCCAGATCTTCACGGACCCTCACTAAATAAGTATAAGTTTTTAAATTTGTTTTTCTGGTATATATTAAGTGGTTTAAACATCAATAAGAAATGGCATCAAGGAGAGATTTCTAAATAAAAAAAGTAGAAAATAAGTGAAAACCACAAATATGATATTTAGAATTTCGACAACCCCTAGCCCACAAAAAATGCTTAAACTTTAATCCAGAATCTTGAAACACCAGAAGCCTCTCTCCAAACAGCAAAGGCATCATATTAAAGGGATATTTTTAATATAAATACAAAATTCCACATGCTTTCAGTGCAAAACATTTATGTATTATGCCTCATACTGTAACAAAAAAGCTGGAGGAGAAGTAAAAATCCCAAGCATGCCTCACTGCAACTTATAGTGTCCTAAAATGAAAATAGGCAAATAGCTTACAAGGCAATACGTGTGGTGGTGGGGGTGGTGCATATGTATGTAAGTGTGTGCGTTCCACAAGAAATAATACTCAAAGGGGTGTGTCAGAAGAGAGAATTATGTTCTCCTTTTAGAGTAAGCGTTTGGGAAAAGGAGGCCTGCCAAGAGAAGCTAGCCTTCTATAGGTAGCACCATCACTGAAGTGTACGATACATACTTAGTGAGAGCCATATTGTACAGTAAGTTTTGAAGGATTAGTTGAATTCAATAGGAGGAAGAATCAATGTAATTCTGGGTTGTGGAGGGGATGGAGGCATAAATGCATAAAACTGAAGTACTAGAATTAGAGAAGGGGACAAAGGGTACCTGAAAAACTGTTATAGTAGGTAATATTGTCAACATACCAAGGAACTCTGTCTCCCAATATCTTTCCCAAAACTACCTTGTGTCAAATATAAACAGGTGACCAGCTTCAGATTTCACAAAGGTAAGTACAACAGAGATGAATAGTTTCACATATTGTGCAACATTGAACATTACCTCCAGAAAAATGAAATAAAAATTACCTATGACTGAACTTTTGGGAGTCTTTTCTCAAATAAGGAATAGTGCTTCTCAAACAGTACTGCTGTCCTGGGGACACATCTTGCTACTCTTAAAAGCACATAACACCGAAGCCACAGGAAGTGTCATATGTACTTTAAATTACGGAATTTTGCTGAAAATGACATTAGTGATGGGGAAGCTATGTGGATGTGTAGGTGTGTAGGGGCATGGGAAATAGCTGTACTTTCTACTCAGTTTTGCTATGACTTTCTTAAAGATTAAGTCTAATAATACATACACATTCATATATAAATATATAAAATTAGGGTACAAAGTTGTAATGATTTCACACATTTTCTAAATTGTTTTAATATATCTTGCTCCATAATATATATGAATGTATGTGTATATGTTGTGCACACACATACATGTATATCATACATGGAACAGTTGTATTTATACATATTCACATTCATCAGAATTTAGCAGTGAGCCCAGACATGGCGGAGCACACCTGTAACTCAGCATTGAGGAGGATGAGGCAGAAGGATTGCCATGCATTCGAGGACAGCCTGGGCTACATGTTGAGTTCAAAGCCAGCCTCCGTAAGGAAACCCTTTCTGAAAGGACCAATGAAAAAATTAATTGTAATTTTACCTTAGTTGGGTTGTTCTTAATGATTTTTCGTATGCTAAATTATTTCCACTGAAACCATATTAATGATGTAATTAAAAATGTAAGTGGTGAGATTGAAGAATAATAAATGAAACTACCTACCCAGTATTGTTATGGTACTAGAAAAAATAGTCCGCCAACTTCTGGAGGAGGTATCTCTCATTGCCAAAGAGAAGAAAACTAAAAGTTGGCATATCTACATTTTATAATTCCACTACCTCACACACACTACATAGATCAGTAAGGTGTGCCTCTCACAGCCTGTCTCAGTTCTTAAACTGTTTGGAATTTCTTCTTGAAGATATTACCAAAAAGTTCATGTTTAACATTGGTCCAAAATGTAAATTTCATATTCATTGACAATGTCTTCCTCAAATACTCATGTACTCTTTATCTACGATTTTCCTCATTCTGAATCAGTACATTGGAAAGCATTTGAGCTAAGGACTTTTAAGCTAAATGAAAGAAAACAATCTTCAATGAAATGATTAAAACATAACTTGATTCACTAATATAGACTATCATTTAATCCTTTAGCTATGCTTTATTTTTCTTCATTAGGACTTTGTAATTTTCCAAAAGCAAATCATTGCACACATACATACATATGATGAAAAGAAATACAAGGCATTGTTCCCAGTTTCTGTGGGGAAATTTTTCTATTACTCCTGTGAATATAATTTTGTGTCCTCTTCAAAAAACTTTTGGACTCTTGTAATATGCACAGAAGAAGGAAGGTCACCAACACCAAAATGTCTCTGAGTAAATTCCCCAGATGTCTGATTCAGCGAAAAGAAAATGATGTGTGAGATGGCATCATGGGGTCCTGGTCATCGCTGGCAAGGACTAGATGAGCCCAAAAAAGGAAGCTACAGCTCTGCTTTTCTAAGATATCTTTTATAGAAATCAAATGGATAATAAACATTTCAACATCCTGTACTATCCAAAAGTGCTCTACATGGTGAAATATGTGAATTTATAAAACTGATTGTTAATATATTTGACTACTACTACTACTATGTCTTTCCAAATGTTTATTAGGTAACCTGATCATATTTTTCATTTAAATAGTCATTTTATGTATATAATATGTTTTCTTTGGTTGACTATACTCTGGAATATTGCAAGAAAAAGGTTTAATTTACTAACTTTTCTATTCCCATAAATCACTTTTTTAATCTTGAAATTGTTATTGATATTAATCCTTCAGTAAGCATAGGGAATAGCCATGCATAATGACAAGAAGATTAACTGAGAAATCCATGGGAGTCAGAACAGCAGAGTCGACGAGGGTGACAGGCATTGTTTTCCTTCTGTAAAATAATTATGAAGCATAAAAGAGAAATATTACATTTTCTAACCTAGGAGAGTTTGTAGAAATATTTTATTATAAAAACTACCCAACAATAGCATAAAATATTAATCTTTCTAACAAGAAAAATATATTTCATCATATATGTTAACATGAGTTAAATTACATTGAAAACTTCTTTTTAAACTTGATTTCACTTTTTGAAGGTTGCTACTCTTTAGAAAACAATGAAATTTTACTACTTTCACATAATATATTGATCACATTTTGGTCCTTTGGACTGTGTTTTTTCCTTTTGTGGAAAATGGTCATTCTGCATATTCTAGATAGACACACCTGTAAGGAGACACTACAAACTATCTAGAATACGTGCTGCAACCCTCAAAATAACACCATTCTGTGTGCAGAAGGTGGCCAGCCCAGTCCTCCCAAATGCACTTCTACCAGTAAGTAAATCGCTGTCATCTTGGATCCTTATATTTTGTGATACTTTAAGTAAATCTATTTTCAGGGGTTGTTTGTACCTTAATGAATTTGAGCTTTAGTTGCAATCATGTCTAAGTAGATGGGACAATAATTCAAATGCATATAACAAATAGAAACAGTATGCAAAGCTATATTTTGAAGATAGTCCCGTTATGTTAAAGCCATTCCTATTATCAAGTTTGTTAACAATAAGTGGCTAAAAAATGCAGTATGAAGAGAAAAGTTCAATTCCAGTTAAAATTCTTAAGTGAGGTGATTAATGCTTTTTGGTTTTGCTGACAGCAGCTATTACAGTAGTGGTGAGATGGTATCTCACTGAAGCTTTGATTTACATTTCCATTGTGCCTTTTGATTTTGAGCATTTTTTCATATATTTGGTGGATATTTGTATTTCTTCTTCTGAAAAGTGTCTATTCAGATCATTTGCTCACTTTTAAACTGGACTACTCATCTGCATTGCAGTTTTTGAGTCCCTTATGTATTATGGGTGCTAATCTCTTGTCAAGTGAACTGTTTTGCAGGTATTTTGTTCATTGCCTGTCACTTAGCTCTGTTGATGTCTCCTTTGCCATTTAGAAGTTTTCAGCTGATGGAATTCCATGTGTGAATTTGCACTTAGTTGCTGTCCTAGCAGTAAATATTCAAATCAGATATTGTGATACCTACAGCTTTATACTTTCTGTTGAAGATTTCTTTGGCTATTCAGAATCTTTTCTGCTTCCACATGAATTTTAGAACTGTTTCTCTAGTTCTTTGAAGAAAGTCATTTATATTTAAATGGGGATTTCACTGAATCTACAAAATTTTAGCTAATATGGACATTTTAACAATGTGAATTTTTCCAATCTATGAACATGGGAGATATTTCACTTTTGTATATGAGATGCTGAATTATATTAAACATTTTATCTACAATTATTGAAATACACACATTTTTGTACCTCATTCTGCCAATGTGATATACTATGTTTATTGATTTGAATATGCCAGGTCAGTTTTGCATCCCTGGAATTAATCCTACTTGGAACATGGTAAGTTATCTTTTTCACTTGTCACTGGATTTCATTTGTTAGTATTTTTAGAAGTTTTACCTCTGTGCTCATCAGAGATTATCTAAAGCCTGTCTTTCCCTGCTCTGTTTCTTGGTGTGTTTGTGTGTATTTGTCTGTATTTGTGTGTGTTTCTCCACCTCTCTTGGTTTTTGTTATGTCCTTATCTGGTTTTGGTATACAGATAGTTAATGGTGGGTTCACTAAATAAGGGTGGAAGAGTTGCCTTCCCTTTGATTCTTTGAAACAGTGTAGAAAGGATTGGTATTGGTTCTTCTTTCAACGTTTGGAAAGTTGTAGTACTGAAGCCATGTGGTGCTGGGCTTCTCTTTGTTGGGAGACTTTTGTTGCAGACTTAAACTTGCTATTTATTTGTCTATTCATTTTTTCCTATTTCCTTGTGTTTCAATTTTGATAGGTTGTTGTGTCTAGATGTGTATTTGTTTCTTCTAGGTTTTCTGATTTATTAATGTGTAGTTTTTATGGTAGTCTCTGTTGGCATTTTTTATTTCTGTAGTATCACTTAAAATGTCTCATTTTTCTTCTCTCATTTTATTACTTGGGTCTTTGCTCTTTTTTTATTGGTTACCCAAGCTAAAGGAGTGTCAATTTTATCTTTTAAAGAAATCCACTAATTTTTCTATTGATTTTTTTTTTAATTCCTGTCTTTGGTCTTTATTCTGTTTACTTCTTTTCTGAGCTTTTTATTTATTTTGTTCTACTACTTTGGGTTTGGCTTATTCTTGCTTTTCCAAGACTTTGAGATGTATCATTAAGTTATTTATTGAAAACTTTATTTTATTTTTTCTAGGTGCTTATTGCCATAATCTTCCCTATTAACAGTGCTTTTTCTGTATCCAGTACATTCTGATGTGCCATAGTTTCCTTTTTATTTGCTTTGAGAAAAATTTTAATTTCACTTTCATTTTCTTCAAAGACCCATTGTTCATTAAAAAAATTTTATTCTATCTCCTATATTTGCATAGTTTCTAACATTTCTTTTGTTGTTGATTTCTTGTTTATTCCAGTAGTGTGAGAAGAGATACAGTGTAAAACTTCAGTTTGAAAAATTTGTTAGGGCTTGATTCATGACCTAAAATATGGTCCATCTGAGGAATGTTCCATATGCTGATAAGAATGTGTTTTTGGCACCTGTTAAATGAGATGTCTTGGTTACTTTTTTCTTGTTGCTGAGACAAAATACCCAACACCCGAAATGAAGGAAGGAAAGGTTTATTTAGCTAATAGTTTTTGGAGGTTTCAGTCCATACTTGGCTGGTTCTGAGGCACAGTGGTACATGGCAGGGGGCAACAGTTCATGGCAGTGGTACACAGCAAAGCAACAAGCACAAGAAGGGAGGAATGGCAGCCAGCTGCCTCTTTCTCTCCCTTACATATATAAACTATCCGCCCTAGGGTGGATATAGCTCTCACACCCATAATCCCAGCATTGGATCACGGATCAGTCATAAACTCTAAAAGCCACCCCACAACTGCATGAGGATTTGGGGGAACATGCAGACACAAACCATAACATGAGATATTCTGTAAATAGCTTTTTGTCACCTGAACCTGGGAAAACACATCTGTTTTCCTTTTCTAACTTCTAGAGGCTGGGTATAGCCTCCATTCTTTCTTAATCACACTACTTCCTTTATCACAGTACCTCTATCTGACTGATATCTCGTACATTCCTCTTAGCAGGGTCATTATGATTAAATTATGTCCACTGAGGTCATCCAGTATAATCTATTATCTCAAGGTTCTCAGCTTGATCACAGCTGTAAAGCTCTTTTCCACCCAAGTTAATATTCACAGGTGCTGAGGATGAATACCCCAATTTGTTTATTTTTTTTCCCTCTTATCTTTGTTATCTATTTTCTTCTACTGATTTGTGGTTTGGTTTGTTCTTGCTTTTCTAAGACCTTCAGATGTATCATTAAGCTATTTATTTAAAACTTTATTTAAAACTTTGATGGGCCATTGTTCAGCCTACTTCAGTCATTAACAGTAAAAACAAGTTTAATAATTTATATATTCTTAATACTTTACTTAGCAATTAAAGAATACACTGCATTTAAAAAAAACTGTTTCCCCTCAAACAAACCTAAACATGAATTTCTTTTCTCTGTCCTCGTTGTATTCTCTTTGTACAACATGTTCCAAACCTCGAGTCCACTGCCTCACTAGTATTTGTTTCTCTACTTATGAGTGTCAGTACTATTTTTTATCTGATAAAGGACTTAGTCTGAAACTTCAAGTGAGATGAATTCTTTATTTACTAGAAAACTCAAATCAGTGTGAAAACTTAATGAGGAGGTTGATTTTATTACAAGTCACACATATGTGTAATGCTCTATAGGATACTACTAGATTACTGAATCAAATTTCTCTTGGGGATGCCAGAACTCTGCTGAAAAGAGTTCTTTGCTCTTGTCTATGAAGTATTTGTTGCTTTCCTTACTCCATATGGATGTTGATACATTTTACATAAATTTCTAGGATATTTGCCTTAAAAAGCATATAGGTAGTTTACTTTTAATACCCTAAAATGTTTACTCCAAAGTTATACTTTCTCTGACCAAAGCCTTAATATTTCTCTTATTTGTCATATTTATGAATTTTATTTTTCATGAATATTTTTAATATAAAATATTTACATTTTCATTGTGTTTCTTCCAGAAAAACGTATAAAATCAAATATCACGGTCAACCATGGATTTTTGTCTGAAGCAGAACATAGTTGTCTTTTAAATAAAGAAACACATTGTATGTGTAAGCCAGAATGTGCGACAGCAGAGAGGAAATCATCAGGCACAGTGATTGCAAGATTGACGGTCTTCTCTACCCATTCATATCAGTAAATAATTTTATATTTTATAGTAGTTCTCTGAAGATAGTAACACATAAGTTTGTTATTTTTCTTCCCTCTAGGCTCATATGGTATTATGTAAAGAAATGAAACATATTTCAAAAAATATTTAGAAAGTATAAACATTCCTCTGTCAAAATGTTCTAAACATTTCTGCTTTCCTCCCACCCCATCAAAGGAAACCATGTCTTAAGTCTCTTTTTTTAAAAAAAAAAAATGTCCCTATTGTTAAAAGGTAGGAAAAGAAGGAAGAAAAGCAGGATGGAAATGGGAAAATAAGCTAATTAGAGAGTGCTAGAGGTCTTCAGGCACAACATCACAAATAAGACATTTATGCACCTTCCTTTCACCATTTAAAGTTATCAATGTCTTGCATTTGGCTTCTTCTTTTTAATAAAAGTCATCATAGTGGATAAGCTACATCCATGGTGCAGTATTCAAGAGAAAGCTGTGCTTCTAAATTTCATCAGTATGTCATTAGATGTTGTTGTGGAGAAGAAACGACTCTGAAAATTCATGATTTGTGAATGTTTGAAAACGGTGGCAGAGTGGCGGGTTTTGGTCCTAGGAAATGATTGATTTATGACACTTGTAATTCTCAGAAAAAAATACGACGGAGTCTACATTTTTAATGTGAGGAAATTAAGTTAAAGGGCTTCTGAAAAGAAAAAATCCTACCTTGGGTAGAATTTGAAGTTATCTAGGAGGATTTATTTTCTCCTTTCTTGATAAAGTCTTTCTAAAATTAATGTCATATGCTTGTTAACTAAATCTCGCTTCGAGAAAGTAAAACAACTACTCACAGTTTCACCTTCTCTTTCCATTTTTGTTCTTCTCATGGGCTCTTAGTAATTAAGAACTGTAGAATATTTCTCACAATATCCACAGCTTTTGGAGTTCTAAAAACCAAGGATAAATTCTTCACTTTTACTAAAATTATAATAAATGATCCATCCTAAGCTACACCCCTATAAAAGAGAAATTCTTCATGTTAATTTATATAGCTGAATAGTCTCTTCAGTGTTTACGACACCACTATTAGTAACTAGAACTGAGAATGCGTATTAATAATTTAAACATTCTGAAGTCTAGAAAAAAATCATCTTTTTTTTTCTTTTGCTGTCTTTTCATCTATTGATTTGTTCAGAGATAAAAGTAGCAACCTTAGATTACTGGATATATAGCTGCATTGAGCTGGAGGACTTGGGGCTTGTCAAGTTGAAAGAGACATAAACACAGTGTCAGCAGCATACAAAACACTTTATTTGGGAGCATTTGGACAGGTTATAGTAAGGGCAGATCTCTCACAGCAAGAAACTTTCCAGAGGACCAGCAGAAGATCACCCCTGAAAGAAGAGGTGATCCAAGTACCTCCTGGCTGCAAAGGGAATTAGAGCAGAGACCTACATATTTTGGTGATGATGCTCAGCACTGCAGATGGGACTCAGAGAGCTTTAGAGGACTTGGGGTCTTACAAAGTCACAGAATTTGTCCTGTCTAAAGATATCAGGGTATGAAGAGCAGGCAAATTCTACCTGACTAAAATACGCTTACCCAGAATGCACTTAGAGCAGGTGGATACGCAACATTCTCGCACCGGCATGTTTCGTATTAGCGATCAGGCAATTGTGAAACAGTAAAAGTCAGATTTTTCTGGCTGATTTATATAACAATTTCAGAGGTTTTGATAGCTGAGGAAAGTAGTATACAAACAAATACAGTTTTTAATGTTTTAGGAATTGTATCAGAATAGCAGAATTTACCACTGGCTATTAGTTGTTTTTTAAATGTCAACTTCATTGAAATAAATTTTGATATATTTACATGATGAAATAATGTGATGAAATATAGCTAATCATAAAAGCACGACTGACCAAAATATAAAAATGAGACTTACAAAGACAGCCCCACCAATTTACAAATGGTCGAAACTATTCTATTACTTTCGAAGTTGGGAGACAGGAGCAACGCTTGTGATGGTACACTGGAGGCTTCCGGTAATGCAGGTAATATTTTCTCCCTTAGCAGATAGTAGTTACAAAAGTGTGCCTATTTAGCAATCATTTATTGAATAGTATTTTTGTCATTTTTATTTCTACACACATTTATCACTTCAATAAGTTTATTATATCATAACGTTAGAAGAAAATTCTCCATTAATATTTTTACATTTCTACAGAGTTGAAGCTTTCTGACCACAGAGTGCTGTGTGGTCCTGGCTGACAAGTGGTTACACAGAAGTCATGCGGGGTTAGTCAGCTGTCACAGGGCAGAAATATCTGGGAGAAGCAATGTAAGAGGAAGAGAGGTCCATTTTGGCTGATCGTTCCAGAGGTTTCAGTCCATGGTCACTCGGCTTTGTCTTCATGGGTTTGTACTGAGGCAGAACATCAAGGCGGGGTGTATGTGGCACAGCAACGCTGCTCGCCCTGCCGGAAACAAAGAGTAAAGAAGGATCCTGGATCCTAATATCTCCAAAGGCTCCCCAGGATTACCTTCCTTTCACTACACCCCACCCCTAAAAGTTCCACCAACTCCCCGTAGCGCCGGAGGTCGGTGACCAAGCCTTTAGTTTGTGTTTGGGAAACATTGGAAGGTTACAGAGCGCATAGATCCGGGAACAGAGGTATCTTTCTGGAGTCATTCATCTATAACCTAGAATATTAAAAACTTAGGAATCTTCTCTTTCCTCCTTCAGAAATGATTTTTCTACATCCCAGAGCAAAGGGTTTTTGCTTCTCTCCTGAAGGGAGGATGCACCAATGTGCCTACTGCTCCAAATCTCATAAATTTTTGAGTCTTTTCCTGTCACAAAGCCAGTGCACAAGCAGAGTCATGAGCTTCACTACACCCAGTGAGTTGGAAGCCGATGGACTTGGGATTCAGGGTCAGGGCACTGGCACTAAGGCTTCTGTGAGTCACAAACTATCACATATCCCAGCTGCAGAACCAATGACTTCGGTCAGGGCACATCGATCTATAACTATATATTTTATAAATAAAGTTCTGACTTTAATGTGTTCTACAGCTTTGGGAAATGCCAACACTGATGAATGCCAGAAGCAGAGGCAATGGCACCTGGCTCAAGCTGGAGTCTGAGCGCAGTGACGGCTACGAAAGCAGAGATGGGAATGTCACAGGGTCAGCAGGGTGTGGTGAAGGTGTCTGGCCCCATCTGCCCGTGTGCCGTGGTCAGTACATTTCTTCTGGAAAATAAAAGCAATACTGAATATATTTCTTTTTGTGGGTGCTCTCTGAGAGCTTTTCTAAGGAACAATAATAAAAATTCCAGATGTCTCTGTAGACCTTCAAGAAGCCAAATTACATACCAGTATAATAACATGTCTATGAACAATACTTATCCCATTCAAAATATGGTTGTTTGTATGTCATACACACATCATATTAGTGACTCAAAATAAAAGTTCTTTTCAAGGTGTCTTGAATTGAAGCTGCCAATTATTTCAAACTTTGATGCACATTACCAGTGTAAGTTTATTACTCCTCTTTTAGCAACTTCGGGTGTTCTTCCTATCCTAACTAGTAACTCCTAAGTTACACTGAGTAGTTTTAAACAGAATGCCTTCAAGTTGTGCCAAGTTTTATCCTTCCTTAAATAATATTCATATGTTAATATTCAACTGCTGCTATTGAAGTTTAATCACAGACTTTAATTTTTTTTAAAGAATGCAAACTTGTTATGTTATAATTCTGGAAGTCAGTAGATCTTCAATCGATGTGCCAGGTACTACCTTCTGGAAGTTCAAGGAGAGCTTCCATCTCCTCGTACATTAAATCTTTGAAAAGTCACTGCATTGCTAACTTCATAGTGTTTCCTCAAATCACTCCAACCTTTGCTTCTGTCCTAACTGTGATACTCCTCTCTTTCAAGGATCTTTGATTGCATCTGTCATACCACAAAGGTAATCCAGGGTAATCTCTCAGTGTCAAGGTGCTTAACTTTGTGTATGCAAAAGCTCTTTTTAATGGAAGGTAACATATCCCAACTTTCAGGGATGAAGACAGAGGCCTCTTTAGGGGCCATTATTCTATTATAACACCCATGTAAATGGCTGTCCGTGGATGAAGACCTGGGAAACCCTGAATTAGCTAAGATCCATTATTTTCACAATCAGTAAAAACCCTGTCTAAATAGTGCTGACATTCTTCACAGAAATAGGCAACCAATTCTAAAATTCATACAGAGGCACAAAAGACCCTGAGAACCTAAGCAATGTGTTACTGAAATAAAAACAGACACACAGACTAGTGGGACAGAATAGAGATCCAAGAAGGAAAACTATGCTTCTATAGTCCACTGATTCTCAAAAATAAGTACCAAAATACATGCTCAAGAAAAGGGACTCTCTGCAGTAATGTTGCTAGGAAAAATGAATATCCAGATGCAAAAGATTGAGAATGTACTCTGATCTCTCACCCTGTACAAATCTACCTAAAATAAAGCAAGTGCCTACATGTAAGATGTGAAACTATGAAACTACTGTCTGGAAAAAAACAAAGAACTCTTCAAAACACTGCTCCAAGCAATAATTTTTGTATAACCCCAAAAGCATAATAATGAAAAACAAAAATATGCAAATGCTATTATATCACACTAAAAAACTTCTGTACAGCAAAAATAAATCAACAGAGTGAAGACACAATATACATAATGGAAGAGAAAGCATTTACCAACTATTCGTCTGACAAAGGATTAATATCTAGAATACATAAGAAACTCCGAAGACGTAAGAACAAAAATAATTGACCCAGTTTTTAAATGGACAAATAATATGAATAGACATTTTTAAAAAGAAGAAATATAAATGCCTAAAAATATATTTAAAAATGCCCTAACTCATCAACTATCACGGAAATGCGCATCAAAAGTACAGTGAAATACCATCCGGCCCCAGGTTGTAGATGTGTGTTCCTCTTGCCTCAGCCTCCCTAACTCCTCCTACTCTAATACAGTACGTGTTTTCTTTCAATATCTACTCTTTGAACATAACTATCTTTTTCTGAAAGAATTATGTTGTATTTTAATTTTTATAATCTTAAAGAATTACTTTCTTGTGGCTTGAATGTGAAACTTATTCATATTTTATATTATGCACAAAAAATTATTAAACTTCTATTCAATAAACTAAAACATGCATATACAGTAATATATAACCTAATAATATATTATCCTATAGTTAATTTTACATTAAGTAATTTACTTTGTAAATAAGTACTCAGAACGTTACTACTGTAACCCTAAAGAGATTCTCATGCAAAAGTTTTCTATGCATCTCAATTTTTCTAATTTGTCCAAAAGGCCTTGGACATATTTTTGGGAGTATACCATTAATTTATATGGTTTTATGAAGGCAAAACAAACATTATTCTCTTTTGGAGCTCTATTTTTATGTAGCTTTAATAAAATGTTACATGTTCATGCAATTTCGCTTTATTTTTAGAAAGACAATGTCCTCTGCCAGTTTTAGAAGCAAACATGCATACTTATCCAAAACAAGAAAAATACAAATTTGGAGATTTTCCTGCAAATGAAGACATATTAGAGTTAGATTAGATTCAGTTCAGTACTACCAGTGTGAGTGGCTGCCTAATTTCCCAACTTGCAAAGATAAATATTTATTTTATAAATATAGTGAAATCATGATTCGGTATTATATTAATGCTTATGTATTTTGTTGGCGTTTATATTATATTCATAATCTGACAAAGTGGGAAAATGCCAAAGATAGTATCTTAATTAAGGAAGAGGAGGGATGCTGCTCTACAGCACTGAGCTGCAGAGATTATTTAAGTTGAATTAAGGAAGGAAAAACTTTGTCTCTGTGTTATGAAATATGCAATCGGATTTTATAACTCAAAATATAACTGGTATTGAGAAATGTCAGGGTTCTCTCCCTTTATCTCAATAAAATATGTATTTAAAAACATTTTACAAGCTAATTATTTTTCATTAAATTAAATAATTAAGGAAATAAAAGGTCATTAAATATTATTCAACAGAAAATAAGGATGATTTGTTACCACTTTTGATATTATTTTGAGGTAAAAGTTTTTAAATTATTTTAGGTGTGTTATTAATAAAAGCTAGAATTATACTTCATATATGTCTCATACCCCATATTTGGAGAGTATTTACTTTTAACATACTTTAAAGTCTTAAAGGATACAGCTTGATATCCTCATTATAATAAACAACCTGTAAGATATTGGGAAGAAGGGACAATCAGGATATTTAGGGAGGATATAAGGTTACATTAAATAAATTATTATTAATTTGGTGAAACATAATAACATGTTCTATCTAAGTACACAAATATCTATATTTATCAGAAATATATTCTGAAGAATTTAGGAGTAAAATTTTACTTAAATCACTTTATAAAAAATCAAGAAGCAAATAGGCAAAGTGTAACATTTTGCTACCTGTATGCCAATTATGTATTCTTTTGCCTATAATTTTCTGAGAATTGTTCATTTAAAAAGTCAGTATTCAAGAAAATGAACACAGTCAACACACTATCTGCACAGCAAAAACACAGACCCAAAACCCTAATAGAGTATGAATGTCACTAATCTCTATATCAACTAAAATAGTAACTCCATATTTTGCTACGTTTGATTACAAGTTCATTTAGGCATTATTTACCTAATTTTATATTGTAGGAAAAGTTGAGTTGTGTGGACCTCCTCTTTGACTCCCCAGTAGGTAAAACTAAAGACGTATGGAAAGAGGAATAGAGACATAATGACATAGTGGAATAGGATTTTATAATATAGTTTGTAATATAATTTCTAAAATTTTATAATTTTATCCCCATTTTATGACGAAAGGGCACAAGAACATACAGTGAGTGGATGGAGAACGGACAACCTCATCACCTTGTGTTGGTAACTAGATGCTAACTACTAAGCAGAATATTTACTGTGAATTTGCATAGAAATACATATGTAAACACATTTAAATATTTTGGAGGTCCATATATATTTTACTATGCTTTCCTAGAGCAAATACAAATGCGGGTATCTACCTAAACTGGGGAATGGCTATGTCCAACTCTCTGCCCCTCCCTGTCAGCATGGAGCTTCCTTGCAAGTGCATCGCAGAAACATCTGTACGATGATTAGGAATAACACAAAATCTTACTTTAGCATAATGTGGACAGAGCTTCCTAAATGCTGTCGGTAAGAATACAGTTCTAAACTTTATATTCTATTGTTTACAATTTTGATGATATACAAATTATAACTCTCACCAGAATTGCAATTACATTGATATGAAATTTTTCTCCCATTAATTTGCTATATTAATCCATTTATTCAGGATTCTTTGGGTTTTACTTGTGTAATGATTAGAATCTTCTATGAATTTATATGTTTAAATAGTCAGCCTTTCTATATGCATAAGTATAACTTAATTTTCCATATTAATTTTGTTTTCAATAACTTTGTTAAATTTCTTTATCCTGATATTGAAATGGCATGCTGTATTTCTATAAGTAATACAATTTAGTCTTTTTAGATCATTGCTTTTGCTCGGCTTTTACCTCAGTATTTCCTTTAAGCAATAGCTAATAATTATGTTAATAATAATAATTGTGTAGCTCAAGTTCTATTAAATTCTAGAGTATTTACAATCTTTTAGGGGAGACCAGGACCAAGGAACCAGGCTTGATTCCCACTCTCCCTGTCCACATAAATCTGTTAACTATACAAATTTTCTGATTAGCTTGTTTATATTTCCTCCAGAAAAGTAATGAAATTCATTTTTTTCTCATTCCAGGAGCATGGGTCTCTGTTCTTAACTTTCTGCTCTAATTTTACCAGGACTTCTGTGTGTAATGCTTTAGTATCTGCCAAATATTTTTGTTTTGTTATGTTTTTTGTTCCCCACCTCCTCAGATCTTGATCTCTTTGGTCTTATCTATATCAACTCCAATATATTAAAGCCTCTGATATTGAGTTTTAAAGACAGCTAGACTGTGCTTGTCTTCATTCAAAATCTAAAGTAAGTAGCCTAGAATATCTCTCCTCCTCTACCTGCCGGGCAGGTTATCAACTGCCCACTCCTGGGAAAGGATACTGTGGCTGTTTCCACCCCTGTGCCTGGCAGATCTCTGGTCAGTTATCTATAATCACCTACTGTCAAGGAATATCTTCTACTCCTAGGAACCTGAACTCTGTAGTAAGAAAACATAGACCATTTATCTTCACAGACACCAATTTTTATGGATGCAAACATCCAATTACAGCATTATGTTGGATAAATTTAACGTAGGAATATTTGCAGGAAAACACTTGTAAGCACAAAATTAATCAAGCACCCTCGATGTTGCATTATCCCATCTTTTGACACATGTAGGAAAAGGCTCATAAAAATCTATATATTTATGAAAAAAGGAGATACATGTAACAATAAAAACTGACAGACAAGCAGGAAGGTATCAGGAGGTGCGTTTAGTGAGTTCTTTCCTAGAGCGTATTATGATTTGCTGAGTCAGACCTTTTGCTAAACTTCTGAAGAGTAGGAATGATTGCTCCCCGAGGACCTCTAGATCCATCTCTCTCACAGGCTGTAGGGTTGATACATTGTGTCAACTTGGGGAGTCTAGAGGTTTAACTAAGTAACTCAGCAGTTGTAAATCTTGGGGTAAAAAGGACATGCCCTTACCCTTGTGGGATGTTGTTTATTATGTTAACTTGGGAAGTTTAAAAGGTTAACTATGTGATTCAGCAGGAAGCCAGGGTGCTTATTTGTATTCATTCTAAACCTGTGCAAGAGGAAGGCATACAGAGGGTGTGGGTGTAGAGGACCACCCCCCCTCACCTCCCCATAGCTGGTAGACTATAAAAAGGTACTGAGGAAGGACTGGCTGTGAGTTCTTCAGAGTTCCAGTCTTCACCTTCAGCTTGGTCGTCTCCTGGCTTCTGGTGCGGACTCTTCAGCTTCCGCCTGGGACTTCATCGTAGGTTCATCAGCATTTCGTCGCAGACTCAACAGCCCTTGATACGGACTTGCACGAACACTGTGGTGATCTCCGGGCCCCAGGCCTGGGCTCCTCAATCTCCAATGTGCAGACACCCTCTGCACACTTCCTCATCTAACCCTGTAGCTGACCATTGTAAGGCAAATAGGTAATTTGCTGTACATTTGTATATCTTGTGTTAAATCTCTAGTAAACCCTGACTGATACACAGGCTTACTGTATTTCCTGCAGACTTACTCAGGCATTGGCTTTCTTAAAATTTCAATGTTGCAAAGATATTTAATTGGCCTAGTAGAAAACAATCATATATGTGTAAGGACTGTTCTCCAAGCAAAACTCCTGACCAGGGGAACCCATCTTGCACTTCCATTTCCCAGTAACTTTTTGTCATATTTTTGTGTCAGGCAGATGGGATAATAGCTTTTGCTTCCTTTTAAAATTGTTTAATAGGTCGATTTCACAATGAGATGAAGAATAATTTTTGGTGTTGCTCTAAATCAACGAACATCATTTTATTCTTAATACTTTAATATTTTTTATATTCCTATCATGTGTGCATACCTTCATTTTATAGCAACAAAACAACTTAAGAAATGTCAGAGATAATGGCTTGATACAATAGTAGCTATCATTTCATAATTGAAAGAAATTAATAATAGTGTCAGAATAAATTACATATGTTGTGTGACATTCAGAGAAAGGTAAACAGTCTGCATAAATGAAAAATAGGGGTTTAAGGCAGAATGTAAAGTTAAGATTTGTTTAAAACATTTGGTTGGTCATTGAGTTGCTTCAACAGAAAAGACTCTTTTATACTGGTGGATTGTTAGATTAATTATTTGTTATGGTGTATTATTTTTTAAGCTGAATGAAAGCCAGAGACCACACACAATACTCTTTCCAGACAAACAACCTCTGCAAACCCTGGCTTTTTGACAGGATGATGCAGTAAAGTCATTTTTGCTTTATAAAAGTCTCTCAAAAACTTTGAAAGAACTGTAAACTATAAATATAGAACAAGACTGAGTCTTCAATGACATTAGGAAATAACTCAAGACTACATACTGCGAAACATAGCTAACAGATGTTTTTTCAATTTTGGACCAGATTGTAGGCTGAGTAGAAAATGTGCTGAGAAAGAAAATGTACCTGAATAAAAAATTGTTTCCCTAAGAAGAATCATTTTCCTCAAAAAGCTATTTTCAAATCTAATTTGAGCAAAAAAAAAAAAAAAAAAAAAATCTAATTTGAGCAATAGGGTTATAAATTACAAATCATTATAAACTGTAACACCATACTTGATTACAATGAACCAGATATAAAGAAGTGATAGTAAGAGAGAAGAGACAGACTACAGACTTTCATCTGTACTGGAAGCCAGAAAAAAATGGAACTGTATTTTAAAATGCTCAGAGAAAGTAACGTAACCAATTAGTCTATCTACCAATACCACTCATTCAGAATTGCAGAATAAATACTCAACATAATATAGGAAAGACTAAGTGAATTTATTATTCAAAGTCATAGTCTAAAAGAAGTGATCCAAAATTTCTATCAATGAAATGAAAACACATCAGCTAATTCAAACAATCAAACTAATTCAAACTAATTCAAACAATGAAATAATTCAAAACAAAAGATCCTGATGTCAGTAAAATAATGGAAAAATACTGGACTCTATTATTACCATAAAATATATAAGGATTTCAACAAGATAATTGCAATTTGTTAAAACAACCAAAATATTTAGATATCTATATCTGTGTGTGTGTGTGTGTGTGTGTATATATATATATATATATATATATATATAATTTCCATTTCAGGAAACAAAGAAATATAAAGCCTTGTGTGTATTCACAAAATGCTTAATACTTACTTAAACTGATTATTGTGCTTATACAATAATTCTCATGAATCTCACTTTCTATAATTACAAAGAAATAACAACTAAAGGTACTCATAAAAAGTTATTTCCTCCCTTACCATGCACTTTGGATAATGAATTTTCTAATAATCTGATGACATAATGTTTAAAATATTAAGAACCATATTACAAGTATAAGAATACATAGTAAAACCTATGAGATACAACCTAAGCAAAATTTAGAGTAATAGCCATAGTTTGAAATTTATTTATATTTTGGGAAATATAAATTTAGATTATGTATCCTAAAAACTGGGTAAACATTAAGTTCAGATATCAAGAGAAAAATGAAATAATAGAAGTAAAAGCAGAGTGAATAAAATATCACTTACAACCATACAATAAAACTAATACGTTTTACACTTTTAACTTTGAGGACCAAGGCAGGAGTATTACAAGTTCAAGGCCAGCCTAGGCAACTTAGTAAGATTCTGTCTCAAAATAAAGTAAAAAAGTTCTGGAGGTGTAGCTTAGTGGTAGAATGTGCCTGGATTCAATCCCCAATACCACTAAAAAACACAGCTACAAAATAAAAAGATTAGTGGAAAAGATTAATAGCAGACTTATCCAATCATGTTAACTCAAACCGAGTGGTGAGTAGACACAAAAATTTTCACCCCAGAAGTAGATTATAATGAAACTACAGGAAAAATATGAAAGCACAATTTTTAAAATATATAAAGTAGAAGCATAAAGAAAAGGAAAATATTGTTGGGTATTTATAGATTCTTGACCTATTTCTTGAGACCTCCTTTGACATAGCATAGCCACCTTGAGAAAACTACTGACCTTTGACTTAGTGCCTGTTTCCTCATTGGAGTTGTGCCACCCCTCTAAGAGGATCTTCTGAGGAGATGCTTTGTAAATCAATCCAGGGCTAACCCTTTGCCATAGGTACAACTCTAGCCCCTGGGATATGGGATATCCCAGGATGTAACAATATGGCCAATGCTTTAGATGCCTTAGGAAGCAGTCCCCTTCAGTTTATCTTAAATTTTAATCATGAGACAATGCCTGTTCCCTATACCATTAAGTCTATGAATAATGGACTCTAGCTTCCAGGTCTAGAGACATAACAGTGGTAGACGACTTAGCTAGCGTGCAGGAGGCCCTGTGGTCTACCCTCAATACTAGGAGGAGGCCCTGTGTTCTATCCTCAATACTAGGAGGAGGCCCTGTGGTCTATCCTCAATACTAGGAGGAAAAAAGAAAAGGAAAGAAGAAAAATCTTCCCACTTTCCCTTCACCTGAATTAGAATCTTCGCTTTTCTTCATAATGGACACAACATGCAGAGAAGTCTTTTTAAAGAAGCCTTCACTCCTAGCTCTCAAAACCCATCCCTTTATCTTCTTATGCTTATGTAATATTTAGGCTGGCAGAACGTGTGTTATCATCTCTTGGCTTATCTCTTACTTTATATCTTTGGGTAAATGAATTTGCAAGATCAGAAAAAAAACCTACACAAGAACATTTTTATTTTAATGCTTAGTTTTTACATGTAGACATAAGGTCTCAAAATAATATCTAATGAAGAATTTGGTTGCCACAAGATCTGCTATAAAATAGCACTTATGGGCATGAAACAATAAATTTATGGCCAGTAAATATAAAAACGGAGTCACATGTATTTAGAAATAGAAAATAAGAGTTAGAAATACACATATGTTGAAAGAACAATTAATGCTTAAATTTTTTGACCAATTTTGCATGCTTATATCTGGTAACCTGAACAACTAATTTGAAGACAACAGTATGCAGTATTACAACAACTATTGAATTCCTACCATTTTGATTAGTGAAACGCTGTATCATTTCTAATATTTTAAATTACTTTTTATTTCCTTTACTTCTTTGATCCATCCTGCATCCTTACATATGGTAATCTGAGCAATTTAGTTGAAGATACCAATATGAAATATAGCAACTATTGTTAACTTCCTATCATCTTGTCTTGAAATTTTGTATAGTTTTTATTGTTTTTGTTTGGTTTTTATCTTTGTTGTTTTTTGTTTTCTTTTCTCTTTAAAATAAAAAATAAAACAGGAAATACATATGTAATAATACTAAAATTAGGTATGATATAGTACAGCTTTATTTTGATATTAAATTTATTTTCTTTCCTTAAGAAAGGAAGAAGGGTATATTTCACTCTACAAACAAGACAAACCAAGACAAACTACAAAATCACTAACCTTAGGTTCTATTCAATAATTTATGGAATATTTACCATATATAATTATATATTTAAATGCAGTTATACCAAAGGAGATTAGGTTCTCATTCTCCCGTCTTAGTTTTAAATTAAAATAATATAGTGGGGAAAAGATATGTATTATTGTTGTACAGTAATTTTAGAAAGAAGTGCCAGTAGATAGCAACACTGATGACTGAACAGTAGATTTAGACTTAGAAGCATGAAAGTCATTGGTCAATTTGCCTAGAGGTGTTTTGTTAGGGGATAAGCATATAATTGCAATGCATTCAAGAAAAAGCATGAGTGATAATGATCAGAGAGACTAGAAAATAAATGGATTTTCTTTGAAACAAATAGAGGAAAGAGGAGTAGCTAGAGAGGGAATATGGATAAAGGAAACTTTGCCTTAATGAGCTGTGAGGCTTTCAGCACATTTGCAGAGTGAGGAATGATTCAGTGGGGAGAGAGAGAGAGAGAAAATGATGCTACAGAAGAAAATGACAACTAATGGCACAAAACCCTGGCGAGCTCCGAGGGGGAGGGCTCCAATCCCCTCCTGAAGGGATTAGTCTGGGACTGCAGGGATGGTTATGCAATTAAACACAAGAAATTACAGGTAAGTAATAGGATAACATTACTTATTTGGCAATTCTGTACTCGTATGTTTGGCAATAAAGTGAAATCGATGAATATGCTGAATGTATCCTAGCCAATCTTAGCACGGAATTGAAATATTTATTGAAAGCAAAGGTGACTCAGATATTATTTGGCAGCAAAAATAATTTCGGAAGGGTATGTTTTATAATTCATTTTCAGCAAAACTGAAAGCTCACAGTCATATGCCATTTGGTGCATACTGTTTGGTTAAGGTAGCATTTGCCTCTGAGGATAGAAATGGGAAGGGAGTTATTTATTTTTACCTTTACTCTTTTAGTAAAAATTAAATATCAAAGTACAGGGCAACTAGACCAAAGTTTTACTCATCTGTCTGCTATACTTTAAATAAAAATTATTCTTAATACTTATGTACTCAGTATTTTATGTGAAATTTACTTTAGCCTGAAAAGAGGTACTACAATCTGTTTGATAATGAGATTGTAGGATCAGTGTTCTGTAATTATTTGGACTTTCAGACATTGTATACAACGTTGAAGATATATAGGATACATTACAGTACTGTGTTTAAACCAGTGTAATACCATTTTCTAATTGAATAAATTATTATTTTCTAGAGTCTACACAATAACATGGCCTCTTTCCTGTTATCGACGTGTGCTCAAGGATCCACAGTGGCCAACCATTGTCAGCCCTTCTAGGAAAGTCAGGTCTCCACAAAAATGATGTGCAAAACTGACCTCAGTCAGAACCACCAAAATGCCTATGTAAGTGCTTAATATTGTCCCGGAATCTGGGGTTTAATATTTATGAGTAATTATTATGAACGAATATCATATAACACATTTTGCCTAAGTTTCACTCAACTAAAAGCTTTTCCTTCCTAACATATTACATAAGAAAAAATTTCTGAAGGATTTATTTAAAGAGAGAAGGAAAGTTTTGTACAGAGAAAGTTTTGAGATTTAGAAGGAGAGAGTACATGAAAAAACTTCATAAATAATATCCAGAATTATTTTACCAAAATTGTTATTTAGGGAACCTATTCTTACACCATGAAATATCTTCAAATAAACATCTACCTGGGAGTTGTTCACCAAGGTCATTTTTAAAACAAGGTTTTAGAAAAATTGTTATTTACCAGTATATAAAGTTTTACTTGAAAACTAAAAAGCTTTCCCTGGTAGAGTTTTTGTGGAGTATTACTGTTATTAGCTTGGGGCTTTTTTCTTGTATGTTGCCACGATTTCTAGCGGGAAAGAGAAAAACCTCAAAACGCAGCAAGTTATGTCCTATATTATCACTGGTCAGCTTTCTGTTACTATTACAAGTACGTAGGACAAATCAACTTACAAAGAGCAACTGATGAGTAGATGAAGATGCTACTAATATGCTAAATACAACAACTTTTGGATAGGTCAATACTTGAAAATATGCAGAAATTATCATAAGAAGAGGCCATGAAATAACTTTCGAGAAGAAAGGTGAGCACAAAATGACAACCTAGTGTGTGTGTGCCGTATTGGCAATCAGAATTTAAGAAAGTCTTGCCCTCTCTTTCTGTCTCTGTCTCTGTCTGTCTCTCTCTCTCTCTCTCTTTAACCACTAGGGACCGAATTTATGAAGTGCTGAACCACACTGATGATCTTGCTTAAGGTTCCCAAGTAGCTGAGATTACACGTGTGTCATCATACCTGGTGAAGAAGGATTTTCTACTAAGCATAAACAGTATTCTAACCAAAAACAAATACAAATTTTAAAACATGATATTAAGAATCAATCAAGCAAGAGCACAAATGGAAAAAAAAAGCAACACAGTTACCTAGTCTTTTCAAGGTAATATGCGGTAGCAATTTTCCATGAGCTGGAAGATTCAAGATACACAGCTCAGAGAAATAACATTTATGCAAAGTCAGACATAAATTCTCTGGAAGGTTTACAGTTAGTTAATGAGTAAAGGAGCCACTAAATATTTAATAAAAACATTTTGTTGTGGTCTTTTAAAAGGTTCAGTTGGCTAGCAACATGCTGTAGTATGAGAATGAAAAGAAAATACAATCTGGGGAACTTGCTAAGGTCCTTCCAAAGACTGATGAACAGTAAGCTAGAAAACTTGGACCAAGGAAATAGAAGTTAAAAATAACTTTAAAAGTTTCAGCAAGTTATAGAGAAAATTCTCAGTATAAAATACATAAGAATTCCTGCAAATCAATAAAATCTGAGTTAAAAAATAAATTTAAGGTACATAAATAGAAATGAAAATACGGCACACAAACATGAAAAAGTTCACGTCTGCCCCAATATAACATTTAAATTAATTAGCAACGTTCAATCAGGAGACTGTCAAAAAGAAAAGTATATATAATACAAAGTTGCTTAGTCCACCAGATATAAAAATGTAAGATTGACCGAACAATCAAAGACAGTTACAAGTAATAAAAAAAACTGGAAATGATGCAGAGCTTCACCAGACCAGATGGTAGGAGGAGCAACTGGGATGAAGGAAAGGAGAGGAAAAAGAAAGAAAGAAAAGGAAAAAATATGTGTATGTATACACAGGATAGCTAGGGTAATTGTACTACTAACATCTGTTGATTTATTGAAAGGAACTGTTGATGTGTAATTGTTTGATCAACCTTACATGCCTATATCTGGTTATATGTGCAACCATTTTAAAGATGACATTATGTAATATAGCAACCATTTTAATATCCTATCACCGTGTTTTGAAATTCTGTATAACTTTTTATTGTTCTCATGCTGTTTTGTTTATGTATTTATCTTGTTTATTTTGGGTTTTTTCTTTTCTCTTTAAAATGAAAATAAGTGCACTTTTCTATGGAAGAGAAAGTTATATTGTAGTTATTCATTTTTTACTATTCATGTTACTATTTCTTCCTTCAGATGAATGTGTAATACCAGAAGAAAATATGAAGAAAAACATACAGTTAAGATGGAAAAGCAAAGAAAATTTTTATGTAAAAACACTTACTGCTGTTGAATTTTGTTGTAAATTGACATGTAGCAAAGATGTCATTACAATCATTTCAAGTCATCTGTCAGGAAAGGAAAATTGAATACTCCATATGTGTATGAAATGAATATAGTCTCCTTGAACATATTCTTAAAAGTAATCACATGTGAATGCTAAAGCACTTGTTATATAGTTACTTCTATCATTATTTTTCTCTTAGTCTTACTTAGAACTCTGATTTTCTGAAGTTCAGAAATTTGTAGGCTGAGAGAGCAATGACATACGTTTTCTCAGGGCCATATTACACCTTGGTAAATCATAATACATATACAAGAATTTCTGTAGAAAGAGGACACTTCCTTCCTGCAGCATATAATTCTATCTAAGCTATACTAATTTATTTAAAATTTATAAGATAATTTTCAAGCTTTCTGAATTAACTTTATTTCAGAAAATATGAAAATATTAAACTATCTTCACATTTTTATGTAAAAACATGCAAAAATGGTCACATTTTAAGCTTGTAGAAAATATTAGTATTTGTAAGTCATCTACTGTATTTGTGAACATAATTATCCATCAAATGTTAAATATACCTTAAGAGATTAAATACATTATCAGAAAACAGTAGAATTAAATATAAACAGACTCTCGTGTAGAGCTTCTAGCAAGGTCAAGGACATGAAATTGTTAAGTTACAAAATTGCACATACAAAATTATTTAAAATATAAACAGGTATGAAAAAAAGAGAAACACAATGGCAAATACAGTTCAAAGTGGTTGGAGGTTAATGTTTAAGAAATTAAAATAGAATTTTTTCAAATCCTTTATATTTTTATATATTTTATAATTTTTATTTTTAATTTTTATGAGAAGATATCCCTTGAGATCTTTTGTCAGCAAAGCTGAATAGGTGTTGTTGCACATTTTGTATTGTACCTCATTACATATTTGTTATCAAAACAATTCCGAGACTAAAATTCAACTTAAATAAGGATGATGCAATTCTGAACTGTACAGTCTCTTTTTGCTTCTGTTAAAAAACTCCATGGCACTCCATTTGAACAAGACAAATGTTCAGGTCCTATAATATATTTATGGAATGCTACTCACACTGAGATTGAAAGGATAGTACTGCTGTAGAGCCTACTTTGATGAGCTTCCTGGCATGCATTTTCCTACCAGTTTTATTAATCACAAGTGTGTACACAGACTATTTGAACCAACATCACAAGTCAACAGCTATTGAAATACCCAACTCCATCAGTTGCTAGCACTTTACCTTATGTGCTTTATCAGTTTTTATAACTAGCGAACTATATGATTTCATTTATAATTTTATTGAACCAAGTCTCACTAAGTTGCTGGTATCATGACCGTTCATCCTGTCCTAGTCAACATTTTCATAATGTATGTTTTAAAATCACAACATTGGGAGTTCTTCCATTAATAATACTAGGGACAATTTTTGGTCTGGGTGATTTTGTTGAATAACACTTATAAAGAATTTGAAACTACAGTATTTGTAAAATCTGTTGGAATCCAGCAATGCACTATTGAGACATTTAAGAATGTCAAGTTTTTTGTAAAAATGCAGATGGAAATACGGATTGTTGTGGTAAACAAAATCAATCAGGCATAGAAGTACAGGTACAGCATGATCTCATTTATATTTGGAATCTAAAAAGTTGAGAGGAGACTGGTGGTTACTAGGGGGCGGGGAGTATGGCAGGAAAGACAAGTGGGAAAGGCTGCATATTAATGGCGGTGACGGATGCACCAGGTTCCAGAAAAGCAGCAGCATAGAGAATTTCTTCCTCAGAATTGGATTCAGAGCACCCAGGGACCCAGGCACTCAACCCCTATGGCCAAGAGAGAGGAAAGTTTGGCTACTGCTCCATGTGGCAGCAGACCTTGGCATCATCCACGTGGCCCTGGCTTTAAGTGCATGGAGAATGCAAGAGTTCTGACGTTAAAGAGGCTTCCACCCAGATTTCAGAAGGCCTGGGAGGCCAGGCAGTGTGGCCCTGAGGGGCAGTGTGTGAGGCTGTGAGTGTGAAGCAAAAGGTTTCCTGGAGACCTCAGAAGTTTAGAAAAGCCAGGACCATGAATCATCTGAGCAAGGCTGCAAGGAGGGAGCAAAGTGGGCCCAAGAGAGAAGCCCTGGGAGCTGTAACCACTGGAGGGGCCATAGGTGTGGACTCATACAAAGCCTTTGGAGCTCACAATGTGCCACAAGTTGCTTCAGATGCTGGATTTGGAACCACAGGACATAAAATGTTAGCCCTGCTGGATTTTGGACTTGCTTTGGTCCCAATGCTCTGTATCCCTGTGTTTGTGCCTTTTGTAATGGCAGTGTGTATTTTGTGCCATTGAATGTTGGAAGTGTTTAACTTTTCATTTGTACGGGGGCTCACAGCTAGGAGTTTGCCTTATGTCTCGGAGGAGACTTGGAACTTGGACCTTTTAGCAATGCTGAAACTGTTAGGACCTTGGCAACTCTTGCAGATGGACTAAATGCTATTTGTATAAAGGGGTGTGCATAAGTCTTTGGGGGGCCAGGGGTGGAATGTTATGGTTTGTGTCTGCATGTCCCCCCAAATCCTCATGCAGTTATGGGGTGGCTTTTAGAGTTTATGACTGATCCGTGATCCACTGCTGGGATTGTGGGTGTGAGAGCTACACCTGCCCTAGGGCAGACAGTTTGTATACATAAGGGAAAGGCTGCTTGCTGCCGTTCCTTCCGCCATTCCTCCCTTCTTGCGCTTGTTGCTTTGCTGCGTACCGCTGCCATGAACTGTTGCCCTCTGCCATGTGCCACTGTGTCTCAGAACCAGCCAAGTATGGACTGAAACCTCCACAAATTATAAGCTAAATAAAACTTTCCTTCCTTCATTTTGGGCATTGGGTGTTTTGTCTCAGCAACAAGAAAAAAGTAACCAAGACAATTATTGCAGAGTAAGTTTATTTACATAATAATACGGCACCATATATTTATTTGTTTATTTATTTGTTTATTTATTTATTTATTTCTAAAGAGAATTTAAAAAAAAGAACAGTAGCAAAATGCCAACAACATAGACAAAAACAAAACAAAGCGAAAGCAATAAGAATGGTACAGGGTTTCAGAACAAAACAATAAGGATTAACAGGGGTTGTTATACATATTTTTATTTTTATCAAAGTTGGTCAGATTACCAGATGTAAGAATGCAAGACTGATTAAACCACAAATACTGGAGTGGCTGTGGGGGAAAAGGAACCCTCTCCACTGCTGGTGGGAGTATAGATTGGTGAAACCCCTGTGGAAATCACTGTGGAGATTCCTCACAAAATTAAGCTTAGAGGTCCCTCTTAATCCAGCTGTTCCAAAGGTCATACTACAGTGGTGCCTGTGCATCCACGTTTATAGCAGCACAATTTGCTATAACTAAATCTTGGAAACAACCGAAATGCCTATCAAGTGAGGAATGGATAAAAAAGATTTTTATACAATGGAAGATTACTCAGCTGTTAAAAAAAGATAAACCCGAGGCTTTTTATAGGTAAATGGATTCAACTAGAGACCATACTTATAAGTGAAATCAATCGGACCCACATGTGAAGGCATTGTATATTTAAAGAAAACTAGAAGAAAGAATTTTGTGTTTTCACCATGAAAGTGATAAACGCATGAGGAAACAGGAGTGTTTATATTTCTTTAACACATTCATGATGGGGCCATAATTTGTATGTCTTGCTGTGAGGGGGCTTGACCCATCAGTGTCCCATGCGTGACTGCGCCCATGTATTACCAGTGGTACAAGCCACCTGATGGAAGGGCCATGTGTGTACTGCAGGTGGCTCACAACAGTGGGGATGAGTCAAACATTACACCATGTACTTGTGTATTTAAATATAATGTGGTAAAACCTATGTATGTGCACTTTTCATATTTTTTGGAATTCATTAAAATAAAATAATAAATATAATACGTTATGAAATGAAGCTAACCACAAGACTTTAATTATAAAATTTCAGAAAAGGCAGAGGCTTTGTCACTTTACTAGTAGAACACTATTGCTTTCAGAAGCCGATGAAACTCAAAATAATATTATTTGACAATAATTGTAAAAGTATTTAGATGAAGGAAAGAAAACGTAATTTTCTGAAATGAGTTTCATGTAATACTATGAAAGAAAACAAGTTAATTTTCTGTTCACTTGAATTAACAAAATGTTAACAAGAAACAGCTTACAAGGACTACTTTAATAAGAATGTAAGAATACTTTGTAATTATAAGATTAAAATGGCAAACAATTGGAAATATTTAAACCATTAAACATGACTTTTTAAATTAAATTTCTCCTAACTAGAAATATTATGTGCACTTTCAATGAGGTTTATTAAGTTTGTACTTTACCCATGTTATATTATAATGTGCATTACAAATTTCAAGTTGGTGAATGTGACTTAATTATTCTCTCATTGACTTCCAGGACTAGAAAGAAAAACTTTCTACAAGGTAATTAATTCATTTCCAACCTATTTTGGGTTTGTAGGTCTGCCAAAGAGTCTCATTTCTGGCACAGGCCTATAATCCCAGCACTCAGGAGGCTGAGGCAGAAGGATCACTGTGAATTTGAGTCCAGGCCTGAGCTACATAGTGAATTTAAGGCCAGCCTTAACTGCATAGTGAAACCCTGTCAAAAGAAAAACAAAATTCCTCTAAATAAGGATAGCTGTGGAGAATATTCTGTCTTACTCGTGTCTTACATGTTGAAAGACTATTAAAGCTTTAAAAAATTTCTTGAGATGAAAACGTCAGTAGTTTTTAAAGTCCCACTCATGTGACATTTTTTTCCAGAGATTATATCATCCAACTTGTCTAGCTATTGTGAGATTCTGATTTATCAGTAAGACATAAAGTCCATAGCATAATGGATATATGATATGACCAGGGAGAAGTTGGGAGTACCTGACTTGGAAATCATTAATGTAATGGAAATTCCCTCCACCCCAGCTAACAGGAAAAAGATTATACTTTTGGCTCATGTGGGACTGGTCATCAATTACCATGCCAACATCATTTTGAATAAAAATTTTAATCTAAATTACCACTATCTTCTTCGAGATCCTCTAAATAATGGTAAGGTTCTTCTATGGACTTCCTAGGTGTTACCAAACACTTCAGGATTCTTATTCAATTCATATTAGGATCACAAATTGGGAAATTCTCAATGTTCACAACTCTGGGCTTTGAATACCAGTAGCTATCAATTCTGTAGTGTTAATGCCCCTTCTTAATTTTCAGAACAAGCAACTACCAGCAGGCCTTAGGAACTGTTTAGGCCACTAGAGATAGTAGCTCCTTGCAATTCTTCATTACTCTCCATGATTCCTGCTGGTCGTCTTCAGCGTTATCAGCTTTGGCTACTGAATGCTATTCATGTCAGTGGTCTTTTGTGTACTGAGCTCCAGCTCCTGGCAGCTTTTTGTGCCTTTCGTTTCACCACCCCTGGCAGCCGGCACTTGGGACGCCAGCAGCCTTTGCTAATACAAGCTGTTGGTGTACAGTTCAGCCTGCTGTGCTCAAGAGGGAAATAAATGGGCAAAAATATTTCGTTCAGGAAGGCTTTGTTAGGGTTCATGCTCCATCACAGGAGGGAACAGCACATGGACTGAACTTCCTAAAGGATAGGGTGGCTGCTTACAAAGAAAAAAGGCAGGCTCATGGATGCACAGGGACAGCCATTGTGTTGGGGTTATGGGAGAGGAGGGGCCCATCACAGACCCAGTGGAAGACAGTTACAGAAAGGCCGATATTTCCCTAAAGAATGCAGAGTAGAATCATCTTGGGTAGGTCCATGTCTAAGATTACTGCATCTGAAACAACTGTCTCTCAGTGCATCGATATCTGGGGCAGCCACAGAAATAGATAAATAACAAATAAAATTTAAAAAAAAATAACAAGTACCTCTTGGTGAGTGTCAGGACTTTCACTCTTGTATCTAAAGTTGGATGCACTGTATTCATGCTATAGGACTTCGTGGAATCCAGAACTGAACAGAGCTAAACAAAGATATCTGATAGAAGGAATTTGTAAGCAGTGAAGCATTAAGGCTGCTGCCTGGCTACTTTTGTCAGCTTACAGTAGAATGAGAGAGCAGGCATGATTAAAAGACAGCAATTAGAAGATAAGCAACTTCTAGCCAGTTGGAAGTCTAGGTAGTTGGTCTAGACAACCTGGCCTTGTGGTATAAAGTGAAAGTGCATTGCTAGACACGGAAAGCAAGGGTGTGGCTGATTGTTTTCTAAAAAGATTAGTATGAACTGAAGAGATCATTAAGACAATGAGAGCAAAACCCTGAAGGAAATCTTGGCAACTTCCCTTCCAGGATAAAGGCTAAGCCAGAAAACCACAATAGTTTTAGTGGATGGGCCAGGGTACTTCCCAAGAGCAGCTGCTCTGGATCATGTCTAGTCCCTGCTTCTTTCCTTCTGGAGCAACAATACTCAGCAACTCCCACTGAGTTTAAATCGCAGTTCTGTTTATTCAATTCAAATGCCTGGGCTGCTCACCATTCTACCACAAAACTCGGGAGAGAAGATGATGGAATGAATTGTGTGTGTATTCAAGCCTACCCCCAAAGACAGAGGGAAAGGTTTTTCTCGCTCTACCTCTTCACTGGCCCAGGTACAGAAAGGTTTTGTATGGCCGAGTAGGAGACAGTGAGTCTGAGCAGAGCGGTGATTGTTGGGAGCCGCTTGAGTTGGCTGTTGGTCATGTGTCTGAGGGCGGGACAGATCCAGAGTGCCTCAGGCCATCAGGCTACCTCAGTATTGTAAAATGCATCCTGCTTGGACAATTACAGTCTTAGTCTTATTAGTCTTGGTCACTAGGCAACATTATATCTCATGATACTACTTTGCAAGTGTATAAAATAAATGCTCCTACTGTTGTAGTCAGTCCTCATGCTCACCAGGTAAGAGGTAACTCTGCCTGAAGCTGGCTATTGTCTCTTGTCTTAATTTTCTAAATCCTCTCGCCGTTTTCTCCCAGGGACCATGGAGACACTACCGACTCCCACAAGTGATGACCCTTATCTCAATAGAGTTTGATTTCCTGGGGCTAATTACAAAGGAAGGTTGTTACAAAGGCTGTCTGAATTCTGTGAATTTAATGAAAAGTTTAAGCTTTTGACTGGTAAGGGCTGAAGAGTAATTATTTTTGAAATGGAATATCTTTATATGATGAAATACACTCTGATGAATGTTCTTTTGAATAAATCAGTATACACCTCCAGGCACTATCTGAAGAAGAACCAGAAAGGTCTTCCACAGGCTGAGAGCTCATTGTTGGGTCCTGTGAACTCCTTCTAGATGTGCTTTCAGGTTTTTTTTTTTTTTTTTTTTTTTTTGTCCTTAAAGAATTGGACAAGACAAGCGAAACACACTGGGAGGTATCACATTTACTAAGAGTAGGAAAATAGGCAAAGAAATATATGTAGAGTAAGGGCAGGCCAAGGAAAGTAGTATGAGAAATTCACTCTTCAGGGTGAGAGCAGACCCCTGTGCAACAGGGCACAGTGGCCATGATGAAAATGGCTGCCAAGATTTGGATCCTTCACTCCTCAGGGTGAGGTTAGATCTAGGCCATCCTATCAGAAACCTGCTTCAATTCTCACAAGAAGAACTGAAGATAGCACTCTCTGATTAGTCCAAGGCATACAGCTTGGGGAACCTTTTTCTATGTGTTTCCTGGCTGCATTATAAGCTCTTGCCTCAATAAGCTCTAGAATTGAATTCAGGGCTTTACTTTTGTGAGATTCAGCAAGATATGGGCTGTTAAAAGTAGGGCTCCTACAATAAAGAGCTCCTACAAAAAAAAGTAGAAAATGTCTCCCATGCACCAAGGGTCTTACGTTCCAAGGGGTCTGCTTAGGAACAGAGCAATCAGTGCATTACTCCATTTTAAATCAGTCTTTAAGCAAAAATTAGCTAGTATATTTTGATGGTATGATCACAGTTGCACAGCCCTTGTAAGTGTTTTTTATACAGAGGGACCAACTGGGAGAGTGAGGGCTGTACTACCTCACCAGGCATCACCACAGTATATCCAGTATGCTGTCCTGCTGGTTTTATGCAGCTGCTTCCACCAATGTATAGTTTTCAATTTTGCACCCTTAGCAACTGGTGTAGCAAGTCTGTTCTGCTGGGATAGAGTTCCCACAGATCTGAGAAAGAAGGGGCCCCTCTGTTGCCTCCCCAGTGTGGATAATCAGAATTATAACCTGAAGTCTTGTTTCAGTGGGAAATGTTGATGTACATGTCCTTTGGAGAGAAAGATACTTAAGGATTTAGTTTATAAATAAGGCTCATATGAATAATGGAATTAGGCATTCTGACCTGTAGAGGAAACTCTGCTTTAATTTTAAATGTCTTAGTTGGCATTCCTTAAGGTGGAGGAAGGGATTTTTCCAGTTTTTGTTTTTGCATTTCCCCTGTTACTCTTATAATGGACAATAAATGGACACTATCTTCTGGCTACTCTGGGTCACTTTAGTACCGAGAACAGAATATGTACCTCCGGTGAGCTCTAGAGAGTCCATCATTTGGTTCTTTACCTCTGAAAGGTCAAGGGGGCCCATGGGCTTCTTTATCCATCATGAGAATCACAGCTATTTTCTACTATCTATTCACTTGCCCTGACCCCTTATCTTTAATACTGAATAATCGCATTTCCAGTGTCTCTCTTCCCTACAGTATGTGCATTGGTTCCTCCTAGGGACTGCGTTTGCTTGTGCTTGTGGGTGCGTTTGTCTTTCCTTGCCACATGTTCTGTCCTGCCACAGCCACAGAAAATGTAGCATTATCATTTTTGCTCTCTCTTCTATTACATAATTTAAAGGTGGGGTGGATTTATTCTCATAGCCACTTTCACATTTTAAATTTTCTGTAAAAATAAAAGACGTTGTTACGGTTTGTGTTTAGATCTCCCTCCAGAACCTCATGTGGTCATAGGGTTGTTTTCTTTTTTGAGGTGGCTGAATACAAACTGTGTAATTGATTCATAATGCAATTCTAGGTGTTACGGTTTGTGCCTGGATGTTCCTCCAAAGACTTATGTGGTCGTCAGGTGGGATTTTCAGAACTGGCTGAATCTAGAGTGTATAATTGATTTGTGGTCCAATGCTGGGATCAAGGCCTGCGAATGCTACACCTGCCCTGGGATGGAGAGCTTGAATACAATATAAGGGGCAGAAATAGGTTTCTGCTGCCATGAAGTGTTGCTTCTCTGCCATGTACCACCCTGCCTTGGAGCCCATGGATTATAGACTGAAACCTCTACAAACTATGAGCTAAATGTACCTTTCCTCCTTTAACTTTGAATTTTGGGTATTTTATCTCAGCAAGGAGAGAAAATTAACTAAGAGATTTGGTACCAGAGAAATGGGATCTTTGCTGTGACTATGCCTGGCCGTGTCATTCAGGAGCCTTTGGGAATGACTTGAAGGAAAGTTTCAGAGATGCTGCCTGAAAAAGTAGAGATGGAACACCTCAGGGTGTACTGTACGGGAGATTCTGGTCAGAGCTCAGAACACGAGAAGGCTGGCAGAAATCCTACCAGTAAAGACCAGGCTTTGGAAGTTTCTACTGGGAAGGACTGCACTGGAAGCTGGTCTCCATATGATGTACATTTTGGCTTGGAAGAAGGTTTGTCTGAATTTTGTTCATGTCCAGAGACTTTACCTGAACTGAGATTAAAGGTGGGGGACTATTTAATCTTATGAAGAAATTTCAAGGAAGTCTAGTGTTGAAGCAGTGGAATGGTTACTATTGGGAACTTTTAGCCAGATCTATGTTGAGAATCAATATCAAAGAACCCAGCAGAATGATTTAAAATGGTGTTTGGCCAAAAGGAAGCCCCAGTAAGGCCGTGGACTGCAAAAGTAGAGAAGAACTGAATTGATGAGAAGGAACAGAATAGGAAAGATGATCTGAAGGCATCACAAGAAACAGCAGGATTCCACCCTTGGCTGCCTCAAAATTGCAAAACTGAAAAATTTCACTTTGAGAAGAAAGCTCCAGAGCACCATGTTTCAGAATGGTAGTGGCATAGAAAATTTGTTCTTAGAATTAGATTCAGAGTGCCCAGTGATCCAGGAACTTGACCCCTGCAGCCTAGAGAAAGGGCAGCCTGTCTACTGCTCCACCTGGCAGCAGGCCTTGGCATAATCCACGTGAGACTAGTTTTAAGTGATTGCAGAATAAAAGACTTATGGGATCAGGAAGGCTTCCTCTCAGATCTGCAGCTTGTAAAAGCTATGAAGGCATGGCAGCCACCACCTAGATTCCAAGGGTTGTAGCAGATGACCTGGTGGCTCAGACAAAGTCCTTTCACAGAAGCTGACCCACCACTGAGAGCTCCCATTTGGATAATGCCAAACAAAAAAAGTGAAGTCAAGATGGGGGGTACCCACAAGAATGGATAACCAATATGGCCCCTAGTATTGCCATGAGAGCAGAGCCCCCAAGTAAATCCTACTTCGGGCAATGCATAGCAGAGCCTGGGAAATGGATAGCTGGGAAATCCTCACAAATGAGAGCTGTGCCAGTGCATCAGGGATAAAGCATGAGCTGAGCCCAACAAAGCTATTAGAATGGGTGCTTCAAAGTCCTTGAGGGTTCAGATTTGACAGTGATGAAACAAGACATGGAATCAAGTACAATTATTATGTACCTTTAAGACACATGTTGTTTTCTGTTGAAAAATTTATTAACAAAAATAAGTGAGAAAAATGTCATCATTGGCACTGGGTTTCGATGTTCTTGATTCTTTTTTTTGGCGGTACTGGGGATCGAACTCAGGACCCTGAGCTTGCTAGGCAGGCGCTTATTCCACTGAGCTATATCCCCAGCCCCTAATGTTCTTGATTCTTTTACTTCTTTACTGTTTCTCCCTTTAGAATGGAAATATCTATCTTGTGACAGACTCAGCGTTGTCTTTAGGAAGTAAATTGTTTTGATTTTATTGTTCCACTGCTATAGGTAATTTGCCTCAGTAAAGTTCATGATTTTATTCCTACTAATATGCAATTTAGAGATGATTTTGGACTGGGGATATTAGAACTAATGTTGGAATGAGTTAAAGTTTTGAGGGCACTGAATTATGTTGTAGTTTAGGTCTGAAATTGTCCCTAGAGCCTTACGTGTTTGTAAGGTGATTGGGTTATGAGGATACTAGACCTGACTTGCTGGTAGGAAGACATGGGTCACTGAGAGTGGGACCTGGAAGGGCATAGCTCCTTCCCTGGCTCCTCCCCGCTCTCTCTGCTCTCTGGCTGCCATGGTCTGCCCAGCCCCTGCCATCATACCGTTCCTGTCTTGGAACTAGCTGATCATGGACTGTAATTTTGAGCCAAAATAAACCTCTCCCTTAAGTTGTGAGTGTCAAGTATTTTGTTCCAGCATCAAGGAAACTGACTAGGACAAGGTGAAAATGACATTAAAGCCTGTAATTCTAGCACTCAGGAAACTGAGGCATAAATAATACCAAGAGTTTGAGGCCATTCTAGGCTGTATAGTGAATCCAGGCCAGTCTGAACTAAACTGCACAGTGAGACCCTGTATCAAAAAAGTCGTACCAAAAAAACAAGCAAAAAAAAAAAAAGTGAGGACATGAACTTGTAAGCACAGGATGCTATATTTACCAAATCTCAGGTATTCTGCTGTAGCAACAGGAAATGGGCTAAGACAGTGGACATTTTTGGCTTAACTCTGATTTTAGAGGAAAATGCATTGTTAATTTTGGGCTAATAATGCTAGTGGAGTATCCTTATTGCAAAATGATTAGGGCCACCTTTTTTGGATTTTAGAATCTTTCTATATATGTAATAAGATATCTTGGTTGTGGGACTTGGGCCTAAACACAAAACACATCGCCAGTAATTCCCCTCAAAATACTCTCACTTTAAACACACTTATTTCATAATTACCGGCAATGTGATTTTTACTGTAATTAGTATTTTATATTTCAATGTTCATTGTGTGTTTGAATCATCCCTTGTGCACTTTATAACCATAGCCTGGAGATAATTTTATATAATATTTTATATAATTTTGTGCAGGGAACAATTTATCATGGTGTAGAATATTCTATATGTAGTATTAGTATTCAGAAAATTTCACATCTTGAACCATTACAGATTTTGAATTTTGTACTCTACATGTATATGATCTTTATTGTCTCGAGGTATTTCTTTCTATACAAAATTTATAAAAATCAGAACCATATTTATTATTGTCAAATGTTTGTTCTGTACCCATTGATAACCATATAACTTTGTCCATCATTCATCCTCAATTGTGGCATTTAATTTTTAGAGGTACTTATCAAACCATCCTTGTAGCTCAGAAATAAATCTTGATCATGTTTTATTGTTCTTAAAATACATTGTTGGATTAAGTTTTCCAATTGAGCACTTTTGCATCTACATTCACCTTGAATGTTCATCAGGTATATTTGGCTTGTAATTTCTCACACCATCCCTGTGTACCTCTGGTGTCACAATAATGTTGACCTCAACAAATGAGATTGGACAAAGGTTTGCATTGTTTTTTTCTTCATTTATGATTTTATTTTTCTTTTTCAGTCTGGCTAGAAGTTTTTCATACAGTTATATGCACAATTCAGCTTTAATTTCTGTTTCAGATTTGTTTGTATTATTAAAGGTCCTAGACTAATATAGTTCACAAGCACATATATGTCATCATTTTTACATTCATTAATAGTTAAGTAATAAGTAGTAATTGTGTCTATTTATAGTCAGTGTGACTTTGTTTTTCACACATTTGTGAATGATGATAGGATTTTAAAGGTGGAGACAATATCCTTTCCATACACTGTTAAAAAAAGACTCAGAGAGTCTCAGGAGTTATGTAGAAAGCTTTGGGAGATTTGAATCAGTGATGGCAGGAAGAGACAAACACTGCAGTAATTACATTTCTTGCCATAGTTTTATGAAAAGTATATATAGCCTTTCATTTTGCCAAGTTTGAATGCGATATTTTAAGCAGTGTGCCACTAGTCTCACAAATTCTAAACATGTCACCACACAACAAGCCAAATTCTCATTTATGAATAAAAATAAGTTGAAAAATACTTAAAAATGAAACTTAGAACTGGATTGCTAATAAAAATTCTGGATAAAGCCAAACACCCCAATGCCTTTATCCATAATTATTATTTTGGACACAGCTGGGATAGTCCAGCTGACCATCATCACAAGCTACACGAAGTGGTTTCCGAACTGCTTGACGATATCCAGGTTTACATCTAAATTCAACAAAGTCTCCCGATGTGGAATAAAGCTTCTGCCTTCTTTTCCACATCAGAGTTATATTATATTTTTC
Organism: Dinomys branickii; assembly: GCA_004027595.1. Classification (NCBI taxonomy): domain Eukaryota; kingdom Metazoa; phylum Chordata; class Mammalia; order Rodentia; family Dinomyidae; genus Dinomys; species Dinomys branickii. The sequence continues at coordinate 51,675 of PVLD010001695.1, read as the reverse complement.
CATAATTTCTTCTGATATTACACATGGTTCTGAAAAAAAGACCATAATTTATTAAGTAGCATATTAATTTTCTACAAAGACTAGCTTCCTGGTAGAATGTTTCATGTTTCATGTTTCAGGAATTTTTACTCAAAATGCTTTTCTAAGAAACTGGAAAAATATCATATAGATTTAAATAAAGTTAAGATGGTAAATGATGTGAAAATGTAGGGTCTAGAGTGTGATAACTAGAGGTTATTATGAATGATTAACAGCACCCATTGTATTAAAAAATTTGCTTTTTAGATTCTATTATGGCTGTTTGTGTTTGATTCAGTCATTGATCGAAGGGTATAAACTTTGAATTATAGGATGTATAAGATCTGAAGATCTACTGTCCAGCATGGTAACTCTACTTAATAGTACTATATTGTTAACTTAAAATTGAGGAGAGTGCTGATTTGAAATGTTTCATAACACACACACACACACACACACACACACACACACACACACGTCATTATGGAGAAGGATGAACGTGTAAATAATGTGTGGTAATGTTTTATTATAAGCAAAACAAATTGTCACACTAGGCAACTGGAGATCCTGGGCAAAAGCCATGACTATAAGTACCACCCTATTCTTGGGCTAGCACTGGCAGTTAGCAGCAGAACAGAATCTTCCAGTCCCCGCTGCCTATGTGGTTCTTGCCTCCACCCTGCATCGCACCGTGCACTCTTGTCAAGGCTGGAGGCAAGGGGCATGAAGAGGCTGCTACACTCCCTGCCGGTTTTCTTCACACGCTCTGGTCTCACACCACTGTCTAGTTAGAGGACAGGTGCTTCAGATACATCTGCACTCTTTGGTGGCCAACCCAGTGACAGAGCCCCTTGAAAGTGGCAGTGCTAACATCAACAGCACCTGTCCATCCATAACTATATCAGAGTCACCACGACCATCTTTGGAGTAGCCACACAAGAAATGCTCCATATCCTCTGTTTTCTGTACTACGTATGCTTGAGCTGCTGGAGTCCTCTGACTTTCGCATAGCCCACAGAGAAGCTGCATCTCTCCAAATCTGCTGTGATACACAAAGGGTCTGCAATTGTGAAATAGAGCCAAAGAAGTTACTGGGGGACTGTGCCTTACTGCCTTACTGGATAAAAGCCAACATGCATCCTAAATTGACACCTAAAAATACATGTTAAAGAGAAAGCTTCCCACTAAGAAATTCTTCCCCCCATACATGTGGTAGAGATAACTGATCCACTAGATGTATAAATCTAAATACAGGGTCACAGGAAAATATGAAATAATGTAATAGCATGCCTATAAAAGAATATAATAATATGCTAGTAAGGGATCCAGAAAAATTTGTATGGAAGAAGTACCTGACAAAGAACTGAAAACACCAGTCATAAAAAATTCAAAGCTATCCAGCAGAATACACACAGACAGTTGAATGAAACTGTGAGGACAACACAGTTACAAGTGAAAAATTACACAGAGATTTTGAAAAGAAACCAGGAATCCAGGAAATGAAAAGCTCCTTAAGCAACCAAAAAAGATGGTTGAACAACAACAGACTAAATCAAGTGTACAAAAGAATACCTGACATGAAATACAGGTCTTTAGAAACACTTCAGTAGAATAAAAAGAAGGACTGAAGAGATTACTCAAGACATCTGGGGCAACAGTAAAGAAAACATTTGCATTTCAGAACACCAAAGGAAAAAAGAATAAAGTATAAGGACACAGAAAGTCAGTTTAATGAAATAAAGGAAGAAAATGTCCTTATATTTGGGAAACATATGCACATCCATATATAAGGAGCAACAGGACCCCAAATAGACATTAATAGAAAGCATCTTTCACATGGCATATACTATGTCAAACTTTCAAAAGTATAAAAGAAATAATTTTAATATCTGTAAGAGAAAAGGACAAGTCACATCTAAGGGTATCTCTACTAGAGTAAAAATAGATTTCTCAGCAGCAACCTTATAAACTAGGAAGGAACGCAATTGCATATTTAAATTGTGAGACAAAAAACTGTCAGTCAAAAATACTATTCTCAGAAAGAAAAACTTTCAGAAATATATGGGAGAAATGAAGACTTTAAAGACAAGTAAGTAGCAAGGGATTTTATTACCAACAGATCAGGTTTACAAAATATGTTGAAGAATGTTTAATTCAGAAGTGAAGGATAACCTCCACCAAGAAATCATGTATAAATAGCAGTAGAAGAGCAGATAAAGAAATAGAAATGAATTTAAAAAATCAATAAAGAATCAAACCAGAAAGATAAATGAGAAAGTAATAAAAACCCAAAAATGTTCAAAACAACTAGGAGAAAGCTAAAAAATATGAAAGGAATAAATGTTTACCTTTCAGTAACAACTTTGAATGTAAGTAAAATAAATGCTTCTATTAAGACATACAGGCTGCATGAGTGGATTTACAAACAAGACCCTGAAATATGCTTCCCACCAAAAACTCACTTCACCAGTAAAGTCGTGCATAGACTCAAAGTCAAAGAACGGAAAATGGTATACCAAGGAAAGGTGTATATATATATATATATATTTTTTTTTTTTTAACCAAGGAAAGGTATATAAAGCAAGTAGGAGTATCTGTGCATTTATCTGAAAAAAATAAAATTCTGGACAAAAATGTAAGAGACAAAAATCATTATATAATAATGAAAGGATGATTAGCCTAGAAGATAAATTGATTGTAAAGCTGTATGCACCCATCAGATCAACCGATTACATAAAACAAAAACACATGAAAACTATTAGATCAGAAGGAGAGAAAGGCTCACATATAATAATCCAACAGAATAAGAGTGGTGGACTTCAACAGCACAGTTTCATCAGTATTCAGATTAAGCAGCCAAATTATCAGCCAAAATCATCCAGGCAAAAATTTATCAAGTAGACTTAGCAGGTATTTAAAGAATGTTCCATTCAATAGCTAAGGAATACACATTCTGTGCTTCAGTGTATGAACCTTTGTACAGAATAGCATATTTTGTGCTTTTGTCATCACAATGAAATAAAATTTAAAATATAAAACAAAAGATATTTACAAGTTATATAAATACAAAAAGATTAAACAACAAACTGGGTTTTTGTGGTTGGTGGTAGTGTTGTTGTTATTGAATATTTGCATTTGTAGTACTGGAGATTGAACTGGGGCCTCACACTGAGCTACATGTCTAATCCTTTCTATTTTTTATTTTGAGAAGGGGTCTTGCTAAGTCACTAAGTTGCCCAGGGTGGGCTTAAAGTTGTGATCTCCCTTCAATTTCCCAGAGTGCTGGCTTTACATGTGCTACCATACTTGGCAACAATACAGTCTTGAATGAAAAACAGTTTACTAAAGAAATAAAAAAGAAAATTTAAAAATATTTTGAAAAAGAGAAAAATTGAAGCAGAAGCCAAATCCTATGGAGCACAGTATATCACATACAGTTCTAGGAGGGAAGTTTATGGAAATGAACATCAACATTAAAAACATAGATTGTAAGTTAAAAAACCTAACAATGCATCAAGGACCTAGAAAAGTAAGATAGATAAAAACCAAAGTTGATAGAAAACAAACAAACAACAATCCTCAAAGTAGATACACAGGAAATAGTATTTAAATGCAATACTAAAGATCAATGAAAGAGAGTTGGTGTTTTGAAAGGATAAACAGGGCTGGGGATATAGCTCAGTGGAATAAGCGCCTGCCTAGCAAGTGCAGTGTCCTGAGTTTGATCCCCAGTACCGCCAAAAAAAAAAGAAAGAAAGGATAAACAAGATTTTAGAAAACCTTTTGTTGGACTAATAAAAGAATGAAGAAAGCATGAATACATAAAATTGGAAATGACAAAGGCAATATTATAACTGATACCACAGAAATATAAAGGCTTTTCAGGTATTATGAGAAATAATATGTTAATAAAGTGGTAAACTTTGAAGAAATGAATAAATTTCTGGTGTCTACCAAAATTTAACCCTGAAGAAATAAAAACACAAGTAGCTGGATATCAAGTGAGATTAAATCAGTAACAAAAAGTGTACCAAGAAAGATTCAACCATAACACCCTAACAGCTTAATTTTTCAAAACATAGCTAAGAAATTATTTAAAATGTTTAAAAGTGTTAGAGAGATAACACTTCTAATTTTGCACTGGCCACCATTACCTATGAACTAAAACCAGGGAATGATACAAGAAAAATAAAACTGTAGACTTAACCCTGATGGACATACATGCAAAAATTCTCAATAAAATGCAGCAAATCTGATTCAAAAGAGAATCATAAGGATCATTTACTATGATCAAATTTGCTTCATCTCAAGGATGCAAGCAAGGATGGTTCAATCTATGCAAATCAATAAACATATTACATCAGCAAAATCAAGGATAAAAATCATGTGATCATCTCAGTAAATGCATAGACTCTTGATAAAATTCAACATCCATTTATGAGGAAAGGGCCAAGCAAATTAGTAATGGAGAATCATATCTCAGCACTGAGCAATGTACTGAAGTGGGGGATAGCTGTATTATATTAGTATAGGAGAATCATATCTCAGCACTCAGCAACATGCTGAAGTGGGGAAAGCCGAGTTACATTTTTTCTAAGATCAGGAACGAGGTGAGGCTGTTTATTCTCTCAGTTGTTCTTCAGGATAGTTCTAGAAATTTTAGCCAGGGCAATTAGGTAAAGGGAATGAAAGAAGACTATACAAGTAGAAAGAGGAGAAGACTATCTTTGTTTTTGATATATTTCCATATATGGGAAAAATCTAAAGACTTCACCAAAAGGGTGTATTAAAACAGTAAATTCAATAAAGTAGCAGGATACAAAATTAAATACAAAATGAATAGCTTTTATGCACAAAGCAGTGAATTTGCAGAGTAAAAATCATGAAAATTTTCTACTCACAATGATTTGAAAGTAAGCAAAGACAACTAGGAATAAATTTAGTGAAGGAAATAACAGAGCAGTACAGTGAAAATTCATTGATGCAAGAAACTGAAAAAGACATTAAAAATAGACCTGTACTTATGGGTTAGAAGAACTAATATACTGTTGATACGTTTCTACTATCCTAAGCAATATATAAATTTAATGCTGTCATGACCAAAATATAATGACATTCATCACAGAATAAGAGAAAACAATCTTAAACGTCATACAGAACACAGAGGATCCTTAGTACCTAAAGCAATCTTGACCAACAGAAACAAAGCTGTAGGCAGCACAATATCTGATTTCAACACATACTACAAAGGCACAGAAGCAAATGAACATGGCAGAGCAGTAAACAGACACAAAGCTAAAGGAAGAATAGAGATTCAAAATATTTCCCTGTATATTCAGAGCCAAATGATTCTTGACCTAAGCTCCAAAAAGGAACTACCATATTAGAGAGAAGACAGCCTATCAAACACTTTTACTGGAAAGACCACATAGCTTCATTTGGATAATTGAAACTTGACTCTTGTCTCTCACTCTGTACAAAAATCAATGTGGATGAAGGACCTAAATGTAAGATTTAGAAAACTAAAACCATGAGACAAAAACATTAACAAAACACACCAAGAAAATGGTTTAGGTAATAATTGCCTGGGTGGACCACAAAGGCACAGGAAACAAAAACAAATATTGTGAAACAGAATTCCATCAATGGAAAGGCTTTTGCACAGCAAAACAATCAACTGAACAAAAAGACAACTTACTTAGCTGGAGAAACCCCTCCAGCTATTCATTTGACAGAAGGTTAACATCCAAAATATATAAGTAACTCACAAGAAAATAGGTAGTCCAATTAAGAATTGGGCAAATGAACAGATATTTTTCCAAAGAAGAAATACAGCCAGTGAATCTACAAAAATGTTCACTATCATTAGCTATCAGGAAAATGCATATCAGAACTACAAGAAGATACCGTGTATCCAAGATAAAATGTGCTACTAAAAGAAAATCTGAAAAATAGCAAATGCTGGTAAAGAGTTGGGGAAAAAAATTCTTAGAGATTGAGTTGGGAATATAAATAAATATAGTCATTTCATCCAGCAGTACAAGAGTTCCTCAAAAAAACTAAAAAGAGATCTCACATAGGACCCGGTTATCCTACTCCTGTATATATAGATATCCTAAAGAAAGATAATCAGCTAAAAGGTAGCTGCATGACCGTTGTTACTACTGTGCTATTCATAATGTCTAAGATATGGAACCGGCCTAGATTCTCACCAGTGGATGAATGAAGAAAAACAATATGTTATATTTACACAATGGAATGCTCCTTAGCCATAAAAACTCGAAATCTTATCATTTAGAGCAAAACACATACACCTGAAGAACATTGAGTAAAATAAGGCAAACGCAGAAGCACATGATGTGTGCTCTTTCTCATACGTGCAAAGTAAGCCGAGTTAACCTGAAGTCCAGTGGTACATTAATAGAGGTTAGGAAGGGTATATGCAGGACGGAAGATAGATACGGGGAGGCCAGACTTGACAAGTGCATGGTGGATGCATATATGAAAATACCAGACTGACTCTCACGGATGGGGACAATTAATACATATAAAACTAAAAGTAAAGTGCACTTTAAAAAATCTTTACCCTCTGTACCTTGAATATGTGCATAATTATCCTTCAATTAAATATTAAATAAAAAGATTTTCTAGATTTTATTGCCTCACATATTTATATCTGGTCATCAACCATTCACCAGTTGTTTGTTACCCCAAATGTTCTGTTACAAAGAGAAAATATTTTAGTCGTTGCGTTGGGTTGTCCAGGATCCCTGAGAATACCGAAGTACTTACGTAAGCATTTGGGTGGTTTCGACCACTCTCCATTTCTACATATTATTTGCTGGTCACCCTGAAGTTGATACAAGTTCTGGCACTGATATTCAACCTGTGAGTCTGGAGGGTACACGGGTAAAGGGAACGAAGTGAGGTCGCCATTGGCAATGGGCGGGGGAGTCCCACACTTTCCCGTAGAATCTAAAAAAGAAACCATTTGATTTATTGACAGACAAATCCAAAAACAGGCTAAAAGCTAACGCAAATACTGTGCTACACATAATAGCAAGACTTTTGTGATTGCTGTTAACAGAAATGATTGCTCGAAGAGACCGCAATCACAGAAACTGTCACATTTTTAAGTCCTACTTTTGACCCGCCTGAAGGAACATATAAATTAGCATCAACAAACATCTGCCCTGCAGGGCTACAGCATTGAAAATATATGAAATAGAGACTGAAAAGGCAGATACCTAAGAGAGCAGGAAAAGTTTCTTGTTCTTACATATGACATACTGTAGTGTTCAATGTGCTGCTCATAGTTCTTTCATATTTCCGTTATAAAAGAAACATCAACTCTTTAAAAACTCAAAGCGTGCCATTTGTAGAAGGTAAAAGGATTAATGGTTTCCTGGTATAGGCATGATGAGCACATAACTTTTGTATGTATTTCTTATACTAAGGGCTGTACAACAAAAAGCAGTTCAATAAAAATATTTTTTAAATATTTAAAATATTTTTTTAAAAACGGGAAAGATTCAGTTAGATAAGAAAACAGGAAGATTAAATGAGAGAATTACATCAACACAGGAACTTCGTAGGTGAAGGAATGGCAGACCCTTGCGTGGTTTGAGTTCTCCCTTAGAGTTCCAGGTTTCTTGGAAGAGACACTGGAGAAGACTACAACCCAGGAACTATGCTAGGTTCAGATATGTGAGGACAATGCCAGGAGGAGATTCATCTCTTTAACCAAAGGATCAAGAAAGGCACAACTTAGCAAGACCAAAACGTTGTTTCAAATAACATCTTACCTACTCTAGAAAAATCACTGCAAAGCACTGACTTCTATGCGCTCTAACAGACGGTTTACACACTGAGATGCTGGGCATCTGTCTCCTTTCCTGTAATAACAGCAGGATTTAAACAGGCCTGAAACCCTGGATTAAAGTCCAGAAATCATGGATTTAAACAGCATGAAATTCGGGTAACCTACGAAACAGGAACTCACCATACAGTGTGGGTGTTAAAGTGTAATACCCAGGCTGTCTGGAATAAAATTAAAATTTGCTCACTCTAAAGATCAGAAAAGATAGCAAAAGACGACCCAGACGTGGCACAGACACTGAGACTGAGAACTGACAGGAACTCAGAATTGATAAGCACAGCAGGAAGGGAAAACAGAAACAAAACAAAATGGACCCTCGCTGGATGGGCTCAACAGATTGGAAATAATGTACAGATAAATCTTCAGACTTGAAGTTAGAAGTATTGAAATTATCGGGACTGAAAATACACTGAAAATCAAAATATGAGTTAATCTTAGACACTTGTAGAAAAAACAGTTTGAGAACCATGAGACATAAGTAAGGACATTGAGCTGGAAAACAAATAGTTTCACTATTGAAAGAAGGCACGACTGTGCACATTGAAGAAGCCGAGTGAATTAAGGAAGGTGAAGCCCAGTGAAACTCACACCAACACACATCAGAATAAAACTCACACTAACACACATTGTAAAGAAACAGCCAAAGAGAAACTGTGCAGTACCTGTGGGAGACCAGAATTCAAATGACAGCGGACTCCTTAACTGTGACTATGGAGGCCACATAAGGAAGTGATGGGGATATAGCTCAGTGGAATAAGCGCTTGCCTAGCAAGCGCAGGGTGCTGAGTTCGATCTCCAGTACCGCAAAAAAAAAAAAAAAAGGAAGTGACAGAACCTCAAATTCTGTATTTGTTGACCCTATCCAAAAGGTATGAATAAAGAAATGATCAAAGGAAGACCAAGAGAATGTGTTTACCTCAGAAGTACACTGAGAATATAACTAAGGAAATTTTTCAAATAGAAATGAAAAAGATAAGTTGAGTGTGACTTCAGGAAGAAGAAAAGAACTATGTAATCGGCAAAATAAAGGTATGCAAGAGATTCTTTTTCTCCTCATGAATTTGTTCAGTTAGGTTTGATGTTTGGAACAAAATTATATCACTTGGTAATGATTTTTAAAGTATGTAGTGCAAATACTAGAGTAATTTTTATTTAAGATAGAGAAAGATAAATGGATTTAAATTGAGGTAAAGTCTCCATATTGCAAATGAGGTATAAAATAGCAATAGTACTACAGAGTGAAAAAAAATATATGTTCCAATACATGAAGAAACAACACTTTTAAAAAGATGGTGTTAGTTGTATTATCAGAGAGATACATCAAAAAAACAACAAATACAAATCAAAATGAAATTCTTTAAAAATGTTCTCCAAGAGGAAGGAAAGAAGAGGGAAATAGCACTGAGAAAACAAACACAAACAAATAAATTGACAGACAAAGCCCCTAATAGAGCAATAAATAGTTTAAATGTAAATTATTTTAATACACCGGTTATAAAACCATGAACAGCAAGGTAGATAGATAAATAAGATCCAAATGTCTGTTTCCTACATAAAACTCACTTCAACATGAAAAACAGCAATAATCTAAATAAGAGAAAATCAATTAGCTGTTTCAAAGTGGAATTTTTTCCTTATTATTTGAACTGTAAATATTGGACTGAGCCATGACTGAGTGCTCAAACTTGTTATAAATATAGTAGTTCTTGGGATACCTTCAATCAGTCACGTCTTCAAATATAAACTCTACACTGAAGGTGCCCAAGTTTATATCCCCTTCTATGATCAATCCTCAGCAGCCTATTCCACATCTCACAGTGGTGATCTTTCACAGCTGTCAAATGCACAGATTGTATCTTATATGCATCTATTCCTTAGGAAATGACTAAATGCCTTAATGTTTTAGATAAGAAATTTCCATATTGCAACTGTTCCTTTAATCAGATTGAAATAAATTTACATGCTAATGAGATCATAATTCTTTGCTCAAGCCACCAAAGAATTAAAATAGTAACATACCACTTTACTTGCCTTAAAACATATTCTTCAAGAATTACTTTAATTTATTCTTATAACATATCTTACCCATACTTATCTTCAAAATAATTTTGAGAAATATGCTACTTTACCTTTACACTGAGGTGCTTCTGTCCAAGTTCCATTTAGACACATTACTTCTACTTCTCCAAATATTTCAAAAGGTTTGTTACATTGATACCGTACTCTTTCCCCAGGTGGATACTTGGTCATCTGGCTTGATATTATAGTAGCATCTTTCACTATTGGTGGGTCCACACAGAAATTATCTGAATACAAAGGAAAAAATTAAATCTCTCCACTTTAAGTAGTCAAAAAATGAATGCAATTCCAAATATATTTCAAGGATTACTGAAAATCAGTCATAAAGGATGTTGCTGATTTCAGTAAATTTACATGTAATATGAGGAAAAGAAGACAACAATATTTTTGTAAGAGTTAAGCTTTATGTTCTTAAATTTTTTCACCATTTTTCACTGTAACATTGACACACATGTTCTACACCTTGCAAGCCAGTGGAAAAATTTCTTGATAATGTCCGAGCTTAGTAGAATAAATATAACAAGGTCTGCAAATGCAACATGAATTGAAAATGCATAAAAGAAATCAGAAGATGGTAGAATGAGATTAGTCCTTGGTGTGTAATCATACGCTTTTTAGTTTTTTCTTAAAAATAAATGCAAAGAGGCATGTCATTGAATATGAATTAAGAGCACAATCTGAAGAACACCATTGACAAAACAAGAACATGTTCAATCAAAAAATGTAGACTGTGATGTGAGAAAAAATATACTTATAAAAACAGTGGTTTAATATTTTTGTGTTTAAAGATACTAAGACAAACAATGTAAAATGCATCAGAGTGTATTAGGTGAGCGGACAGTGATAACAGGTTATACCGATGGTTCACAAACTAACGTATGCATAGAATTCCCTGGGTAGCTTTATTTTAAAAAATGAAATTTCCAAGGCCCTAACTCTAGATGTTTTGGTTCAGTAGGTCTAAAATCAGCTCATGAATTTTTTTGCATATGCAATAATTTTGAATGATAATGATGCTACTGATCGAGAGACTACAGTTTGAAGGCCGCTGGGCTGTGAGATTAACTACCGGTTATTCAATTTCATTATTTTGAGACATAAGCTTAGTGTTTGCCTAAAAATTAGTGTATGTTTGCTTGTTTTAATGATACCAGAGATCATTCTATATTTCTCAAGGCAACTTAATAAATTTCTTATAAATTCTATCCCAGTACCTTTGCATTTTGGCTCGCCTATCCATTTGCCATTAGCACATGTCACAATATTAGAACCATCCAAGTAGTGAAATAGTGGACATTCGTAAGTCACTTGTTCTCCTGACCTGTAAAATTCCTTCTTCTGTCCTACAAGTAGGACACCTTCAAAGGTGGGCACATTAAAACAATCTGTTTCTGTAAAGATTGGAACAAATCGTATTTATTCATTCAGTAAATCTTATATATAGCACATAGTACATAATAATTATATTCTAAAGTAATTTTAGCTACATTTAGAACCAATAAATAATATATAGTATGCTTCCTATAACTTAGAAAGATATATTCACAAATTTTACTTAATTACATTGACAAAATGTATCAAAAGAACAGTGTAAGATGATAGCATTAGACACCTAAAGAAATATTAGTGGTATAATGCTTAAAATCACATCTTCTACACTCAAATTATCTTGTCCATACTTGCTATGAATATTAGGTGTTTCTGCTTTTTGCTTCTGTTCAAACCTAAGTTGCTTTACTTCAAAAGTTTACAAAATATATGTTTGTACTGAGATCACAGACAACAGATTGAATGACGATGGGTGTGATGAGTAGGGAAGGCTGTGCTCGAGGAACAGAGAGGAGAACCCTGGGGACATAAATCAGGGGGTTCTGACAGTTCATAGAAAACGATGTAAAAATGAAATGATATGACTGATCGTACTAGATTTTTTATCATTAGGACTAAAATTCTCTGCCACGTTCCAGAACCTTTTAGTGATACCTTGTAAAATTCTCAATTACAGCTTACATTCTTATTTGTACCATTTACACATTGAATTGGGCAGGTCATTACACATAAAATAATCTTAAATACACTATACTTATGCAGGCTGGGGCAGTGGACCATTTTCTTCCTAAACATCTTATAAAAGCAGGTCCATCAATTCCAAATCCTTCCAAACAGTTGTATGTAACTTCTTCTCCGTATTGATAATTTTCTAACTCTTGAGACACAAAACCATTAGAAATTGAAGGTGGAGGTTCACAAGGAAGCCCTAAAAGTAAAATAATGAAAGAATTAATCAATGTTTTGCTAAATCAGAAATTTAATTTTATGTGCTAGTTTTCATGTTCAGTAGTTTTATAAAACATGACAGCATAGCAGCTACTATGACATCCCAGAGGTTTATAAATGCCTCCTAAGTCCATCCCAGCTGTCAAATGGTCACAAAATGAGCAAGAATCTGAAACCAACAATGGCAATATATCTCAGAGGTAGCGAAGACCTAATAGATCTTAAGTGATAAAAGCAGACATATAGAGTTCCTTCAGAAAAGTGCCATATATTTTAAGAACTCAGAAGAGACACTGTAGGAAAGACATGTAAAAATATTTAAAAACCTATCAGCAAAGCGAACTCTTCAATCTACATGGATAAATAGCTTACATTCACTATATATCATATTTTTAAAAAATAATAGAATGAAATGTGATTCTATGATAAATCAATAAAATAAATAATGCTAAAACGGACTCAGTTTGCTATAAAGTGTTTGAACGGTAGATATATAATTGAATATATATATAAATACGTTTTAAAATCTATATTACTCTGTCCTCTTATTTTCACAAAAATATTTTTAAAGATTTTACTCAAAATCCTTTGTAAAACATTAATTTCAGACAGGGTCTTGTCAAATCACCCAGGCTGGGCTCTGACTTGTGACTGACCCACAGCACACTATCTTTAATGACCTGCGCTAACAACAAAGCTGCCGTGTTTCAGACCGCCCTTACCGACGCACTCAGGGGGCAAGCTCCATTTTCCCACGTGACATGTTATCCCTTTGCCTTCAGATAACACGAAACCATCTTCGCAAGTATAATTTAATTTAGTGCCGTGGGCATATTTTCTAGATTCAGCGCCTTCTTTCCTATCTTCTGAAGATCCAGATGATTCAATAGTTCCATGGTTTATAGGAGGTGGTTGAGAACAAGGAACTTTCTCTACACGAAGAGCAGAAATGAAAGGGTAAAACAGAAATCAGAAGTTTAAATTGAAAAACAAAATCAAATACTGTTTGAGTTCAGTCTCCACAATATTTATGCTGTCTTACTCTTGTTCAGGATCCCCCTGCATCCGTGTCCCATTCATTATGGTGGAGTAAAATATTTACAAAGAGAAATTTATCTGACTTTCATGTAACTTTCCAAACTGTTGTCTAAATTACATTCTCAGAAGTAAAAAACAGTGATTGGTTGATCGATGCAGTTGGATCCTAGTTTATAGTTCTGGATAAAATGTAATGGGTACAGAGAAAGCCTTTCAGTTTTGCATTTATACAGAGCACAGGGGATTATGAACCATAGCTGCGAAAACGCTAAGCCAGTAATACACGTTACCACTGACCTACACAGCGAGGTATCGACTGCCACTTTCCATTTTTGCACACAATTTCATCTGTTTTCAGAGGCATATAATTTTCTTGACAAAGAATAGACAGTTTTTCTCCATCGTTGTATTTCACAGTGGTTAACATATTTTGAGCATGGGGAATCTGAGGTGGAGGTGGACATGAGGTTTTTTCTACTTCTAGAAAACATTAAAAACAGACTCCTCAATTAAAACATTACAATAAAATATTAAAGATTAATTATCAGTAAATAAAAATTCAATAGCTATGAAAAATAATTTATCATATAACATCCTATGTTTATATATTTTATATTTTAAAGCTTATATTGCAGTTCAATATTACCTACGCTTATGGTCTCCTTTGTGGTCTATTTATTTTTTCTTTAATAATCATACAATTTTATAAAGCTTATTTTAATTATTTCTAAGCCTTAGGGGTATTAAATGAGTTTACCTTTAATGACAAATATTGAATAAAAAGTGAAATATATGTATTTCAGAGATTAAAATGTGTTGAGGTCAGATTTAACTACCCTGAGATGCAATAGTCATGGAAGCTGATTACAAAGGGAAAAATTTATTTCATTAATAATTGGTATTGTTTCTTGTTTAACATGAGTATTACATATTTACACTCTTCTGGCCTTAACATTTAGTGACTTAACTACATCATTTAGAGATATAGAATCTAATGAGACACATTCAGTGTAATAAGTGTACAGCGTTGCTTGAGTTACATGATTATTAAGGTATAAAAGACCCTCTGTAAACTTGTCTGGGCCCTAATAAAACTAATACCTCAGACATATATGGTGGTTCATAATCTGAACATGAAGTTTGTCCCTTTTGACTGAAAGAAGACTCCAAGTGATTCTCTGATTCATTGAGTTTGTTTTCTCCCATTGTAGTATGACAATATTCTGTACTTCACCAAATGATTTACGTTAGTATTCCCTAAATGATTTATGTAAATATTCTCTGGGAAGTCTTGTAAATCCTCTTAATGATTTGACATTTTATTATCAGTGAGATATTTGACTGATTAAATATTTTAATGGTTATTAAAAGCTTTGACTTGTTTTTCTTGTGGCATTATGGCTCATAGTTTATATTTTCTCATTTCTTAAATATCTTGAATTTTCAATGCATTCCCATGAATATATTTTCCCTAATTATTAGCAATATGTGGTTTAATTATCTTTTCTTTCTGTGCACATTATTTTCTAGCTTGTTATACCTGTTACTTCTAGTTTTGTTCTTTGTTCTCTGATGCATGTTTTAATGCTACAAATGTTTCTGTCTTTTCTATATTCCACAGGTTTTAGTGTGTATTACAGTCTTTGTCTTTTAGTTTAAAATATTTTCTGGTAGTGTGACGGACAAAGAAGTTGTCTCTTTTCCAAGTCTGTGAGACCAGCGAGTGAGAGTTGCAGTCAGCTCTCTCACAGCTTTAAACTTTGCTGTGAATTCAGGAAATGTACCAGGAAGTTTATTATTTGAGACTTGCTTAGATTTCCTTCACTAAATGGATACAGTCCATGATTCTAATGAGTGAGCTGCCTGAAAATGAGATAGGATAGATGTTCATAAGTTTTACAACAATTGAGAAGAAATACTTTATAATGTTAAAAGGAATATTTCAAAAAGGCAAGCCAGTTGAGAATGCATATGTATCTACAAATATAAAAATACATGCAGCAATATAGAGAAAAGTAAGAAAGAAGTAGAAAAAAATCTTACTTAGCAATACTGACACCATTCTTTGCTGTGATTTATTGAACAAAAAGAAAAAAGATTTGAAAAGATACAAGTAAATTTGAATAACTTGTTTGACAATCTTATAACTATAGTGTACACATAATTCTATGTAAAAATAAAATCATTACAAAGCTAGACAATATATTTTGCAATAAATATAAATATATTTCAAAGTACTAAAATCTTGCATACTGTTCTCTGACAACAGAATTAGAAATCAGAATAAATTATCTAGAAAAGGCACATATTTGGAAATTAAACAAAAACTTCTAAATAATTAAGGCACCAAGGGACAAATTAGAAAGACAATTACACCCCTCGCCCGGCGCCACTGCTGTGGGCGCCCCATGGACTGAACACCCCCCACACCTCCCCCACCCCCGCCAGTGCCGCAACGGGGCGGAGCCGGGCGGGCCACTGTGAGCATAGGTGCTTTTCCACCTCCTACCAGGGCAGTTTGTATACAGCCATGTATGTTATAGTACAGTCTGAGGCAGCTATGTCTCTTCCCAAGGCGAGAGTCCAGGGGTATAGATAAGCCCAGGAGTACAGTTATTATCACAGGGAAGATGACTGATTGAGTGGTGGAGCAACGGAGACGAGGGAGGAGAAAACTGAATGATCAAACGAGCCATCATCTATATAACTGAGTAACAAATGTGAAGGTAACACTATGTAAGACAATATCCAGAGCTAATTCCCTTCTATGTTCACTATAATTTTGTATTTCCTTAATCGTTTTTGTGTTAACAGAAGTAAAGATAGCTTTATGTAATACAGCATCCAGTGCTAATTCCCTACTATCTTCTCTATAATTTGGTATTTCCTTTAACCATTAACACTGGTTTATGTGTTAACCAATGTGAAGATAACATTATGTAATACAACATCCAGTGCTAATTCCCTACTATATTCTGTATAATTTTGTATTCTCTGTATTGTTTATGGGTTATTCTGGCTTATTTGTCTCCATTCTCTTGTATTTAAAATTAAAAAAAAAAGAAAGACAATTAGAAATATTTCAGTGGGGTAAAAATGGAATGCATATATAAACATATATTTATAACATTTATTTATAAAAATCAAATATAAAATAGATACATTTATATACCTTACTGTGGAAAATGGCTAAAAGAATACTTTAAGAAATCATGCTTCAAAATTTTATATTTTAAAAGTATGACCATTTAGATTCATATTTTAATTTTTTGTACCCTAGCAATGAGAGTATTGCAAAGCTCTGAGTTTGACACCTTGCACCACACACATACATGATGGGGAAGAAAAAGAAAAAGAAAATTAAACTCAAAGAAGGAAGAAAACAATAGTTAATGTAAGGAGACACTTGCAAGAGAAAGTTACCAAGGCTAAAAATAGTGAAACTTAAAGCTGAACACAGAAGAGAAAAACAAGTATTAGAATTAGCTGTTCAAAGTTATTACCCAAAATAAAAAAAAAAAAACTTTATAAGTGATTATAAAAAGAAAAAAATGGCCTGAAGAACATCGCAACCACAAGATGGTACCTAGGAGATTCCATGGACACACGTTCAAAAATCGTATATAAACCAATCTGTTTGTAAGAAATCCAGAAAATAATTGAGAGGGTTCCACCACTAAGCAGGCATGAAGCCAGATGCACGAAAGCCAGTGAGGAAATGCAGGGCTGCCCCCACTCTTCCCTGAATGCACAGCCCACAGTTGAGAAGAAAAGACAGCTGCCAGCTTTTCACTGGGTGTCTGGGGCTTGTGTCTGATATTCTGTGTTTCAAGAGGGAGCAAGCTCAGGCGCTGGATTCTGTACCAACTGTCTCTAAGTGCTGATGGTGTGGGACACATTCCAGATTCCTGGAGGCCACTGATAGTAAAAAAGATCTAGGTTGGATGTGGGTGCTCCAGAGACATGTACCAAAGCAGACAGGGGCCTACATCACTTGGCAGTTTGCCACTCAGGTGGGAGGGGAAGAATGAACCATGATTCTACCATTCTACCTTTGTGGAAAGTGGTCTGAGGGACTGGTTTCTCTGGCTTATCTCGGAGCATTGACAGGGCCTGGAAAACTCCAGTTGCCTCATGGCTGTAGAGTATGACAAAGAACCATACAGGGTGCTACTGTTTCCAGGGAGTCTGGGGTACAATAGGAAAATGTCAATAGGAAAATGTTTCCTACCATAGAGGATTCTCTCTCAGGGAAATAGAAGCAGAATGTTGAGTGTAATGTTCCAGGTTTTTAGGCATCTGCTGAATAACTGGTTTCTGACTCGCCCAACTTAGGGCACAGAGGGAATTGATACAATCTGGGCGACTGAGATCACTGAGGACAAAGATCTGTATACTTTACGATCTTTATGAAGATCTTTGCTCTTTAAGCCCCAGAGCACGCATGGCACTGTAGACCATAGCCCAGAGGGACTGAAGAATATAAAATTCTGAAAAAGAAAACTTCAAATCCCTCTAATTATGAATTTACACATACATGTCCAGAGAAAGTATTTCCAGAGAAAACATTTCCGAGGCTCTCAAATATCCACCCTGGCTGAGTGATGCAGGTCTGCATCTGTAATGAAAGCAGTACAAAAAGACTGGAAAAGGAGAATCATTTTAAAAAGTAGGTATATTAAAAAAAAGGAAGAAAATGAAACTGAGAAATATGTACAATAAAAGGATCAAAGTAAATCTAATATATATATATATATATATATACATATTTGTGAAATTCACTGAATTATCAGAATAAAGAAGAAAAGTTATATGAACAGGTATAGAAAATGTATTTAACAATATTTGTTAGCCTTTGACAAAGCAATGTCTTTTCATTAAGAATAAAAATTTCTTCCAATCTTATGAAGAATACCTCTGTAAATCCCAATTCTTTCCACATATACTGTTTGAACAACTGGTAATCCATATAGCAAAAAATTAATTCCAACTTGGTGCTGTTCTTGAAACAAATGTGAGACAGATGATGTATGCCTAAACGTAAATGCTAAAAAAGTAGAGCTTCAAGAAGAAAATGAGGAACATGTGTATTTCATTGCATGTACATTTTATTTTCTTGAAAAAAGACAAAGCAAATTTAAATGGGTGCAATAAATTTGTATTGGTATTGGCATGTGTTTCCTGTATATTCTACAGTTTTAAAAATGGCTAAAATATTGAAGTGAGTGAGGCCAGGTATCTAAAATTAGAGAGAAAAACTCAGATATAAAAAATGAAAAGACTAGAGTGAACTGTGTAATTTAATATTGAATTGGAGATATACATATCACATGGAGCTTTCATGGTGGATATAAATAAAAATAGATAAAGAGATGGTTAGAGAAACACATATATCATTAGACAAATGATACATAAACAGACCAAATGGTCATGTATGTAATAGGCATAGATGTAGGTATAGGCATAGCTACATTTGTGAGCAAATAAAGGAATTAGAAACATTCATACTCCAATAGTAATAAGCACATATAGTTCTTAGATATTAACTCAGTTATAAAATATATTTTTAATACAATGGGTATGACACAGCCAATGGATATAATACAACAAGAATGTACAAGTCATGTTGGTTAGTTTCTAAATTACCTATGTGCTTTAAAAATTTTGTATAACTAAATAGCAAAACTTTTTAAACACACAAAGATACTATTTTTACAAATAAGGAAAATAGTATGAATTCTAGAAAACACAGTAAACAAGAGCTTACTTGCACAGGTGGCTTCAGGATCCCATCTTCCATTTATGCAGGTTGAGAACTGAAGTTTTGGCTTTCCTCTACATTTGTAACTTATGCTAGCGTTATGGTGAAATTCTTTATTATCTTGTTGACTGCCTTGACTTATAGTTACCTTTGGTGGATTACAGTTCTTAAGTTGATCTATTGCTACAAAATGAAAATATTTTCATGAAAAAAATTACAAGAAATTCTTGAAATTACATGAAAAGACCAATGACAAGAAACAAGACTACTACTACATGAAAAGCTACAAAGTCAGTGTACAAAGGAACTGTGGCTTATAGCTCTATGTTCCACTAAATATTTATTCCTGACCAAAGGTTGCAAGATGAGCTCTTGTGTGTGAACATAAGTCTCATGTCCAGTCTTTAAATATCAGAGAGAATATCTGCTATGAAAATATTTTGTACTGTGGGAACTGGAAGAGCATACGAGGTTCACTTTCTCAGACACTCTACATAGGGAACAGTCATCACTCAACTAAACTTCAACCAAATTTGAAATCTGAGCACATGTTCACTTTCACTTTTCCTCTCTCTCTCTCTTTTTTTTTTTTTTGGTACTAGGAATTGAACTCAAGATCTTGCACTTGCCGGGCAGGCATTTGTGCCACTGAGCTACACCCCAGCCTTTAGTTGTTTTTTTGTTTTTAAATGCACAATTGCAAAATATTACAATGATAATACTGAGAAAACACAATATAAGAAATTACTTGTTTATTTATATATGTTCAAGATACAATAAGAAAAATAGATTTCAGAGGTGTGCAATATAAAATTCTACTGCAAGGTTTATTTTTCTTCTGTAGATATATAAATAAAATTTCGGATCCATTATATTTAAGACTATACATTTTGAAGAACATCCCTAAAGTCAAAAATATGAGTGGAAATATTTTTTCCATAAAAATATTAAATGTCAATTTGAGAAGTGTATTCTCACCAACACACTCGGGAAGTTGGGTCCACAATCCGCTGACACATGTAATCGTTCCGTGTCCAATCATTGCGAAGTTTTCGGCACAGGTGAAGCCCACTGCGTCTCCATGGCGATAGGGAGGCTTAGAGGGCAGGGCAGAGCCGCGCGCAAGTTCAGGTATGTCTGCACACGTTCTTTCCTCCTCTATGCAAATGTCATAAGGAGATTGTAATGCCGGCCTATTGTATATGTTTGAATGAATGCAAAAATTCTTTAAGTTTAAATACATTACCGATGCATATTGGCAAAGTTGTCCAGTCTCCATCAACACACTGGATTTTATTTGGCCCCTTCAACAGAAATCTGGGATTGCATTTATATTCCACCACTTCACTGTGCTCATACTCTTCTTTGACCAGGTCTGTCACTTCCCCGTTGAGGAGTTCCGGAGGCTGCCCGCACGGATGCACTTGATCTACAGCACAAATACTTCGTAAACGGTGGTTAAATGGTCTATTTTATGACTTTAAAATCAAATTACATGGAGAGATTTTTATTCTTAATTTATTATTTATCATATAACATTATAGAATTCTTAGGAAAAAAGAATATGTACATTGGAGTCACATTTTCAGTCATATTACTTCTACTGAAGTGGCATCAGAAGTATATTTAGGCTTTAAATATGTTCAATAATTGAGGTATTTCAAAGATGCGTGAGAACCCCTAGCAAAGTAGAATGTTTTGAAAAATATCATCACTGTAGCAAACTTCTGGGCATATTTTAATTTCTTTTAACTGACATGTGCCTAAATATTCTTTACATATACTCAGTACATTTCAGGTGAGGTTCAAACCTTACAAAATGTTCAATATTAAGGGGCTAATGCAGGCTGAATGAAAAGTAACAACATGACATTCCAGTCTCAGCCACCAGAGCTTTATACATTAATATTACTAGTACATATCTTAAGAAACAGAAAGTGATTGATTTCTTAAATAATGAATCCATATTCATTACCACAAATACATCATTCATGGATGTGTCTTTAGCGCAATGCATTAAACTACAGGCACACACTGGAAACCTCCCAGAAAAGAGAAGAAAAAACTGTGTATTCACAGCCTTAAAACTCATCTCATTAGTTGTAAGATAAATATTTACCTTTGCATGTTGGGACCTTAGGGGACCATCCAAAGTGATAACATTGCACAGAATCTGATCCAACTCTTATGAATCCTGGTCGGCAGGAAAATTGCAACAAGTCTCCAACTTTGTATTTTTCTTTCGTGAGACCAACAAGCACAAACTTTTCTATTTGGGGAACTGTGCATTCTTTTTCTTTAAAAAAGTAAATTAATTCATGAAAATACAATATTAATTGCAAAAAAGTTCATATTTTTCATATAAAAATTATACAGGGGCTTGGTGATACACAGGAGGCATCAGATAAAGTCTCTTCCTTGAAAACATGTTACACACTGTGTTTTATACACTTTGTAAATTCATATGGGATTCTCTAAGAAATATTATGGTATTTAACTAAAATATATCTGTCCTGAAAATTAATTTGTGAAGTCAATTTGTTTGCGCTGAATCTGTTTACTTCTGATATTTATAGAACTCACATTTTTATATTCTCAAAACACAATATTCTCTCATGTTTCAAAATAGTAATGCTGCACAATTTTTAAATTACACTTTAAAATGCAAACTGGTATGTTTTTTTAATATAACTTAGGACATGAAACACATAAAAACATTTTTAATGCATTTGAAGTTAGAAGAGAGTCATAGGTAACAAAATTAATATATTACCAGTGAAGAGTACAAATTAAGAGACATGTTCAAGGTAATGTTGATAAACATTTTCCATGAGTCCTGAATCTTTTCATTAATATTGTTATTTTATTTATAATTGTCTTAATAGTTAATTGCTATCCCCCTGTCTTTTTTTTTTTTTTTTTTTTTTTTTTTTGCCTTTTTGAGACAGGGTTTCACCATTTAGCCCTGGCTGTCCTTCAATTTGATATAGTCCCATTACCTCAGCCTCCAGAATGCTGGGATTCCAAGGGAGGGCCACCAGGCATGACGCTCAGAGCTAATTATTATGATTCAAATTAAGACTGTATAAAATTCACCCAAATTTAATTTTTTAAAAAAATTCTGATGATACATTTTATCTAAAAGCATATTTCTTATTTGGAATCCCCATTCCTTGGGTGCAATACAAAAATTATACGAAAAAGGAAATTCATACCCTTAAAATCAAGCATTAATACAAATTATAAAATTTGATATAGAAGTACTGGTTTAAGTGCAATACCTCAAAATATAACACAATTTTGCATTGTGACTTAAGATGCAATTCACTGTTCAGCATATGTAGCACGTGCAAATACCTGGACTTAATCTCTAGCACCTTGCAAAGATTGCTTTTGTGTTGTTTTCATATTGAGTTTTTTATATTAAATAAGAAAAATTATACTTGGATGACAGCCATAGGGCCTACTCTTCTAAAACTACTTTTCAGTCTTCTGTATAACATATGCGTGTATGTGTTTTCATTAAAAATCACTTTTTAATGAAATGATAATAGCAATAATAAGCTCCTTATTCCTCCCACCGACAGGGGAGTGTGGTATGTGGGGTAGCCAGCCCTCTACCACAGAGTTGCTCGCGCAGAGGGAGGAGACAGCCACAGAGAAGGACAAAAAGTTTCTATCTTTGACAAAATCAGGAAACAACTGGGAGGCCGCACAATACTCGGGAGCGGGGAGAAAGATCGCCCTCTTGTGGTGTGGATCAGAGGGCCCGAAACTGATAGCAACGGTCAGCAACTGCCCTAGTGTTCTTTATTAGGCCTTATGTAGAAGGAAATTGCGTGATAATTGAAATCAGACAGTGACACATGTGACGAGGCAGCTGTGTGGAAGAAGTAGGTCACTGCTATGACTGTGTGAAGGTTTTTGTTCTTATTGTTACAGCTATTTTGGTAATTGTAGTCATTGCAACCTCGCCAATTTGTTGGATTTTGACTCTTTGACTCTTGTTTCTGTTCTTTTTGTTGTTTCTCTTCTTTCTGTCTTCTATTTTCACTTTCGTATTCTTCTTTCTTTTGGTTTTCTTTATTGGTATTGGATAATTATAACACTCAATACTTTGGGTTTCAACAATTTGACATTTGATCTGTTCCCTTATTTCTCCTGTATCCTTCAACTATCTCTGCCTCTTCACTCTTAGAGGAACCAAACAAAACTACCAGCAAACACATTAATAGACACAGTCTCCCCATTATCTAAGTTTGTTCCCTCTCATCTGCAAACATCCTCTTGACTACACAAGTACTCTTCCAAACCTGCTCCACATCCGGCCAAACCTCTGGACTATACCCATACTCTCCCAAGCCCTCACTACCACAGTTACAAAGTAATTCCAACAGAGTTCAACTTCTATTTTTTCTTTTTACCCAATGACATATCTCAGATCTCCCTCCTCCCATTGATATAGCCACTTCTTTTTTACCCTTTTTCTTCAAAAGCCAACACCTGATTTATTTCAGTATAATATACCCTATAAGGGGCATTGAGAAAAGGGTGAAATTATCAAAAGGTATTTTAATGTGTATGATTAATGTATGCTGTATTCTGTTGACATTGTAATCAAAAGAAATTCTCTAGATACATATGAATTACCCAGCTGAACCAAGAAGGCTTAGAAATTCTGAATAATCCACTAACAGGCATTAATAATAAAGTAGTAATAAAAAAAATCTACCAACTAAGAGAAGCCCACAATCAAATGGATTCACTGATTGATACTACAAGAACTTCAAGGAAGACCTAACAGGTTCCATGCCCAAGACCTGCTCAGTCTCATGGCAAAGGTCCAATGCTGAGTTATAATGGTTCCTAGCTTCTTTCTCCAGAAACCCCTATGGTTTCTCATTCCCAGCTGCTTCTGCCAAAGCCTGTGCACACCAACAGTGACCCAATCCCCCTTCGGCACGTTATGCTGAGCTGCCTACCTCAGCTACCCTGTGCCCCTTCCCCTTGGAGTCCATACAAGGTCCAACCCTGTCCTTTGTCTTCAGGGGACCAGCCCAGCTGCTGTTGAGCTGACTCCCTCCATGCTCACATTAAACTTTTATCTCTCGCTGTTTATATCTCTCCCCTCCTCTGCATCATTTTAGATTGAGTACCTAAAAATACCTCAATCGGTGCAGTGACTTTCTGAGTTCTGGGGTTGTGCCTCTCCTGGGGGTCTATCTCTTGGTCTGAGCCCTCCCACACACCCCCCAGCCTACAGACCTTTCCTTTCTTCTCCTTCTTTCCTTTCTTTTGCTCTCTCTCTCTCTCTCTCTCTCTCTCTCTCTCTCTCTCTCTCTCTCTCTCTCTCTCTCTCTTTCTGACACTGAGAAATCCTCACCTTGCCGTTTTTAGCAGACATCCAACACCGACCTTCATTTCTTCAACTTTCAAAGTGAGCCCTTCCTCTCACTCTTGGGGTACCTGTCTTGAAGTCGTGGCCACACCAGTACACTCCCTCATCCTCTGGGACCTTGCTATGTCCTTCCAGGACCTCTATGTCCTATGGGACCTCCCCTATGTCTTCCCCTGTGACAACTGGGGAATTCATTGTTGGGACACGCTCCTCATTCAGGATCCACCTGCCCTTTGTTTTCTCTGGTGAGGAGTGGTGAAATCATTTTTGGGACTCGCTCATCCTATGGGCCTCCCCCGCTCCCCGCTTTTTGGGGAGCACTTTCTCAGTCGTTTTTCACTGGAGGGTGACAATTCTCCACTGATTTATGACCTCCCTTTCCCCTGTCTCATTATCTCAATATGACCTCAACATGGGTAATAATCAATCTTTACCCAATGAAAACACTCCTCTCACATGCCTTTTAAGACACTTAGATACTCTTGGGCTGAAACAACCACTCAGGCCAAAAAGGCTAATATTTCTCTGCCGAGGGACTTAGATAACTTTTGCTACCAAAATAGCAAATGGGGAAAATACCTTATGTCCAGGATTTCTTTGAGCTGCAGGCATGCCCTATATCCCCTCCCCACTCATTCCCTCCACCCCAGTCCCCACCCTCCCTGCTGTGGATCCCCTCCAGGCTCGGCTGCCCTGCTCTCTGCACTCTGCCCTCACATCCCCTCCCACGCCGTCCTTGCCTTTGTTCCAGGAACTGGAGCTCTCCAGGCTCCTACAGCAGCCATCGCCCAGCCTCTGAGGCACTGCTGGGCCTGGCTCTGAAGCATGCTGCCACCCTGCATTGCTCCCTCCTGCCTGCACACTTGGGACGCTGTTCTGGCTCCAGCCTCAGGCTGAGCTAATGCTACCCAGAGCTAAACACACAGCCCACTTCACCCTCCTTATCAACGTCCTCCCTTCTACAGACACTAGCCTGCCCCCTCTTTACCTAACATTATCTCCTCCTCTCTCCTACACAAAAGGACACTTTATGGCTTGCTGCCCAGGCTGTAGAAGACAAGAAACACCCACTATAAAATCTTTTCCCATAGATATAAAAAGTCTACATAAGTGATAATATTAACCTGAATTATAGTGAGTCTGACAGAGAGAGATCACAGGAGCACTTGAAAGGTCTGAGTACGTGAAGATGTGTGAAGATGTTGTCTCAGTTGGAAGCTGCAGGAAGGATGTGGAATTTTCTGGTATTCTTGGGACAGAATAAAATACTAAAAATGTATTAACCACAGGTAAAAGGTTTTTATATTTTCCAGGTTCTTTTATGGGAGATTTATGCTAACTGACCTATCAAACATAAAGTTATGACTAGTCTTATAATTACAACCAAGGATATATTTGAGTGCACTCTGAATTTAAAAGCAAATTGTTTTATGTGTGTGTTTTTGTTTGTTTGTTTCTCTGTCTAATATGTAAACAGCTGTTGTGCATGTATCCATGCTTTCCAGATGCATGATATTCTAAAATGTAAAACTGGGATTGTTTATAAAAGCGACAGACATTTTTCTTTCAGATTCAGACATCTGCATCTCTTTCACGATCTAGATACTTGTAGTAAGAGGTTCACATCAGACCAACATGAGGTCATCATTTAAATGTTAACCGCTTAACAAAAACTGATGGGATGTATACACTATGTATATGCCACTACATTTAGAGATTTACCCAAAAAATGTTACAAATTTCTTAAATGACATCCTGTTTAAGGACAAATGGGGTAAAAGCTCCTTATATATTGGGTAAGGATGATAACTAAAAGGGCTCTTCTATTGTGCACAGAAATGTCATCATGCCTGTTATGTTACAATACTATGTACGATTTTTGACTTCCAGTTTTCTTTATAAAGCTCTATAACTATTGTTTGTTAATATTCCACAGGGAGTCAGCTACTAGAACATCCATATCTGATAGAAGGTAATAGTTCTCTGGATGCTCTTTATATTTCAAGGTGCTTAATACTCAGAAAAAAATTTTGATAATTAAGTTCACTGCTCCTATTACAATAAAATGTCATTAATCTTCTCTTCCGGATTTTCAGCAACTGAAGTTCAGAGACCAGATTTCAAAGATAGCTGGGCTAAGAGGACAGCCAATATTTGGCCATTGCCCTCTGAGGTCAGTAAAGACTCAGGACATAAGAGAATCTCTGCTGCAGCATCATATAACTCAGTTGAGTCTCTGATCTTCTGATCAAGGAGATTATGGGACCACAGAGGAAAATGATTCTATGGTGTATAGTGTGCCTAAGGAAAGTCATCAGGAGAAAGTGTCTCCCAAGCTTTCAAAGAAAGCAACTTGGTCAAGCAGTGGCCATGACTCCTCCAGATACCTGACACTGACAGTAAAACTAAAAATGTCCAATTTAGGCCCTCAATCTCCACAAAAATATTTATTAGATACGGCTTTCTATATCTATAATAATAGAGACCAATTATCTCACCAAAAGAAATTGGATAAATTAAACTTACAAGCTAAACACATTCTGGAGAAAATAAAACTTCAAGCTAAATTTCAAGGTTAGTTCTTTGCAGTGGCACCCAGGGCTTGGAGACATACACCACAAGAGAAGGGAACCACCAAGACTAACAAGACCCAAGCCCTTCCATGACAATGCTTCAAATGTGATCAATATGGACACTGGGCAAGAATCTGCTCAAACCCAAGCCACCACCGCTGGGACCAAGAGGGCCACTGGAATGTCGATTGCCTTGTCTGCCAGAGAGACCTATCTCACCCACCCCGGCCCTCACAGGAACCAACAACGGTCTCTTCGCTGTCAGACTCATCGCTAACCGACCTGCTTGGATTCACCGCTGGAGAAGATTGACAGGGCTCGGAGTCCACAGCCCCCACCACGGTGACTCTCTTGGAACTCTGAGTCTCACTAGTCGTCTCAGGTAAAACGTTCTCTTTTCTTGTCAACATGGGGGCCGTGTATAGCGTTACTCCTGATTTTGCTGGCCAATGGTCATGGTCACAGCTCTTCATTGTGGGGGTTGATGGTAAGCCATCTTTGCCTCTACAGACAGGTCCCATTCCTTGCTGATTTGACACACTTTTCTTTACACACAATTTTTTGGTTATTCCCACCTGCCTGGTTGCTCTTCTGGGCAGGGACCTGTTACAAAAACTAAACTTCTCCTACACTGTCAATCTTCCCACTGCACTGATGCTTCAATCCCAGCCCACTATCTCCAAATCCCCCACCCCCAATCTCCCCCTCCCAACATCTTTAGTAGATCCCACCATTTGAAACACCTCTAATCCAACCCACGCCACCCACGCAACTCCAGTCCTAGTATGTCTCAAGGACCCCTCAACCTTCCCTTGCATCTCACAATATCCAATAGCGCTAAACTCCTGAGGGGACTCAAACCTCTTATATGTACACTCCTTTCTAATGGTTTTCTCAAAACAACTAACTCTCCTTGCAATACCGCCATCCTACCTGTACTAAAGCCTAATGGCACATACAGATTAGTCCAAGGCCTTAGGGCTGTCAATGCGGCTGTCCTCCCTATACATCCAGTAGTCCCAAAGCCTTACACTCTCCTCTCTCATATCTCCCCCTCAACCTCCCACTTCTCAGTATTAGGTTTAAAAGGTGCTTTCTTTGCTATTCCTTTACATCCCCAATGCCAAGATCTTTTCATGTTTATGTGGACAGATCCAGACACTTTTCAATCCACTCAGCTAACATGGAGTGTGTTACCCCAGGGATTCAAAGATAGTCCTCACCTTTTTAGCCCAGCTCTAGCCAGTAACCTTGCAGCTGTAAGTCTACAGCCTAGCACGCTCATTCAGTATGTGGATGACCTTCTACTTTGTTCCGCCTCCTATATCACATCAATACAACACACAGCTGCCTTACTTAAGTTTCTCTGCGGTGGGGGATGTAGAGTTTCCCCTTTCAAAGCTCAAATTGCTTCACCAAAGGTCAAATATCTAAGCCTCACACTTATACCCACTACACACTCCATAATCTCTAACTGTAAAGCTCTCCTCTGTGACTTGCAGACACCAGTTACAAAACAGCAGGTATTGTCCTTCCTAGGCCTAGCAAATTTTTTCTGCCTCTAGATCCCCAATTCTGCTTCTTTAGCTCAACCACTATATTGAGCTTCTAAAGGGTCTCCTTCAAAACCTCTAGACTCCACTATGCCAACTGATATTCCCTTCACACAGCTAAGAGTCCCTCCTTAGGGCTCCTCACTCCGCCTTCCTAATCCCACTATATCCTTTATTTTATATACCACAGCACATAAAGATAATGCGACGGGAGTATTAGGGCGCAATAAGGGACCCTTATTCCAGGCAGTAGCCTATCTCTCAAAACAGCTAGACACTACAGTTAGAGGATGGTCTCCTTGCCTTACAGCATTGGCAGCAACAGCCATCCTAACAGAAGAAGCCAAAAAGTTCACCCTAGTACAAACAATCTCAGTCTACTCACCACATCAACTAATTGACTTAATCTCTCACAAAACACTCCCAGCTTTAATGACTCCATCATAACTACCACAAGTACATCTAGCTCTAATACAGGATCCCACTGTCACAATTTCAACTAGCAACGCCCTCAATCCAGCCACCCTATTACCTATTCCCATGACAGATACAGAGATAGGTCCCCTACATGAATGCACAGATGTTCTCCAATTGACTTCTACTCCTTTCCCCCACATATGTGATTTTTTTCTCTCTACTGCCACTGATATGTGGTTTATAGATGGCAATTCAACAGACAACACCACTCAAAAGAGAGCAGGTTACTCTATAGTCAAACTCCCTAATTTGACATGTGGACCTTTCTTCTTGGCTGTTTCTTCCTATTCCTCAGACCTATCTCACCCACCCCTACTCAGCCTTAGCCAAAACTATATACCTTCACCCTCACCACACATTCAATAGATGATTGGCCACAACCTAAAGTTCCAAAGACAATAACCCAAGCCAACTGGACTGAAGGAAGCCCAAATTCCACATTAAGGGTCCAATGGACAGCTCCTATTAACCATGAAAAACCCCCTCAGTTTTCCTACTGCCCAGAGATGGGGCTTTACATTATACGTCAATAGAAGACCAGGTTGGGAATACCAATTTCTCACCATCAAGAAAACATTAATCCCAAAACTCATCATAATCCCCCTCGTCATGCCTCAAAAAACAACAAATACACTCACCCAACAGAGTACACCACAAAAACCTAAGACAACCTCTTCCGCTAACAATGACTCAGATTCTCAATATGACCTATACTTTGCTCCAAAAGGGCACTAACTATTTCTACCCTGATTGCTGACTATGTCTGCCTTTCTCAGCTAATGCTTACATGGTTCAACTAATAATATTTAACCATTCACATCTTAGGCCAAATAGTATCTTATACCCACTTATAAGTCCCCTTCAAATTGCTCCAAATCAACCCTGACCTATAAATCTCTCTTGCCTACACTTTACCCATGGCCACACCATTTCAAATAATGTCCTTAACCTAGTCATGGCAAACTTAACCACCTGTACACACCATTTCCAACTAAATCCTCAAAATCCAAGATCAGAAATACATCCACTCCCAAACACATTCTTCATTTGTGGTAATGGAGCCTACTCCCATCTTCCTGCTCACTGCCATATGCAGCATCAGATTCCTGACCCCATGTTTCTCTAACAGATAACAAGACTATCACACATCATTATAAACCACACATCACCTGAAGCCACAGTGCTATCACATGAGATTCAGTATGACTAGGTATTGAGATCTCAGCCATCAGATTGGGGCAAAGGGACTAGGGACTAGCTTAAGCTTCTACTCTCAAATATCTCATGATATAGAAAACACCGTAACATCCATTTATCAAAGCATTGACCCACTTCAGGATCAAGTAAACTCACTTGCCATGGTAGTTCTCCAACAAGGATGGGCACTAGGTATTCTGACAGCAGAAAAAGGAGGATACTGTGCCATGCTGGGAGAAGAATGCCGCTATTTTGTCAACCAATCAGGTATAGTAAAGGACCAAGTACAAAAACTCAAAAAATTGGCAGCTAATATATGGGGTAGACACTACTTTCCAGAATCTACCTCCTGGTCATCGTGGTGGGGTTCTCTAGACTCATGGGTCCCCATCTTAATGCCCATTATGGGCCCCCTGATTACCATAATAATTTTTTTGTTTTTTGCTCCCTATGTCTTCAGGCTTCTCTCAATTCATCCAGGCCAAAATACAGGCGTTTACCACCAAAGAAATCCTTCTTCTGAGGGACATCACCAACTCACGGACTCAGGTGGAACGAGCCCTTCAGACCCATACTCCTCTCCTTTAGGTCCCACACTGGCCCCATCCAGCAGGAAGTAGACAGGGAGGCTAATGACTCCTCTTAACACCAAAAAGATGGGAATGATAGGTTCCCCGCCCGAGACCTGCTCAGTCTCATGGCAAAGGTGCAATGTTGAGTTATAATGGTGCCTAGCTTCTTTCTCCAGAAACCCCTATAGTTTCTCCTTCCCAGCTGCTTCTGTGAAAGCCTGTGCATGCCAACAGTGACCCAATCCCCCTTCGGCACGTTATGCTGAGCTGCCTACCTCAGCTACCCTGTGCCCCTTCCCCTTGGAGTCCATACAAGGTCCAACCCTGTCCTTTGTCTTCAGGGGGCCAGCCCAGCTGCTGTTGAGCTGACTCCCTCCATGCTCACATTAAACTTTTATCTCTTGCTGTTTTTATCTCTCTCCTCCTCTGTGTCATTTTAGATTGAGTTCCTAAAAATACCTCAATCACTCATCACAATATTTAAAGAAATGGAGAGTGTTATGGTTGATATATTGTGTCAGCTTGGGGGGGAGGGTTCTAGAGGTTTGGCTGAGTGACTCAGCAGGAAGCCAGGGTGCTTACTTTGTATACATCCTGAGCCTGTGGAAGAGGTGGGCATGGAGACTGTGTGAGTGCTACCCGCCCCTGGGTGGGTTAGGCTGTTTAAAATGTAACGTAGAAAGAGGCTGCTTGCCTGCCATTCCTCCCTTTTGCTGGTTGTTTTTGCTGTGCTCTGCTGCCATGAACGTTTGCCCTCTGCCATGAGTCACTCTGTCTCAGAACCAGCCAAGTATGGACTGAAACCTCCACACACTGCAAGCTAAATAAACCTTTCTTTCCTTCATTTTGGGCATTGGGTATTTTGTCTCAGCAATGAGAAAAAAGTAACCAAGACAGAGAGGTAAAGAGTACTCCTCAAACCACCTTGGAAACTAGAGTTACCCCAGTCCCTAAACCAGACAAGGATCCAACCCAAAGAGAAGACTATGATAAGTCCCCAACTTACAACAAATGAGTTTCCCTGTGGGAGTGCATTCATAATTCATTAGTAAGTCTGACACAGTGAGTCTTACATACCTTTGACACAAACATGCAATGTAAAGCATAAAAACCACACAAACATACAACGTCTCTGGCTGTACTATTGTACACTACCACACTGTGCAGTGAGCACACAGCAAGCAGCACAGCTGTGACAATGTCTGGCAGACATGAACTGCTCATGGTAGTTGTTCAAATCTTTAGACAAATCTAAAGGTCCATTCATATCTGTAAAAGTTCACAACCTGCATGTTCGTATGCTGGGAACTTACTGTACAGGCCAGGCTCTCTAACAATGATAACTGCAAAAGTGCTCAACAAGACATTGGCAAACAGATGATCAGAAAGAGTATACACCATTACCAAGTAGACTTCATGCCAAGAATGCAAAAATGGTTCAATGTACACAAATCAGTAAATGTAATTTATCACACAAACAGAAGCAAGGACAAAAAGTACATAGTCATCTCAATAGAGGCAGAAAACGTCTTTGACAAAATCCAATGTCCATTCATGATAAAAACTGTGAAGAAAATAGGTATAGAGTGACCTTATCTCAACCTGATAAAAAGCACTTATGACCAACCTCCTGCCAAACGGCCAATAAATGCGTGAAAGAATTCAACATCACTGGCCATTTGAGAAATGCAAATTAAAATGGCACTGAGGTTTCACCTTAAACTGGAAAGAATGGCAATCTTAAAAAGGTCAATAAATGCTGGTGAGGCTGCAGTGAGAATGGAAACCTCCTACCTTGCTGATGGGAATGTGAACTAGTATAACCGTTATGGAAATCAGTATGGAGATTTCTCAAAAATTAAAAAGATAAATTCCATTTGACCCAGCGATTTCTATTCTAGTCTCTTCCCAAAAGAGTTAAAGACATCATATTTCAGTGATACATATATACCAATGTTTACAGCAGCATAGTTCATAATACCTAAACTTTGGAAGCAGCGTGTATGTACAGAACAGATAAACAGATGAAGAAAATGTGATATCAATACACAATGAAATATTGTTTGGTTATAAAGAGAGATAAATTTGAATCATTTGTAGGTGAATGAATGCAACTTGAAAGCATAACATAGAGTGAAGTAAATCATGTACATAGGCTTAAATACCATATCGTGTTTCTCGTATGAGAAATCCCAAGTATAAATGCAATACAGAGCAAAATGATAGTTAGACGGGCGAATGGAATGGGAATACAGATCTTTTGATAACAGGAAGGTAGCAAAAGTTAGACGGTAGAGAGAGGAGCAAAGGGAGGAACAGGGAATGGGGACCTGGGAAGAATTGAGATGTATTCTGCACAGATACCAGCTACTCACAATGGACGTAATCAGTATATGTTAGAGATTGGGGAGGGGAGAGGAAGGGAATGGGATTACAAAGAATTCAGATATGTTAAGTGCATGTGCCTACTTTCTAAGGTGATGGTAAACATTATATACTGCAAACATGTACTAACCAAAGAAAAAGTCAAGAATTTAATTCTTGCATTGATATCTGGAAATATTAGTATGACTATTTTACTCAGAGATGTATGTTTCTTTAAGACTGTTGTAAACACTCTTCAGGTTGTTTATGATAACAGGAATTCTTTGGGAACATTTTTTCAAAGAAAAGAACTTCTAGGACATCTGAAATAAACTTAGATGTCAGTCTGTGCATAGTTTCTGCTGTGCAGTTGAAGCAATGATACTTAAGACTAAGCAGTCATTTGTCTATTTATTTCTGGAGCCTTATTTTGTGCTGTCAAATTTCTAGCTATGTGTTCACATAGTCATTAGTCTTTGTAAAATTTGCAATAAAAAACTGTTTTTTCTGCATCAGTTTATGAGACAGTTACTCCTATTCCTTGTCCTTTTTCACATTTTCCTGTCATGTCTGGAAGTAGAAAATATCAGGGGAATCATATATTCACAATTTTGCATTCCCTTTATTTTATTTTTTACAGTGTAACTGGGACAGGCAAATGTTCTACCACTGAGCTAAATTCACAATCTTTCCATGCTTTTTTGGAAGAAGGAAACTCAGTATTTTAAATGCTGCTGGTTTCATAAAACCTGAATCGCCTTATACCCACAGAGAGAAAGTAATGATAATCTTAAAAGCCTTCCTTGTCACTATGAACAAGATCCAAATTTTTGTGACCTAAGGTTCACTTACTCTTCCAATGTTACCAATTATCTTTGTCCTCCTTTCAGTATAGTTCCTGAAATCATTGAATTTTCTAAATAACTTGCCTTTGCGTGTGAAAGAATCTCAGTTGTCGCCTGTTTTCTGTCTGCATTTTAGAGCTTTTTATTTTATTGAACCCAGAGATGTATAAAACATATTGAACTACCTACATGATTTGTTTATTATTCGGCTTAATTCATCATTTTTAAACTTTATTTTCCTTCTTCTATGCTAGAATGAAAAGTCTAGCTTTCATGGAAGGGAGATCCATGTCCAGGGAAGAAAGAAGCCCAAGATGGCTGCACTGTAGTTCAGGCAGTGCGGAAGTGGTGGAGGTAGTGGTGATGATTTCCTGGAGATAGGAAGTCCCGAGTCAGCAGGACACTTGCGCAAGCGCAGCTCGAGGTCTCAGTGTAAATAAAGTACCGCGGTCTATACTGACACATAGCCACTATTGTGCACTTCACTATAAATCTGGACCGCAGAACAGCAAGCTGCTGGACAGACGCTGCAGCAGCTCTGGGCTGAAGACTACAGCTGAAAGGCTGAGCTGAGTTGAGCAGCAGAAAACATGCCTGTCAGACATTCCCAGGGCTCTTTGGCCCTTCTTTCGGCCTCCAGAGTCTCCATAGAATCTTCTCTGTCGGAACTGGTGACAGGACAACCTGTTTGTATTTTTCATCATTTTCTCCTGTCCTATGAAAGAGTGTCTGCATCCTGCATGAGTGGGCCCACGGGTCAGATCACTAGGTCTCCTCCGCTGCCCCCATTCTAAAACTTTTGATCTCGTCCTTGCGGTCCTCCTCTTCTTTCCCTCAGGCATTATTCAATCTCAGAGGACTTTTTCTCATACTTTAAAATGCAACAGAAACCAGTAGCTTCTGATTCTTTTTAGCATTAGATATACACACCCATTTTTCTTTCCTTCCTTCCTTCTTTGATGAAGTTGTAAGGAGTCCTGCTGCCATGAAACCCCAGGACTTCTAATAGGTGCTCTGATTCCCTTTCCCCCTTGTTTTCTCAGGTTCCAAATTGTGTGTTCAATACTGACTCATTTTTACTCTATATCCTCTACGCATTCAGTCTGCTCACACTTATCCCCTTTAACGAAGTCCTCCCTTGAGTGCATAATTTCCTCTTGTACTATTTTTAACATTCGGTTTGCTGCCTGGCCAATCTTCTTGGAAGAAATATGTCCATATGTTGCATTACATTTCTTGCTAATTATTGTTACTTTTTTAGCAAATTCTATTCATGCTGTGCCCCTTCCAGTCTTTTTAAAAGTCATATTTGTTACAGTTAATATTGGCCTCCATATTCGCAGATCATCACATTTTTTTCAGTTTTCTAGCTGTACATACCAACATATTTCTCTGCCAGATATATTTATCACCCCAACTAGCATGATAATATAATTAGATTGCAATTTCCTTGACTTTATTATTTTGAGAAGCACTTGGCAAGAGTTAAAAGGACTATTTAACTTATTACCAGAACAATCCTTTGAATACTGGAAAAATTGTAAACATTAACCTATCTTACAGACAAGGAGGACTCATCAGTGCTCCAGATAAGCTCATTACGTCCCGTAGGACGTGGTGGCACTGGAATTAGAACCCAGATGGGATGATTCCGCTGGCTTTCTTACTAACTAATCATTTATTGTTGTTCTTATTCTGAATTTTCTTTTTCCCCATATCTGTAAGAATATCCATTGCTAGATTTTTTTCCTTCTGTACCCCTGGGTCCTCCTTTTCTTCTGTCTACTTTGTAAACTCTCTATTTTCTGACATCTGAGTAGTGCAAAGTTTCAAGGGTCAGTTTTAAGGTCTCTTGTCTTTTCATCCTTCCTTTGCAATTTGATGTCCGTCATGGTTTGTGTCTGGATGTTCCCCCAAAGCCTCATGCGGTCATGGGGAGGCTTTTAGAGTTTATGACTGATCCATGGTCCGATGCTGGGATTACAGGTGTGAGTGCTACACCTGCCCTGGGGCAGGCAGCCTGCCTACAATATAAGGGAGGGAAAGAGGCTGCTTTTCTCATTGCTGCTGCTCCGTTTTGCTCTCCTTGCTTTTGCTCTTTTCTGCTGCCGTGACTTGTTGCCCTGTACCATGTGCCACTCTGCTTGGAGCCAGCTGAGTACGGACCAAAACCTCCACAAATTCTGAGCTAAATAAACCTTTCCTTCCTTAATTCTGGGCATCGGGTATTTTGTCCCAGCAATGAGAGAAAAGTAACTGAGACAATGTCTTCATTTAGATGGTGATAATCTCCAGTTTGCATCTCCAGGCTAGATCTATACCCAACTCTGTATATCCACCCCTGTCCTTTACTTTTACATGTCTAATTTTGATTGTCGTGGGCTGCTTGAGTCACAAGTTGTAAATTTTTCCAATGTTTACTTGTCTTGTCAGCACCAACTTTCAAAATGGCTCTGTCAGTCATTCATGTTTATGAAAACTAACAGCTGAATCCCTTGACCTCCCACTCTTCTTTTACCTAACACTTAGTACCACTGCCTGTGCAAGCTACCAACAAGATGTGTTCCAAGCTGGTCCTCAGTCTTCACTCTACTTCAATCACATTTCTTTCTTGCCCTACACAGACTCAGTGTGTTGTCTTTTACACACCAAAGCAAATTCCCCAAACTGTAAAATATACCAAATTAAATACTTTCTTTCCTTGAAACTTTCAAAGCTTTTCATCAAAGTGAATCCAAATGTTCACATGCTCTGAACTACCCTGAATAATCTCTCCTATGACTTTTAACCAGTATTAGTTGAAAAAGTAGTCTTATATTTCCCCAGTGTTGCTTTCAGAGACTGTACATACTAATCCTCTGGCCTGGAAGAGCCTGTATATGTTCATTTTCCCACATGTTCAAGACCTTTTCTAATTCTAAGAAAATAGACAACTAATTGGCAAATATAAGAGAGAATTACATAATAGTCTGAGTTGTCAATGTTAAAAAATATAGTTATTCTTGAGAACTGTATAAGTTAACTGAAGGTGTAAAATATAAAGCAGAAACACAGGAGCAAAATAGTTTAGGAAGTTCTAACAGTGAAATTTTATAATGCATACTGCATTGGAAATAATTTAGCAGCTTGCACTCAAGGTAACAAAAACAATTATGCTCTAATCAGAGAGAATAACTCGCAAAGCACCATCTCCTTCTAGTTTATTTTAAATCAGAAGGAACATTTTGAGTTTCAGTGCTGTCCTTTTAAAACATCTGTAGAAAATTCAATTTTGTAAAAATTGGAACTCACATGGATTTATTTTCACCCTGAGGAAAACACCCTCCGAAAATGTCAGTACTTACCATAACATGTGGGTGTGTCAGACCATCCATTGTAAGAACATGTTATGGAACCTTTGGCACGTTTAAATTTGTTTTCATATCCAACATGGCATTCATAGTCCAACTTGTCATCGATTTTAAACCAAGTACGATTATCTTTGGTTCTAGATTTCTCAAATACTGGCAATTCACAAGATTCTAATGCATAATAAAATTCAGGATTTCATTTCTAATGCAACTCAGTGGACAATCTAAGTAATTCCCACCACAAAAACAAAAGGCTTTTCATTCTGTGTGCTAATAAATTAAGTATAATGTACAATAATCTAAGACTAATGACAAATTATTGTCCTGAGATAGTTACTAAAAATGATAATTATGCATTTACATAACATTTTTCTCATGAATTTTACTTGTTTGAGAAACTTTTTAAAACATTTTTCTGAATTCAATTATACTGTTGAGTTTACCCAATGCTGGTAGTAAAATAGGCCATTACAGACATATTTTACTCACTTTTTGAAGTTTTAGGAAACCAGAGTGTGTGCTGCAAATTAAGACACAAGTCTTAATAGTTTTAGCTACTTTTAAAAAACCAATTGCATAAAATTGATACATTTATTATCTGAGGCATTTTCTGTTTCGTAACACAACATGATAAATAGATGATCATAATTTGGTGTATATGAGTTTTATATGGGTGTGACTTTTATTACTTTCTTTAGCTAGAATTTGTAAGAACCATTGGAAAAATTTTTAAAAGAAATTAAAATAGTAGGAAGGGATAACAAATAGTTATTTCATTTAAAGTAATTTAAATATTACTTTACATTATCACTGAATGGTTTTGTGATAAATGTGATAACAACACTAATCAATTTTACAAAATCATTAATGTTTAGGTGATGTAGCAGGAAAATCTTTCAACACAACAAAAATGGATAGCACCTAGTAACGCCTCTTTTAATATCTAGATGTTTATGAAGATTGTCTAAGAGGAAAGGTGTTCAGAAGTACACTTATCATGATGTTCTAAACATAAATTCTAAAAGATAAATAATATATAAATAATAACAATTTATATAATGTATAAATGATACATAATTCTGAGATTACACACAATAAACCCACATCTCTACCAAAAACATTACTTTTGTCTAAAAGGCCTGTCACTTCAAAAACAGTAGACATAAAATCACAAAGGTCTCAGTTAAAAATAAATGAGCATTCCAGGGAATATGCATAAAGCTCCCTCACTCGCTCCTAAATCATAAGATGCGTTAAGTGGACAGAGGGGAAGCAGTGAGCCCTAGATAACTACATTGGTAATTAATTCTAAAAGGAAAAAATAATGCACGTTTTTTCTCAAAGTTATTTTTTTTCTTACTCTTCTATTGAATACTCATCAGTCACTTCAGGAAAGAATAACATTAATTTTTACAACATCAAGATATCGATTCTACTATAATGAATTACTTACTAATGCAAGTGGGTCGATGTGACCATCCATTTTCCAGACACGTGATTGGTCCTGAGGTTTCTCCAACTGGTGTGACGTATCCTGGCTTACACTTAAATTGTGTTTTTTTATTTAAGGTATATAGATAATCAG
This sequence comes from Dinomys branickii, assembly GCA_004027595.1. NCBI lineage: Eukaryota > Metazoa > Chordata > Mammalia > Rodentia > Dinomyidae > Dinomys > Dinomys branickii. Next base: position 12,709 of record PVLD010001695.1, on the reverse strand, counting down.
ATTCAGAGAGAAATCCATTTTCAATTTCTATATCAAATTTTGAACATGTTTCTAAAGTGTGAAAGAATAAAGAGAAGAATATGCTCAATACCATTTTAACAAAAACCACAATAATGTGACAGCATAAAAAACCAATCATCTGTGTGGGTGAAGTTGTATGTGAAAACCTAGAATCTCCATCATGCAGGTTATTCAGCCTAAGAAAACAAGGTTTAAGTTTTGAAAGTGATCACATCAAGAGCCTTTGTGAGATGTTTTGGGAAAAGACAAGTTTTAAAACACTCAAAATTCTTTTGAAGAAATTATTAGAAATCCTTTGTCTAATGCATTCTAAATCCTGCAGAACTATGCCCAGAGCTCCACAAGAACTACATCTTTTTCCTGGGAGTTGCTTTAAATCTGGGAATAGTTGGGATAGCCTAGGCACCCAGAAGTCATTTCACCATTGGGGCTCCTTTGATCACGTGTTGATCTCGAGCTCTGTTAATATAGTTGCTACAGACCTTTGCCTGAGAATTTCAAATGTAACCATGATTGTGTGCTTGAAATATAATGTATGCATGGAGTTCAAAGAAGATAAGAAAGAGCAATGCATTTATATTTATCTTCCCAGGCCAAAATGATGATTCCTTGAAATATGTAAAACTTTACTTGAACCTGTAAAATTAGACCTCTGTCAGTTACTTTTTATTCCTAAAAAGTTTCATTTATACATGAATAAGAAGGAAATATAAAGAGAAAATGTTAAATATTTTTAATTGGCTGATAGAGATAGCACATTAAATTATTACAAGGTGACACCAAAACAGTGCTGAGAGGAACATATATCATTAAACAGCCATAAATGAAATGAATAGAAAAAAATCGTTTTACTGTAGGAAACTAGAAGAAAACAAAGCATAATGTACATGTACATTTTGAAAAATAATAAAAATATGAGCAAAAATAAAACTGAAAACCAACAAGAGATGAAACTAACCAAGAGAAGGGTGATTTTGTAAAGAAACATAATGAGATTGATAAATATCAGGGAAGAACAAACAAGAAAATCAGTGTTTCAGCGACAATGAGGCAACTGAACTGAATAGCAGAAACTTATCTATCAGGAGTTGGAAGACAAATATTATGTGACTATAATTTCACTGAAAAGGAGACAAATGACGTGAGTTCTCTCATAAAAATGACTTTTGCTTGCAGAAATTGTCCTGAAAACAGCAGAGATCAGAATCCAAACAGAATGTTATGGTTGATACATTGTGTCAACCTGGGGAGTCTAGAGATTTGGCTGAGTGATTCAGCAGGAAGTCAGGGTGCTAACTTTGTATATATCCTGAGCCTGTGGAAGTGGAGGGCACGGAGGTTATGTGAGAGGTACACGCCCCCTGGGTGGGGGTAGGCTGTTTACAATGTAAAGGAGAAAAAGAGGCTGTTTGCAGTCATTCCTCCCTTTTGCTGGTTGTTTTTGCTGTACTCTGCTGCCACGAACCGTTTGCCCTCTGCCACGTGCCACTCTGCCTCAGAACCAGCCAAGTACGGACTGAGACCTCCACAAACTGTAAGCTAAATAAACCTTTCCTTTCTTCATTTTGGGCGTTGGGTATTTTGTCTCAGCAACGAGAGAAAAGAAACCAAGACACGGAAAATGAGACTTGTACTTACTTGAAGAACAAGAGTATTCTCAGAGAGATGGAGAGTACCACAGTACGCAGGATACAAAACCAGGGAGCAGGATACAGTAGTGCAAGAGTGCTGCAAGTCAGCGTGGAGGTCCCTCGATTGTTTGCCTGAGTGTGCATATACTGTGCCACGGGGCAAAACCACATGAGAACAGGCAAAGCATAACTATGAGAAAAAATCCAACTGGCAGCAAACAGTAACTTTCAACATTCTCAGAACACCTAGGACTCTGGCAATCATTCAAACTTGAGCAGTCAGAATGGAAAGACTCTTGACTACTAAGACCATTTAGTACAGAGTACACAGAGGAGGCTTTTTAATATTATGAACAAGCTGGTCCAAATCACTTCTAGCAAGTTCTTTTAAAAAATCAAAATGATCGAGCAAACTTAGTCTTCCAAAACAAAGTTTGAAACTAGTAATCCTTGAGGTATCCAAGCCCAAATTTATAGCTCCAAGAACAGCCTTTTTTTCCTTCATTAAAACTTGAGGGAAAGGTGAAAAGAAAACAGTTGGCAAAATCTAAGACAGAAAATGTTTTGATAATGCTACTCTACCCAAACATCCATGGGGAAACTCTGTATCAAAACTGGTGAAATAATATTGAGGTAGAATGGAAGAAATTGGTTGTTTTATTTTTTTTGTTGCTTTAAATATCTATGTAAGACAGGGATAAGGTTTCATATCAATTATTTTACTTTTACCTTAAGACATAGTAAGAGGTAGAATAAATTAAAGTAAGCAGACAAAAAGAAACAATAAAAAACTGAGCTAACACTCATAACATAATATATGCATGACAGTAATCAAAAGCTCTTTATTTTAGAAGATCCCTAAAATTACAGGCATTAAAATTTTTTGTCAGCCAAAAACAATTGAAGTGACACAAGTTGCCAATATCTGCACCTAAGAATGGCACTATTATAGTTTTTATGCATATTTAATGAATAATAAAAATACTGTGAACCATGTCGTGTCAATAAATTCAATAACGGGATGAGTTAATGAAGCTATGAAAATCATAGATTACAACAGTTCACTCAAGAGAGCATAGATAACAGTGCAATTATGTTTAACATGAACTATTTATAAATCTAACAAAATACATATGGGATCTCCATGCTACAACCAAAATACACTACTGTAAGAAACAAAGACAATCAGAATTAAATACAGAGATAATACCATGTTCATTGATTAAAACCCCAATAAAGTTTTCCTTTAAATTGATCTATATGTATATCCCAGATCAATAAAGAACCAAGCACAGAATTTCTGATGTGTAAAAGAACCGATTCTGAAGTTCACATGAACTTAAATTAAAAGGGACTACAATTGCAAAATCTTGAAAATTTGTGAAGAGATCGATGGGTTTAATCTAATTTAAACACTGTACTATGAACTCAAAAGAGGAATTATGCTTATTCAAAACTGCAGGAGATTACATTTTGAGTCATTTCATTATGTTACACTCTGGATAAAGCAACAGTATGAGCATCCAAGGCAGATTGGTGATTGCCAGGTGATGTGGTAGAGCACAGTGTGACTGCAGAGGGGCGGCACGAGGGAAGTTTGCAAAGTGAAAGCTGTTGTTTGTGATGATTTTCAAGTATGTTAGAGCTGTAAAACAAAGCAAAAGCAAAATTAAATGCCTCTTTACGTAGTTTTTTTTAAAAAAAACTACTATGTAGAATTATAAAATATCTCAGCTTTAAATAAGGATGTCAGAAGATTTTTGATACAGATTCTTAGTCAAATATGGTCAGTGAAAAATATTGATAAATATGGAGGGTTAACTGTATTCTATAGAAGAATTAAAAAATGATACCCTTAGCTGCTTTGGCCAAAATGGTATTAATAACTCAAATTTCAGAACAAACTAAGAGAAATTGGTATTTTATGATTCATTTGATTGATATGTTTCTCTTAGTGACTATTTCAAGAACTGCAGTCAATTTGCAGTTATGCAGGACAGACCCACTACAGTATATACCTGTAGGGAGCCGCTGAGCCTGGAAACTGGTCCCATGCATGGGGCAAGGGAAGGCTGGAGTGCCTAAAGCAGTCAAGGTACTTCTGGCCTGAGAAACATCTCACCTGGGACAATTCAAGTCAGTAGTTACTAGACAACCCTGTGACATGTGATACTAATTTTGTCAAATGTATAAATAAACGCTTCTATGGTGGTCATTCAGTTCCTTTGCTCCCATCAGGAGATAGAGGGCTCCACCTGACCTCAGCTTTCATCTCTTATCTTTATTTCTTCATCCTCTTGCCATTTTCCCCAGGGAACATTGAGAGCTGTGCAGGACACAGCAATTGGTAAGTGAACAGGGACTTGGGTGAGCAAAACATGTGGGTGAGGGGTTGTTTCTCATCTGTGCACAACAGGGAGAAGTGCACTGCTCAATATTCAGCACAGGAGTGCATTGGTACTGGCAGTTCATCAGGTGTAAAAACTTGGGGTGAAAGGTTCACAAGGACCTCTTAGAGAAAAAAGAAATACGCCTAGAAGCCAACAGGAAGAGGGTGTAGGCACGGGACAAACAGAGCCTCAAGAACCACGGATATATATGTAGATGTAGATAAAAATGTTTGTTGTATTCTTGGTTCCTGTACTTAACTTACTTTTTAAGGCCACCACGAAGGCCTTGGCTCAGAGTACTACTTTAAAATCAAGTCCATGACAAGGAGGGCCAAACAAATATAACACCAGCAGAGCGTAGAGCCTCCAGCTTTGCTCAGTCGGATAAGAAAAGGCAGTATGGAAGTGAATTAAACAAGGAAGTTCTTTTGAATTGGGCAGGATGGTCTCAGGGGGCCACCTGGGGAGAGGTGCAGGCCAGGTGCAGGGAGGGCCCCATGATCTGATCCTGGGCAGACTCAGCTGGGGTTTCCTAGCCACCCGCCAGCCCTTGTGCTCTGCTAGGTTCAGCCACCAGAGCCCACGGCCGCAGTGGCAGTGACCACCGTGTCCCCTGGGGACGGGAGGTGCCGGTGATGGCATCCATCCCCAGTGGTGATGCCGGTCAGTCAAGGCGGCGTGGAGCAAAGCCACGGCCAGAGGCAGGAGCCCGAACACAAAACAGAAATCCAGGTTACGATTCAGTTTACTTAAAACACCGCTCCCGCTGGGTGTGGTGGCGTGCGCCTGTAATCCCAGCACTTGGGAGGCTGAAGCAGGAGGATCATTGTGAATTCAAGACCAGCCTGGGCTACAAAGTGGGCTCAAGGCCAGCCTGAACTGCAAAGTGAGAACGTGTCTCAACAAACAAACAAACAAACAAACAAACCCAAAACACTGCTCAAATCACTTCAGACTCTCATATCACACTATTGGTCATTCTGTCCTTGACAAAAATTTAAAAACTATGAACGAGAAAAGGGGATCTAAGGATTTCAGGTGTTCTGATACCTATTGGGTTCAGATATAAAATTGATCATTTAAAGAAAAAAACATTTTAAAGGACTTCTAGACACAAGTGCAGATGGCCTCTGAGTGTGGCAGTTGCAGGTCTGCAGTAACGGAAGTGCTAGATTGCTGACCTGGAGGGTTACAAAAGGCCGTTTTGCCTTGCAGGAATGGAGCTGTTTTCTGTTTCCATAACAGGTGGCACTGAAAGGAAGTCTTTATGTTTTTCCCTCAAGGTGATTGATTTAAAAGACTGTTTCTATCCTCAAGATAAAAAGTATTTTGCCATTAGTTAAAAAAAATCGTATTTCTTAAGATTTACAATAATTGGCCTATTAGAAAAGGTTACTTAAGGCAACATGATTGCCATAAATAGAAACATTGCCCCTTGTCTCAAAAAATGTATGTTTCAATGATAACTTTGGTCTTTTAGAGTTATAGTCAAAAATTTCTTCATTTTAGATTATATTGCTAATAAAACTGTTCTGCTTTAATTATAGTCTTTTTCTTAATATCATATACAAGATATGCTATTAATTTACAAAGTTTTTATTATCCCTTGGTATTCTCTTGACTCCTAAAAAGGTTGATTGCCTGTTTGTCATTCCTAAATCTATTTGGTACAGAAAAAATTTTGGTATTTTACAAACAGGTATAAAGATTTAAACAGTCCCTTGATTTTAACTTTCCATTTAAATAATGGCAGGCCTGGTGATGGCCTCTGAAAGGGTACAAGCTGGACAACCTTGTCACCTTTGGGTCCCCTTATCCAACAGAGACATATTGTGCCCCAAACTGTCCAGATCCAGGTTAATCATTTTGCAACCCTAACTGATTTTCAGAATTTCCTTGGTAAGATTAACTGGCTTTAATCTTAAACTAACTACTCAATTTAGGTCATTCTTTTGATAGTCTCAAGGGGGATCCAGCCCCTACCTCTCCAGGACAGCGTTCGCTGGAGGCTAAAACTGCCTTAGATGAAGCTGGAGATTTTGCCAAAGCCAAAGTCAAAGCAAGAGTCACAAAACTGGGTTGTTTGATAACAGGAGAGATTTTGTATCAAATCAAGGAATATTATTAATCTGTTTAAATAATACCTTCAAGGAAAAGAATAGATCATGGATTGTACCATACTAAATGTAGCTGTGGCTCACTGTTCAATAGTGATGATGAAGTCTGTTTCACCCAGCTTTACATAGTCTTGACTGGAACATCAGTCTAGAGATAGATTAGTACATTTGTAACTAAGACAAACTTCCATACATTACTTGAGGTCTGTAGCCTTAAATTAGACTCCTGGTTTTATATCATCTAATCAAGGAATCTGTTTTATTACAGGTGCCCTGCAATGAATTCCTATCTGACCCTTCATTCTCATCTCAGTTAGTTCTCTCTCTCTCCTTCATCTGTTATCTTTCCGTATATGATCTTGAGCCCACTCATATGATTGGAACATACTGCCTATTTTAAGATCATCATAATTAGCCTTTGTTGTGCAAAGTAACAACTCATAGACTCCAAGGAATAGAAAACAAGTACCTTTGCAGAAGCCATTATTCTCTCTACAGCAATTGAAAACCAAGTTGGACGACCCAAATTATAATGAAGATGATATATTGAAATAAGGAAACATATATACATCGGAGGAAAAGAATAAATTGTCTGAAATACATACAAACCTATCATCAACAAATTTTTTGACGAAGTTCTAAGTTTCTTGATAAGCAAATAAGTAGCATCTGCCAAAATTTCACTAAAACTGGAAATCCATACAAAAAGAAATTTCATTTCATACATAAAATAACTGGAAGTCAGTCACAGACATAAATAAGTAAATATACAAACTTTATAGACAAAATTATATGGCAAATTTGACTAGTAAAGCATGTCAGAAAAATTAATTAATTTAGATTTCATCAAAAGGTAAAGAAATATGTTCTTGAAAATAAGCTATAAAAAACTCAGAAGGTAAGATGAAGAATGTAAGAAAAATGCACAAAATATATATTTGAAAACATAACTGCATCCCATATAAAGGACTATTACAATGTAAGATACACCACATAAGTAAATATGGAAAACCATAAAAATGTCATAGAAGATAAAACGAAAAGCAAATAAAAAATGTGCTCACCATAATTAGTCAACCAAAAACATAATGACAGACCACTTTGCATATGCTAATGTGATTAAAATGTAAAAACTGCCCATCCTGTTTGTTAATGAGGATGTGGGCCCACTATAATCCATGTACATTGCTGATGGGAATGGAAAATAGTTCAGTAATCCTTAAAAGCACTATAGCAGACTCTTACAGGTTTAATCAGGCACACAATCACGTGACCTTATAATTTCACATTTACATATTTTTCTAAGAAACAGTAAGTGCATTTCATCCAAACACAGGTGTTTAAATGTTCACCAATAGTAGAATACATAACCAAGTTTTTGTATATCTATATAATGCCATACTCCATAAAAAGAGAGTTACTAATGCCAAAAACAATATAGACTAATACCACAGACTCCGCTGGAAGAAGAAGCCAAATGTAAGTCTAATCTATAATGATAAAAAGAACACTGACTACGAGTGGGGTGGAGCTGAGTGATGGTTGAGTAGAAGGGAACAAGAGAACTTTTAAAACCTGTTTCTTGCTTGACTGGACTTGTTATATACGCACTCTCACTTGGTAAAGACTTGGGTCTGTGCACTAAAAGTGTGAATTTTAGTTTATATAATTCATACTCAAATAAATGTCATTTTGTAAAAAGTGACCTTGAGGAAATTAAACAGTTATTAAAAAAGCATTAAATTTTATTGAGTTACTCAAAGAAAAAAAGTCACATCAATCTGCTTGAGTAGAACATAAAAACATGAAAGAGATAAAATCAGAGAAAAGGTTCAAAGCAGTCACACAAAACAACAGAAGCTCTAGATAAAAAATTAAGAATATAAACAAACAATACTGAGTCAAGTCAAGGACTATCAAAGTGGAATAAATGATTGTATTATAAATACATAGTAGTTAAGATACAGGATTACAAAAACACCAGTAGATGGCATATTTACTAATATCGCAAAAGGGAATACACAGAATAACAGAATTAAAATATATATGTTTAGGGTACATATACATACACATATACCATGTTTAGGATGTAAAAAAAAGGTACAATATCGAGTTCCTAGAGAAATGCGCATGTCCCAAGTTTTTTATTAAGGAAATGGAATTGTGCATAAAAACCAACACAAATGGATTAAAACACGAACAGGAAAAACAAAGTAGACCATAACTTTTAGAACAAAAATATACAGCGTCTATTTTTTGCAGAAGACAAGCATTATCTTGAACACAAAAAGTTAGTGATGAAACTATTGTTAACTTTATAGAAAGGGGAATGAATTGTTTTTATAATAAACATTAAAGAAAAATTACAAGCCACAGAAATGACAATCACATAATACATGCAATTGGAAGAAAATTCGTATGTATGTATGTATGTATGTATGTATGTATGTATTTATTTATTTATTTATTTATCTTTGGTAATGTTGAGACAGGGTCTCCTTATGCAGGTCAGGCTGGCCTTGAGCCTGAACTGGTAGCCCAGGCTGGTCTCGACTCGCAACAATCCTCCTCCCTCAGCCTCCAGAGTGCTAGGATTACAGGCATGCACCACCATGCCCGGCAGAAAATTAGTATTTAGAATTACTAAGAGTTCAACAAAAACTAGAACCCCTAAGAATTAAATTAAGAAAAACATCACATTTCGTTTTAGATTAGGATAATTAACTGTCAATTAACCTATGACAGTATATGCTAAACCCATATAGTGAGGAAATAAACACACACCAACACTGCAATACCACAACACAGCCATTTATTTTGTGAATATTAAACTGTGATATCACCCAATCATCATCAAGGATGTAGAGCAAGAATAAAACATTGCCATTTGTGTACTGTATATTGATACAACCAAATATTAGAAAACTTTCTAATATTTTATATACCAGAAAATCCATTATTTGTTACATATGCCAGAGAAATTCAGAGACAAATAGCACTACTATAAAAAGTCACATCACTTCAATATAATATATACACTTTTAGTTATCATTGTCTTTATTTTCTATTTTAAACTATCATTTTGTCACCATTTTGAGTTTGGTGATTAAATGATTTCAAACTCATATTAATATGATTTAACTTAAAAAACAAGGACTTTATTCAATTATTTGTCATCTTGATTAGTTTCCTGAAAGGTGAATTTATTTTGCTATGTTCTTATCATGAAATTTTATATCCATTTATACACACTTCAAAAAGAAAGCAAGTTAATATAAACTTTTTACTACAGTGAATGTAGATGGTCATAGAAAACCACGAGCATAGTAGGATCAGAGAGTACTTTACTTACTGATACGATTGCACTTGGGAGGAGGGGACCAGCCATCCTCTGTGCATGTAATTCTGGTCTGCTCATTTGGAAGACTATAGCCAGGATAACACTTAACCTCTACAGACTGATCTTGTAAATATGTTCTTCCTGACTGCGGACTTTGGCCATTTTCAACATAATTGTAATAACATTTTCCTAAGGATGACAAAAGTGATAAATTTTAAAAAATGAACAAACATGAATTTAGTGAAAATACTAAATTAAAACATACTTTTACAATACTTAAGTGGGCGTACACAAGCGCCCCAAGGTACATGCAGTGACGAGTAACTGTAAGTACCGCCCACGCTTAAAAACGTGGAAGCAATAGTCATTGTTTTTTATCCTTAGCTTTTATAATGAAAACTAAATAAGTATTCTTGTAAAGTTTCTGTCTTTATTTTTTCTCTCATTTTCATAAACAGCTCTTCGTGAAAAACAACAGGGTTTTGTCCATACATCTCTAGCCTCATCTGTCACCCAAATCTTACTGCAGCCACTCTTGCCCTCTTCCTTGTCTCTCTATCCATATTTAAACATGTATAATTATAAAGACATTTACTCACTGAGGCATGGTACTTTTGGTGACCATCCTTCTGTGGTGCAAGAGATGTAATCCCAGTATGACCCTGAAGAAGTCACAAAGTTCTCATGGCAGCTATAGCTGAAATATTTTCCTATAGGTACTGGAAAGTATGGTCTGTATCTACTTTCCCAATATAGACTTCCATGTCTTATTTCTGGAAAGTCACATGGTTTCACTTGTAATTAAAAAACAACAAAAAATTAACTTTAGTGAACAATTGTACCAGAAATGATTCATATTAGCAATGAATTATACACTATTCTTTCTTTTTTTGTGTGTGGTACTGGGGATTGAACTCAGGACCCTGTGCTTGCTAGGCAAGCGCTTATTCCACTGAGATATATCCCCAGCCCCTACACTATTCTTTACATAATTATGTACATAGATTTAAGGTTTTCAGCACAACAAAAGTTATAGAATTCAGGTGATTCAGGTAGATGAGTAAATTTTTGAGAATGACATTGAAATTATATCCAGTGGGTCACCAAAGAAAGACACTGAGATATTTGTTACTATCCAAAAAGTTATGATTTTCATAAACATTGATTTCTAATTTAAATGGGAAAATGAGATTATTCTATTATAACATATTCAAAAATTAGATACATCATTATATCTTATTGAGTACTTATCTATTACATAATTTTAACTTATGTTAATATAATGCTGCTTATTATATTGAAAGATTTATTCATTATATTTTTCAGAAAATTTGCCCTTTTCATAAGATTATTTAGAGATAACATAGTATCTTTAATACCATAATAGTATTTTTTCCGTGAGACATGATTCTATTTTAAGAAACTTTAGTGTGACATGTTAAAAATAATTTTTACACCCTCATACATGGAAAGACATACAATGAACAGTGTGAATTTTCTTTATTTTATTTATATTTCTTTTTTTTTTAAGTGTGAAAGAAAAAGAACTACATCAACAACAGAAAAAAAAAAACACGGAAAGCATTAACAAAGAGACACAAAGTAGCACAATAAAAGTATAATCAGAATTGAATTATAGACAAAGCAACAGGAAACCAACAATTGTTGTTGCATTACATATTGATATCTTCAAAGTGTATGCTCAGGACAACACATATAGACATACAAGATTGATCAAACAACCAGTCATCAACTATTCCTTACCATTAAGTTACATAATACAATAGTAGAATCATGTTAGCCATCCTGCACATATGTATATACTTACATACATACATACATTTTTGCCTCTTTCTTTTCTCCTTTCCCTCGTCCCTTTGCTTTTGAACGGATTTCCTTCATGTCTCTTAGTTTATATTCCCACTCTCAGGTTCTTACACCAGTGACAGAATACGTTGCCTGCATATGTACCTCTGATTTATTTCACTTATGAGTATGGTGTCCAATTGGACCATTTGCCTACAAAGGCCCCAAATCTATCCCTATTTATAGCTGAATAATATTCCATTATATAAAAATGCCATAGTTTTTTAATCCAGTCTTCTGTAGATGGACACTTGGGTTGCTTCCACAATTTAGCTATTACAAATTGTGCTGCTATAAACATGGGTGCACATATATCCGAGTGATATGATGTTTTCAGATCTTCTGGGAAAATACCCAGAAGGGGAGTTTGAATGGAACCTCTAGACCTAGTTTGCTGAGAAATCTCCAAACGGCTCTCCACAGTGGTTGCACCAGTCTGCATTCCTACCAGCAGTGTAATAGAGTCCCTATTTCTCCACAGCCTTGCCAGCATTTGCTATTGGATGATTTTTTAATACTGGCCAGTCTTACTGGGGTGAGATGAAATCTCAATGTTGTTTTTATTTGCATTTCTCGAATGACTAAAGATGTGGAACATTTTCTCATATATTTATTTGCCGTTTGTATTTCTTTATCTGAGAAGTGTGTATTCATCTCAGATGCCCACTTCTGGATTGGGTTTTTGAATTTGGACAGGTACATGTTTTTTAATTCTTTGTATGTTCTAGATAGAAGACCTTTGTCTGAGGGACAGCCAGCTAGGATTTTTTTCCCAATTTGTGGGTTTTCTTTTTACTTTGCTGGTGATTTCTTTAGATGTACAAAACTTTTCAGTAGGATGAGGTCCCAATTATTGATTCTTTGAAGTGTTTCCCTTGCAGTTTCATTTTTGTTCATGAACTCTCTGCCTACTCCTATGTCTTCAAGATTTTTACCTACTTTCTCTTCCGATAGATTTAGAGTTTCTGTTTTAATGTTGAGGTCTGTGATCCATTTTGACTTGAGTTTGGTGCATGGTGATAGACTTGGGTCTATGTTCAGTTTTCGGCAAGAGGCAAGCCGGTTTTTCCAGCACCATTTATTAAACAGGTCATCCTTTTTCCAGTGAGTTTGATTGGCCCCTTTGTCAAATATTAGGTGGCTGAGTGGGTTTTTCATTGTGGTTGCATCTTCCAGTCTGTTCCATTGATCCTCAGGTCTGTTTTTTAGCCAGTACCAGGTTGATTTTATTACAGTAGCTTTGTAGCATAATTTCAGGGCAGGGATTGTGATTCCACCTGACTTGTCCTTGTTGCCCAGGATTGCTTTTGATATTCTGGGTCTCTTCTGGTTCCAGATGAATTT
>PVLD010001694.1:0-190888 GCA_004027595.1 Dinomys branickii | reverse complement strand
TATCTTCTCTATAATTTGGTATTTCCTTTAATGTTTTTGTGTTAACTAATGTGAAGATAACTATGTAATACAACATCCAGTTCTAATTCCCTACTATATTCTGTATAACTTTGTATTTTCTGTATTGTTTATGGCTTTTCTGGTTCATATGTCTCCATTCTTTTGTCTTTAAAATAAAATTAAAAAAAAAAAAAAAAGACTGACACACTGCTAAAGCTAAGGAGCCCTTCGCTACCGGTGAAGAGCTGATCCTGTCTGCTGCTAAGGGCATGTGTCATGAAATTTTAGGAGACACTGCAGTTCAAAGGGTGGCATGTGTTCCTCTTTCAGCTAGCACAATAACCAGAAGAACTGATGAAATAGCAGAGGTTATTTAGACACAATTGTTAGGATTAATGAGGTGCTATGGTACACAATCCAGATTGACAAGTCCACCGATTTGTTTGTTGTTTTTTTTTTTTTTTTTTTTGAGACAAGGTCTCATTCTGTAGTTCACGCTGGCCCTGAATTTGCTATGTAGCCCAGGGTAGCCTAAAATTAACTGCAACCCTCTTGCTTCAGCCTACTGAGTGCTAGGATTACAGGTATGAGTCACCACATTCGCTGGCAATTCTACCAATGTTGATGACAAGGCAACAATGCTTTTTTTGATGAGATATGTTTTTCAGGAGGATGTGCATGAGGAGATATCAGGTACACTTTTGTTCAACCAACACCATAGCTGCAAAATTATTCAAGTCTTTGCGTGACTATACATCAGAAAAACTGAACTGGTCATTTTGTATCTGTAAACAGGTGCCATGACTAGATGGCTTTCTGGTTTTACTACTTGAATCAAAAAGGGTGTTTCTCAATGTGAGTCTACACTCTGTGTCAGTCATAGAGAAATGCTGGCTAGCCAAAAATCATCACTTGAACTTAACAATGTTAAGAAGGATGTGATTAAAATTATCAAACACATTGCAGGGCATTGTGGTGCATAACTGTAGTCCCAGCGCTCAGGAGGCTGAGGCAGAAGGATCGCTGTGAGTTCGAGGCTCACCTGGGCTTCAAAGCAAGTTCAAGGCCAGCCTGAACTCTAAGGTGAAACCCTTTCTCAAAAAAGACAAAAAAATTTATCAGCCACATTAAAGTTTATGCCCTTAACTCAAGTATTTACACACCTTCACGAAGAGGTGGATGCAGAGCACATATTTTCTCTCACACAGAAGCAAGATAGGTTTCTAATTCAACCCAGCTATTCCCCTTCCAGGTATTCCCAAAGAGTTAAAGACATCTCATTTCAGTGATATGTGCATACCCATATAGCTGCACAATTTATAACAGCTAAATACTGGAAGCAGCTGTATGTCCACCAACAGATGAGTAAATAAAGAAAATGTGGTATTTGCATACAATGGATGTGATATTTGCATATTCTGCTATAAAGAAGGATAAACATGAGTCATTTGTAGGAAAATAGATGTACCTGGGGACAATAACATTAAGTGAAGTAAATCAGACACCCAAACTTAAATATCACATGGTTCTCTCATATAAGAAACCCAAAATATAAACAAGGAACAACATACACTATAGATAATAATAAATAGGAAGACAGACCTTTCTCAGATGGGAAGGGGATCAAGAGATGGAAGGGGAGGGGAAGGGGAGGGAAAAAAAGAATTAATATGTGTTATGTACATACAAGGGACATAAACATTATGTACGTACAAGGGACATAAACATTGTGTACTGCAAACATATAGTTTAGAAAAAGACTTTCTAAAATTACATCATTGACCAGAGTTTTTGAGTTATGAGAGCTGCCCCACAGATAGAAAAACAGTGGCACCAGGCATGGTGGCATACACCTGTAATCCTAGCACTCGGGAGGCTGAGGCGGGAGGACAGCTGAGTGTTTAGACCATCCTGGGCTACAAAGTGAGCTCAAGACCAGCCCAAACCACATAGTGAGACCCTGCCTCAAAAAGACAAAAAGAAAAAACAACAGTGGCAACAAGCAGCACATCTCAGTGACACAGAATGGGTCACAACACTTGCTTACCTGTGTGACCTATTATACCTGCTCAGTAAACTCAATACATTTTAGGCAGGAATGACAACAGTGTTCAAGTCAGCAAATAAAATGGCTGCATTCAGAGCCAAACTGGAATTGTGGGAGTGACGAGTGAACACTGGGATTTTTTTTTAACATGTTTCAAATATTAGCAGAGATTTTGAAAGAGACTGATCCAGGGCCTTCTTTCTCCAGCTGCTGCATGATCATCCATCTCAGCTTTCAAAAGAGTTTGAGCATTACTCCCCAACCACAAAATAATCCAAACTGGGAATGAATGGATCCACAACCTATTTGCAAATAAGTCAGGTGAATCAACTTTGTCTGCACTAGAAAAGGATCAACTGCTTGACATCACAAATGATGGTGGCCTTAAAAGTATGTTTGAAGCTGGGTGTGGTGGTGTGTGCCGATAATCTCAGCACTCAGGAGGCTGAGGCAAAAGGATTGCTGTGAGTTCAAGGCCAGCCTAGGCTGCACAGTGAGTTCAGGGCCAGCTTGCACTACAGAACAAGACCCTATCTCAAAAACAAAGCAAGTCTGAAACAACTTCACATCTCTATGTTACAGATTAAAGTCAAGGCAGAATATGCTGAAGCTATTACAAAAGCACGAAAGCCCTGCTTATTTCCAACATCTTATTTTTGTGAAGAAGGATTTCCAGCAGTGACTGCAACCACAATGAGATTACAGCGCAGCCTATACATATGCAACACACTCCAGGTGTCACTGTCTACCATCACCCCTAGCAGGGACTCTCTGGTTGCAGGAAAGCAACCTGAGTCCTCTCTCTGACTCTGCATTATGGTGAGTTATGTAATTGTGTCATTATATATTACAGTGAAATAATAATAGAAATAAAGTGCACACTTTCCGGAGGTGCTGGCGCACGCCTACAATCCCAGCACTTGGGAGGCTGAGGCAGGAGGATCGTTGCAATTTCGAGACCAGCCTGACCTACAAAGTGAGCTCAAGCCCAACCTGAACTGCATAGTGGAACCCTGTCTCAAGCTTTCTTTTTTTTTCTTTTTTTTTTTGTGGTACCAGGGATCAAATTTAGGACCTTGTACTTGCCAGGCAGGTACTTATTCCACTGAGCAATATCCCCAGCCCTGGGACTCTGTCTTAAAAAGACCAAAAAAGAAAGGAAGGAAGGAAGGAAGGAAGGAAGGAAGGAAGGAAGGAAGGAAGGAAGGAAAGAACACAATAAACAATGCACTTGAATCATCCCCAAATCACCTCCCACCCCCTTACCCTTGGTCTGTGGAAAAGCTCTTCCACAAAGCCAGTTCCTGGTGCCATAAAGGCTGGGGACCACTGCTCTAGAGGCTCCCAAGTCCAATAGCCTCTTTTCTGTCTTGTTTTGTGTTATGTTGCATTGTGTTGTTATGTTGTGCTGTTTCTGAAACAGAGTCTTACTACATATTTCAAACTGGCCTTGACAGGGATATAGCTCAGCAGCATAAGCACTTGCCTGGCAAGCCTGAGGTCATGAGTTCAATTCCCAGTACCAAAAAGAACCAAACCAAAACAAAAAAACTGGCCTTGAACTCACTCTATAGCCCAGGCTGAGCTCAAACTCTCAGTAATCCCTCTGTCTCAACCTCCCCAGTGCTGGGATTACAGGCATGCACTGCCCATGCCCAGCTTTCCAGCAATCTCATTTCTTGTGTGAAGAAGGCCAGGGCCTCTAGGGAGCCTTCCACAGACAGCCTGCCCCACAAACCCTGCGTGGCCAGCACATCTTCTCTGGCAGACTCTCCTTTCCCACACTGCATCCGGCCTTCCTGGCTGGACCATAGATGTCTGTGTCAATTCTTCAGGTCCATGTCTCAACTCTGCCTCCACACCCAGGGACAAAGCACAAAGAAACAATCTCCATGGATACCCAGGTGTTGCTGGCCTGCCACTGTCTGACATGGCCCATCCTCCCCATATGACTGGGAGCTTACAACAGCAGGAACCTCATCCAAGTCCCCAGCACAGGGCCTGCCCAGAGCAAAGGCATAGTGACAAAGGGAAGCAGGGAGAGCGCGAGGGACAAGCAGGGGCAGGGGCAAAGGAGAAGCTGAATGAATGAAGAGATAACCAGCCCCACAGAAATTCCTTTCCTGGAGCCTTCCCAGATCAGACCACAGCTTCTCTATGCAAGAGGGGACCTCTGACATCATCCACTCCAGCTCCCACTTTCAGCACTGTCCTAGCTGAACCCCTCCCTGGGCGGGAACCCCCAACCAGGCCCCACCTGTCCCGCATCACAGCCTCTGCTTCCTGACTTCCAGGGCTGAAGGGTGCATCCGCCTCTTCAGAGCTCCCAATAGCACAGAGCTGTACGGCAGGAAAGGCTCATCGTCACCCTACAACTGTGGCTCTGGGTCACTCAGAGCAAGGCTGGGCCCTGGCAGCCAGCAGCGCTGTGGGACCACAGATCCATCCTCCACTCAGCCCTGGCCTCCCTGTTCAGGCTGTTTTCTCATCCTCTCAAGCGGACCCCTCACTCTCCCAGCTCCTTCTCCGCACCATACCCTCTGTCCCTGCTGCTCCTCGCTTCCTCCAGAGTCATGACCTCTGATAATTCTGCACCCAAGCCCTGCCCACCAGCAAGGCTCAGCTGAAATCCACCCCCTCCAGGAAGCCTTCGGAGTCCTCCTAAGTGGTACATGCCAGCCACGTGCACACTCCACAACACTTGATTTCTCTTAAATTTCTCTTAAATTCAGCTGATTTGTGCTAATTCTTTCCCCCCTTTTTTTCCTCGAGCAAGCTAGCAGCAAGGATATGCTGGATTCATGAAGCACTCTGCCCCTCACTAAACACTCAGCCCTCTGAACAAAGTAGATGCTCATCAAATGGCAAGAGGCTAGATGAATGAATGCGGGGCACGGGGATGTGGGGATGAATGGAAGCGTATGTGCTCACATATGCGTGGCTGGCAGGACTGCCCAATAAAGGAAGCTGAGGGAGAAACGTGGGGGCAGGGCAGGGACAGCAAAGGGAGGGGCAGAGCGAGGAGGTCGCGCCACCAGCAGGAGAGGAAGTGGAGGTGACCAGGTTCAAAGCCAGGCCACCCTAGCACAGGTCATTTATGCAAAAGCAGTGAACGGGAGCGAGGACAAAGGGGCGGAAAGGGGCAGGGCAGAGCACAGCGTGGTGAGGGCGGAGGCGGGAAAGCCGTAGAGCACAGCCGGCGCTCAGCTGCCTCCTGCCTAGTCGGGCCCCTCTCTCCCAGTCCCTCGCCTGAGGGCTCCACCCAGCTGCCAGGGTCTGGCTCCGGAGTTGTTCACGTGCGTCTCCACCCCGCCCCGCCTCCACCGCAGCCCTCCCAGGACCGCTCGCAGCGCCCCAGGCTGCGGAGCGCAGCGGGAAGAAGGCTCCTGGGGCGGGGAGGACGCTCTGGGAAGGCTGACCCTTCTGTCGGGGACCGCGGGGTCTCACCTGAAGACGACACTCCCACTCTGGACCGAGGCTGGCGTGGGCGGCAGGCGGAGCCTGAGCACACGCGGAGAGTGGGGCAGAGGCTGCCGAGGCCGAGCCAGGCGCGGAAGCGAGAGGGGGCGCCGAGGAGCTTCGGGGCCCAGGCCCCGCCAAGCGCGAGAAGGGAGCCCCGCACCGGGGCACAGAGCTGCTCCCGTGTCGGTGTCGCAGGCCGGGCCCGGCCCAGCCCAGCCCCGAGGTCTCACGCACCCTCCTGTCCATCCGCACCGCTGCTGGGCACCCACTGTGTGCCGGCCTGTGCTGCGTGCTGAGCCACATGCTGGCCTGCCCCCAGTGGGTGTTGACAGCGCAGACGCCACCACCGAGCACGACCTGCGGCATGGGATGCTGTCCGAGACGCAGAGGGGCCTGCTGTAAAATGGTCATCAGGGCTGTGCTTGGCCTGCATGTTCATCTGGCCAGCTCAGAAGGGACCCAAGCAGAGGTGACGGGACACCTTGCTTCCGGGGCCAGGAGCAATCATTTCAGCTTCTCCGAGGAGGCCCACAAAGGGACTCACCTCCAGAGACGTTTAGCGGGGCCCCCGGCGACCCTGTGGTGGACCTCTGGTGGCAAGAAAGGTGGAGCCTTTCCCTTGCTGCTTGCTTGGGGCGGTCAGCGAGAGAACCAGGAGCGCTGGTGTGTGAGAGCAGGCAGCGGGGTGTGACAGAGGCCTCCGGTGTCAGCAACAGTAAACGACATCCAAGGCCGTCTTCCCCACCTCTGGAAACTCCCAGAAATGTAGGGGACCCAAGGACTTTGCAGGAAGAGAGATTCCCACACTGGCAGGATGGCTCTGAGCTGGTACAAACTGTGGTTTAATTTTAACGTGGGTAATAATATTCAAATGGCCAATCCTGGAGATAGTCAGGCTTTCATTATATAAAAGTGATCTTTTTGGCTCCCCTTTGCTTGCTTGCTTGCTTTTGCTGTCTTCTGCCACCATGAACTGTTTCTCCTCTGTGATGTGCCTCTGCCATGGACCCAGCCAATCACAGACTGAAACCTTCACACACTGTGAGCCA
The DNA here is from genome assembly GCA_004027595.1 of Dinomys branickii. NCBI lineage: Eukaryota > Metazoa > Chordata > Mammalia > Rodentia > Dinomyidae > Dinomys > Dinomys branickii. The sequence continues at coordinate 184,330 of PVLD010001694.1, read as the reverse complement.
AAACAAACCTATCCCCCTTTAACTTTGGGTGTTGGGTATTTGGTCTCACCACCAAGAGAAAAGTAACTTAAGACAGAGTTTGATACCAGAGAAGTGGGGCCTTTATTGTGATCTTACCTGGCCATGTGGTTCAGGAGCCTTTGGAACAGGCTTAGGGAAGGGGAAGAGTTTGGAAAAGTTCAGAGATGTCAGCTGAAAAAGTCGCCTTCAGCTGTTCTGTATGGGAGATTCTGGTCAGTGCTCGGAAGACCAGAAAGCTGACAAAGGCCAGGCTTAGGAGGTTTCTGCTGGGAAGACTGCATTGGCTGCTGGACTCCAGACAGTGTGTGTTATTCCTTGGCAGAAAGTTTGTCTGCATTTTGCTCTTGTCCAGAGACTTTGTTTGAGACTGAGATGAAGAGTGGTGGAACTAATTCATCTTGCAGAAGGAATTTCAAGGCAATCTAACATTGAGGCAGTGGCACAGCTGCTCTTGGGGGTTTTTAGCCAGATCTATGTTGAGAATAGACAGCAAAGAGCCCAGCAGAATGATTTAAAAGGTTATGAGTTTGGCCAGAAAGGAAGCTCCAGTAAAGCTGTGGACTGCAAAGATAAAGATCTTTATTGCTGAGGAGGAATAGGACAACGGAAAAGATGGCCTGAGGGTATCACAAGAAGCGGCAGGACTCCACCCTTTCCAGCTTCGAAATTGCGAAAGTGGAAGACTTTGCTTTGAGAAGAAATCCCCAGAGCATCATATTCCAAAATGTTGGTGGCCTAGAGAATTTTGTTCTTCAGAATTAGATTCAGAGGGCTCTTGATCCAGGCACTTGATCCCTATAGCCAAGAGAGAGGGAAACCTGGTTATTGCTTCAGCTGGCAGCAGACCTTGGCATCATCCGTGTGGTGCTGGTTTTATGTGCATGCAGAATGGGACAGTTATGGGGTCAGGAAGGCTTCCACCCAGATTTCAGCAGAAGGCTTGCGAGGCTGGGTATTGTGCCCCCGAGTGGGCAGTATATGAAGCTGTGAGTGTGAAACCAAAAGTACAGTGGAGACCCCAGAAGTTCGGAGAAGCCAGGAATGTGAATGGTCTGAGGAAAACTGCAAGGAGGGAACAGAATGGGCCCAAGAAAGGAGCTATGGGAGCTACAACCACTGGCATATGCCTTAGGGGTGAAGCCACCCAAGCATTTGGGTGTTCACAACTTGCCACAGATTGCTGGGGATGCTGGAAGTGCAGCTGTGGGATTTAACATCTGCCCCTCTGGATTTTGCACTTGCTTGGCCCCATTCCTTTGTATGCCCCTGTTTGCACCTTTTGGAACAGACATGTCTATCTTGTGCCATTGAATGTTGGAAGTATTTAACTTTCTTTTCATTTGTGTAGAGGCTCACAGTTAGAGTTTGCCTTAAATCTCAAAGGAGACTTGGAAGTTAGACTTTGCAGCAGTGCTGAAACTGTTAGGTCTTTTGGCAAGTCTTGGAGATGGACTAAATTCCTACTGCATAAAGGAATGTGCATGACTTTTTGAGGGGCAGAATGCTATGGTTTGTGTCTAGATGACCCTCCAAAACTTCAGGGGGTCCTAGGGCTTTTTCAGAAGTAGCTGAATCTAGGGTGTGTGATGCTGGGATTAAGGATGTATGATTACTAAATTAGTCCACTGACTGGTTTAGCATAGTTCTGGCAAGAGTTAAGGGTAGGGCAGGAAGCTGCACACAACATAAGGGACAGAGTCTTGTCTCCCCCTTGCTTGCTTGTTTCTAATGTTTTCTGCCACCGTGAACTGTTTCTCTTCATTGATGCCCCTCTCCCAAGCCACGCTGCCTTGGAGCCAGCCAATTATGGACTGACACCTCTACAAACTGTGAGCTAAATAAACCTTTCCTCCTTGTTATGGTTTGTGTCTGCATTTATCCCCAAAGCCTCATACAGTCATGAGGGTGGGGAGGCAGCTGAATCTAGAGTTGTGATCGATTCGTGGTCCTATGCTGGGATTAAGGGTGTGAGTGCTACACCTACCTTAGGGAGGGCAGCCCGCACACAACATAAGGACATGGTTTGCTTTTGCTGTCCTCCACCACCGTGAATGATGCCCCTTTGCCATGGGCCAACCTGCCTTGGAGCCAGCTGATTACAGATTAAAACCTCTACAAACTGTGAGCTAAATAAACCTTTTGCCCTTTAACTTTGGTTGTTGGGTATTTTGTCTCAGAATGAGAAAAGTAACTAAGACACCCCTTAAAAATGATCGTATTGGACATTCTGCGTTATAATCTTTTTTGCTTTTTTGTCTTTTTGAGACAGGATCTTGCTATGCAGTTCAGGCTGGCCTCAAACTCACAACAATCCTCCTGTCTCACCCTCCCAGTACTTGTATTACAAATGTGTGCCACAACACCTGGCCTTATGGAGCTTCTTAGATTTAACCAATCTCCCTTTTTTCTTCTTTTTATAACTTTATTGCAACACAATTTACATACTATAAACTGCACACACTTAAAGTGTACATTTTGATAAGTTTTGATATGTATGCATAATATATACTGTACATATATGCATGTGTGTTATGTGTATATGTACCATGTATGCATGAGTGTGTAGTTGTGTATACACATATGCATACATATGTATGATATGCACATATGTGCATGTATACATGTATATAGTTAAAATATCACCACAGTTAAGGTAATGAATACGTTCATCACCCCAATTTTCCTGTGACCTTTTGTAATCTCAGCCTTCTGCCCCGGGAGGCTTCTCCCACATCCTCAGGGAAACATTACTGTGCCTTCTGTCACTCTAGAGTATTTTGCATTTCTAGAATGCCACATAAATGGAACCAGATAATACGTATTCTTTCTTGTCTGGGTTCATTCACTCGGAATAATTTTATAATTCATATATATTGATATGTGTACCCATAATTCATTCCCATCATTACTGAATAGAAAGTCAGCAATGCATAGATAATTTTGGTGTCCATTCACCTTTGATGGACTCTAGGTTGTTTGTAGTTATGGGCTACTATACAGAAGAAGTTGGTATGAATGTCTATACTCACACCGATGTGTGAGTACATACCCTATTTCTCATAGGTAAATATCTAATAGGAGAAGGAGGAAAAAAGGTATGAGGAAATAGATTGGGCAGGGATATAGCTCAGTGGCACAAGCACCTGCCTGGCAAGTACAAGGTCCTGAGTTCAATTCCCGGTACCAAAAAAAAATGGTATGAGAATGGCCACATCCCATGGTAGATGTTTTAACTTTTTTAACTGCCATAGGTTTTCCAGACCGCACATAGCACCCTTGTCTGAGCATCTCAGCACCAGGGCCTGCACCTGCACCTCCCACCCAGCCCCCCCGGGTGCAGACAGGACGTGAAGGGGCTATTAACAGAGTCATAGCCTGCCTGTCTGTCCAAAAAGGGACCTGGATCTGGGAAACTGAGGCAGCTTGTGATTCAGTCCACAAATTAAAGGGAAATTATAAGTTTGAATTAAAAAAGTTTTCCAGAGCAGCAGTGTAGTTTTCACCCCCAGCAGCAGTGAAGGGGATTCCAGTTTCCCTTCACCCATACTTCACGTTTCGGTCCCTTTGTCCCGAGCCGGTCCCCTGGAGCCTGGTCCCCAGGTCACTGGGGCGTTTGATGTCAACTCACTGTCCACAGATGATGGCAAGGATTTTTTATGCACTTATTTGCCATGTTCTGTGCTTTTTCTTTGGCAAACTATCTATTCCAATATTTCTCCACTTGCATATTGGGTTACTTGTTTGATTACTGAGTCATAAGAATTCTTTTGATATCCAAAAAATTGAAAGCAGGGTCTCCATGAGATGTCTGTACACAGAGAGCAACATTATTCATAATAATCCAAAAGGGGAAGTAATCAGAATGTGCAAATCCCACTTCTAGGTTTATACTCAAAGGAGTTGAAAGCAGTGACTCAGATACTTGCACAAGAATGTTCATAGCAGATATTGAACTCGAGTTGGAAGAGGCGAGTCCGGTCTCAAAATGGAGGTAAAACCGCCGCCCGGTCGCCCCCAACCCGACTCCAGCTGTCGCCTTCGCCGCCGGGGGGAGGAGGGCCATGATCCAAAGGAACCAGAGCAGTTGAGGAAGCTGTTTATTGGTGGTTTGAGCTTTGAAACAACGGATGATAGTTTAAGAGAACATTTTGAGAAATGGGGCACACTCACAGATTGTGTGGTAATGAGAGATCCCCAAACAAAACGCTCCAGAGGCTTTGGTTTTGTGACTTACTCTTGTGTTGAAGAGGTGGATGCAGCAATGTGTGCTCCACCACACAAAGTGGATGGGCGTGTACTGGAACCAACGAGAGCTGTTTCTAGAGAGGATTCAGTAAAGCCTGGTGCCCACCTAACAGTGAAGAAAATTTTTGTTGGCGGTATTAAAGAAGATACAGAAGAATATAATTTGAGAGACTACTTTGAAAAGTACGGCAAGATCGAAACCATAGAAGTTATGGAAGACAGGCAGAGTGGGAAAAAGAGAGGATTTGCTTTTGTAACTTTTGATGATCACGACACAGTTGATAAAATTGTTGTTCGGAAATACCACACTATTAATGGGCATAATTGTGAAGTGAAAAAGGCCCTTTCTAAACAAGAGATGCAGTCTGCTGGATCACAAAGAGGTCGTGAAGGTGGATCTGGCAACTTTATGGGTCGTGGAGGAAACTTTAGAGGTGGTGGAGGGAATTTTGGCCGTGGTGGAAACTTTGGTGGAAGAGGAGGCTGTGGTGGTGGAGGAGGTGGCAGCAGAGGTAGTTACGGAGGAGGTGATGGTGGATATAATGGATTTGGAGGTGATGGTGGAAACTACGGTGGTGGCCCTGGTTACAGTAGTAGAGGAGGGTATGGTGGTGGTGGACCAGGGTACGGAAACCAAGGTGGTGGATACGGTGGTGGTGGAAGAGGATATGATGGTCACAACGAAGGAGGGAATTTTGGTGGTGGTAACTATGGTGGTGGTGGGAACTATAATGATTTTGGAAATTACAGTGGACAACAGCAATCAAATTACGGACCCATGAAGGGGGGCAGTTTTGGTGGAAGAAGCTCTGGCAGTCCCTATGGTGGTGGTTATGGATCTGGTGGTGGAAGTGGTGGATATGGTAGCAGAAGGTTTTAAAAAAGCAACAGAAAAGGGCTACAGTTCTCAGCAGGAGAGAGAGCGAGGAGTTGTCAGGAAAGCTGCAGGTTACTTTGAGACAGTCGTCCCAAATGCATTAGAGGAACTGTAAAAATCTGCCACAGAAGGAACGATGATCCATAGTCAGAAAAGTTACTGCAGCTTAAACAGGAAGCCCTTCTGGTTCAGGGCTGTCATAGCCACAGTTTGCAACAAGTGCAGCTATTGATTAATGCAACGTAGTGTCAATTAGATGTACATTCCTGAGGTTTTTTACCTGTTGTAGCTTTGTCTTTTCTTTCTTTTCATTACATCAGGTATATTGCCCTGTAAGTTGTGGTAGTGGTACCAGGAATAAAAAATTAAAGCATTTAAAAAAAAAAAGAATGTGCATAGCAGCATTATTCATAATAATAGTTAAAAGATGGGAAAATCCGTCTGTTCACCAACAAATGAATAAATACACAAAGTATGGCAGATACATATAAAGGAATACCTTTCAGTGCTAAAAGGGAAAAAAATCTGGCACATGCTAAAACACAGATAAATCTTGAGAGCATTGTGCTAGAATAAGCCAGTCACAAAAAAACAGGCCCTCTGTGATTTCACAGTATGAGTCATGAGAATAGTCGAACTCATAGAAACAGGAAGTAGAAGGGCAGTTGCCAAGGGCTGAGGGAAGGAGGGAAAGGACATATTGCTTCATGTGTGCAGAGTACGTTTTATAAGAAGAAACAGTTCCGGAGATTGCTACGCAACAATGTGAACGTATCTAACACCACTGAACTATACACTCATGAATAGTAAAGATGACAAATTTTATGTAATGTATAATTTATCACACTCAGAAAAAATTTTAGAGGAGTTCTTTATATAGTCTATATACAAGTTCTCTGGTGCATATCTGTTTTGTAAAGAATTTCTTCAACTCTGTGGCTCATTTTTTCATTTTCGTAATAGTGTCCTTTGCAGAGCAGGATTCCTTAATTTTGATGAAGTCCAATTTATCAAATTTTTCTTTTCCATACTGGGAATTGAACTCAGGACCTTGCGCTTGCCAGGCAGGTGCTTGTGCCACTGAGCTATATCCCCAGCCCTCTCAAATTTTTCTCAAGTGCTGAGGAGCTTATATTTTCTTCTAAAAGTTTTATAGTTTTAGTTTTTACATTTTGATTACCATTTTTGTAATTGGTGGAAGGGAAAAATGGAGGTTTCTTTTTTTTTAAAACATCGTTGTCCAGTTCCAGCGCCATTTGTTAAAAAAGATTATCCATTTCTCACGAAATTGCCCTGACACTGGGAAGGGCAAGGAAAGGAATGCAAAAATGATCAAGCTCTGATATGTGTATGTACCAGTTCCCCAGTGTCATTGCGGTTATTATGCACCGCAAACATACATGAGTAAGAGCTTTTCTAAGTTGGTTGCCTGCATATGTGTAGCTCTATTTTTATTTATTTTTTGTAGCTCTATTTTTAGACTCTGCTTTGCTCCACTGAGCTATACAGTTCTCTTTAAACTAATGCTACACTTTCCCAATTATTTTTAACATACAAAAAGCCATGACATGAAATAGCGTTAAACCCTCTAACTCTGTCTTTTTCAAGTTGTTTTCTGAGTCTTTGCATTGCATTTGTTTTTCTCTTCTTTTCGCCCCCCACCCCCACATTCCCTGCCCAATACTGGGGAATGAACCCAGATCCTTCAAATTCAGCTACATCCCCAGCTCTTCCTCATTGTTTTGTTTTGTTTTGAAACAGGGGCTCACTAAATCGCTATGTTGCCCAAACTCAGCTAGAACTTGCCATCCTCCTGCCTCAGCCTTCCAGAGTGGTAGGATTTCAAGTGTGTGCCACCACACAGCATCTTTGTTCTAGGGATGGAACCCAGGGTCTTAGACACACACTTTATCACTGAGATACAGCCTCAATCTCTATTTAAATTGTAGACTCATCAATTTCTTTTTCATTTTTTTTTATTTTATTATTATTTTTTTTTTCTTTTTGCGGTACTGGGGATCGAACTCAGGACCCTGCGCTTGCTAGGCAAGCGCTTATTCCACTGAGCTATATCCCCAGCCCCACTTTTTCAAAGTCTACTTGAATTCTGATTAGGATTTGTGTTAAATTTATAGATCAGCCAGACGTGGTGGTGCACACCTGTAGTCCCAGCACTAGGGAGGCTGAGACAGGAGGATCATTGCAAGTTCGAAACCAGCATGGGCTACAAAGTGAACTCAAGGCCTGTCTGAACTGCATAGTGAGACCCTGTTTCAAAGAGACAAAAAATTTATAGGTCAATTTGGAGAGAAATGTCATTATTAATATTGATTCTTTTGATCAGCATATTCCACCTATTTAGCTTTTAATTGCTCTCTGCAATATTTTATAATTTTCAGCTTCAAGTCTTACAGTTTTATTCAGAAGTATTTCATATATTTACACTATCATAAATGTACCCCTTCCCTGCACTGTGATTGAATCTCAGGCCTGGCACATGCTAAGCAAGTGCTCTACCACTGAGCTACAACCATAGCCCCATAAATGTACGTAAAATTTTTCAGTTTCAATCACTATGTTGTGGGCTGGGGATATAGTGGTATAAGTACCTGCCTGGCAAGCACGAGGTCCTGGGTCTGATTCCCAGTACCAAAAAAAAAAAAAAAATTCTATCAATCAGAATGTTGCGAGCATGTAGAAGTATGATTGATTTGTTATATATAAAATATGTGTCTTGAAACTCATATTCACTTAATTTTAGTGGTATTTTGTGGATTGCTTAGAATTTTCTTTGGCTGGGGGTCGTGCACATCTGTAATCCCAGCACTCTGGAGCCTGAGGCAGGAGACTCACTGAGAGTTCAAGGCCAGCCTGGGCTACATAAGTGAGACTCTGTCACAGAAAAATTTCTTTTTCTTTGTAGATGACCATATTTGCCTGTTTTCCCACTTCGTTTCCAATCTATATACCTTTCTTTCTTTCTTTCTTTAATTATATTGGTAAATGTTGGAGATAAAGGTTTAATTTCAATTTTTTGCCTGTAGATATCTACTTTTTGCAGGATCATTTATTGAAGAGACTCTCCTTCCCTCATTGCATGTTCTTGGCATCTTTGCCAAAACTCAGTTGAGGAGATTGGGATATAGCTCAGTGGCACAGCACCCATCTGGCAAGCATGAGGTCCTGAAACAAAACAAACAAAAAACAAAACAACTCATTTGAATGTAAAAGTGTGTGTTTATTTCTGGGTTTCTGCTCTGTTCCATTGGTCCATATCTTTTTCTGTGCCAATACCATGTTGTTTTGATAACTACAGCTCTGTATTATAGTTTGAAATCAGGTTGTGTGGTGCCTCTAGCTTTGTTCTTTTTGGTCAAAATTGTTTTGGCTGTTTGGGATCTTTTGTGGCCCCATCCCAATTTAGCAAAAACAATTTCAGGATTTTTTTTCTGTTTTTGTAGAAAAATCTCATTGGAATTTTGAGAGGGATTCCATTGAATCTGTAGATTACTTGGCAGTATGGCCATTTTAGTAATATTAATTCTTTCAATTTGTGAACATGAGCTATTTTCCCACTTACATGTATCTTCTTCAGTTACTTTCACCCATGTTACAGTCTCCAGTGTACAGATCTTTCACTTCCTTGGTGTTCCACCAAACACAGAGAGAAGAATATTTAAATCTTTGACCATCATTGAGTATCTGTCCATTTCTCTTTGAAGTTCTATTAGGTTTGGCTTCTTGTACCTCAACTCCTTGTTATTAAGGGCATAACCATTTAGAACTGTTACGGCCGTATGACAAATAAACTCCTTCATCATTATGTAATAACCTTCTTTATTCCAAATTGTATTCATTGCTACAAGATCTACTTTCTTTCCATTCCTGTTAGCATACTATATATTTTTCTACCATTTTACTTTAAGCATATTTGTGTTTATGTTTAAAATATATTTCTAGTGGCCCTGAATCAAGGCCAGAAGTTTTCTGTAGCTGTTGGTTTCAAGCAGGAGCCTAACGTGATATCTTTCTATGGTCTGTTGGTCATTTCAGAACTTTAGAAATGTAATGGTCAATTCACTAGAAAGTAGCAAATAACTAAATAAATTTTACAAGAGGATTTCAAGATGGCGACCGGGTAGGCAGCAGAGAGAGAACCTCCTGGAGGAATGCCACTCAGACAAAGGAATATAGGAATATAGCAACATGTGAAGGACAGAAGGGAAAGAGGTGGGTAACCTGAACTCAGGAAGGATCTGAAATGGGAATTGAAGCCCTCGGAAAGACTAAGCAAAACCTCTGCTGGAGGAAAGGATCAGAGATCCCCCCTGGCGCAGTCGGGGGGAGAGGAGAAGGAGGAAGTCACTGCTCTAAGCACACCCATGGCCTGCGCCCTCAATCCAGCATCCGCAGCTTCAGCTTCAGAGGCCCACGCTCACGGAAGCCTCCCGACCCGGCTGGGGAGAGCGGAGTTCCAAGAGCTGGTCCAGGGCTGGAGAAGGGAGGACGCAGCCAGGAAAGGAGGCAGTGGCAGTCGTGAGCAGTTGTCGAACCCACTGTGAGAATGAGAGGTTGCGACAGCCACTGGGGCAGAGTCCCCACCCTGCAGCAACCTTCCTAATCAGTGCCTGGAGATAATCAATGCAACTAATACACAGCCCACCACGCCCGGCTCTGCACCTGCCTCGAGGCCGTGGCCCCCTGCCTCTCTGCTGGGTGAGCGGCTACCAGTGGAGAGCAGTGGAGAACCTCAGCGGTGAGCGGCAGCTCCCAGGGATCCAGCCAAGGAGCGGACGGGGGCTCCAGCACCGCAACAGGAGGGAGATGCAGGTGGAGGTAGATCGCGTGGCTCCATGCCCTTCTCACTCCAACATCAGGCAGGAAGCACGAGCTGGGTTGCCGGAACTCAGCTCCCACCCTGAACTCTCTCTGGGAGCACCTTGAGTCTTGGCGGCTTGAGCAAGCACCGCCTGTTCCTGGCAACAATGGGATGAATCCACGGTCTTCAGGACTCACCCCAAACTGTTAATGTGAGCACCAAGAGGGTCTCCTTACAGCTTGCACGTATGAACTTTGCATGAACCCATAGCAACAAATTAGATGAAAAGCAGCACACCGGGAGTCTGAAAAACAACAACATACTCCATACAGCAGACCCGAGAAAATCCTCCAACTCTGTTCTAGAACTAATCTTTAAACAGTTCATACCCTGAACTAACACAGTGAGAATGGGCCAGGGAGATTTCAAGCCCTTATACCAAGCATCGTAAGTTTGTCCAATGCCCAGCTTCAAGGGGTGGGGAACGGTAATACTTGAGATCAGGAGGAGGGAGGAGGAGAAGAAAGGGCCTCCGGCATCGAGGCAACAGGTCAGAGCCGAACGGTCACCGAGGGCACCCCAATGGGGGCATGTGCCCTGTAGCTGCTCCGCTGTGGGCCCCGCGGCTGCTCCTCTGAGGGCCCCACAGCTGCTCTGCTGTGGGCCCCACTGAGGGCACCCTATGGACTGGACCTGCCCCCACCCATAGCACGGCAACGGGTCGGAGCCGGGCGGTCCGCTGTGAGCATAGGTGCTTTGCCACCTCCGACCATGGTAGTTTGTATACACCCATGTATGTTATAGTATAGGCTGAGGCAGCTATATCTCTTCCCAAGGTGAGAGTCCAGGGGTATAGATAAACCCAGGAGTACAGTTATTATCACAGGGAAGATGACTGATTGAGTGGTAGGGCAACAGAGATGAGGGAGGAGAAAAGTAAATGATCAAATGGGCCATCATCTGTGTAACTGAGTAACATGTGAAGGTAACATTATGTAGGACAGCATCCAGAGCTAATTCCCTTCTGTGCTCTCTATAATTTGTATTTCCTCAATCGTTTTTGTTAACAGAAGTGAAGATAACTTTATGTTATGCAGCATCCAGTGATGATCCCCTACTATTTTCTCTATAATTTGGTATTTCCTTTAATGTTTGTGTGTTAACTAGTGTAAAGATGACATTATGTAATACAGCATCCAGTGCTAATTCTCTGCTATGTTCTGTATAATTTTGTATTTTCGATATTGTTTATGGCTTGTTATGGTTTGTATGTCTCCATTCTTTTGTCTTTAAAAAAAATATATATATATATATATATATATATTTCTAGTAAACAGTATGTGTTTCGGTCTTACATTTTATCCAGCTTCACAATCTCTGCCCTCTGGCTGGAATGTTGAGGCTATTTATGGGCAATGTGATTATTCACATGGTTAGGTGAAATGTACAATTTTGTTGTATTTTTTGTTTGTCTCAACTTCTCCTTGTCCCTCTTTTGCCCTCTTTTTGTTGTTGTTGTTGTTGGTACTGGGAATCGAACTCAGGACCTTGAGCTTGCCAGGAAGATGCTTGTGCCACTCAGCTATATCCCTGGGCCTGCCTTCTTTAGAATGAGTCAAGCGTTCATTAATATTCTATTTCTCTACTAGGATAGCTGGCAATAACCTTACTATATCCAGAAATGTCTGAGAACCACCTAAGTAAGCTGCAGTGAATCCACACTGAATGTATCCTCAGCACATCTTCCTTTTTTTTTTTTTTGCTTTTTTTTTGTTGTTGTTGTTGTTGTTGTTTTTTTTTTAGCACATCTTTCCTTTAGCCCCAGCACGAGAGACGTGGTCACCAGCATCACCAACCCAGAGGAAGCATTAGGATGGGGAAGTTACAGGGCAAAGAGACAGCAGTCTCAGGTGATTGTGGTTAAAATAGCTGTCCTTTTCAAATTATGCATCATCACATGATCATAAACCCCTCCAGACAACAAGGACTTTTGGGAATGTCTCCCCTCCCACACTGACCCTGAACTGCTCTGTCTGAACCCAGCTGTGTCTCCAGCAGGCTCTGTGGCCCTGAGTATGTAACTTATCTTCTCTGCTCTTCAGTTTTTTCACTGGTCTGTTTTTGTTTTGGGGAGAGTTTTTTGTTTGTTGTTGTTTTTTGTCTTTTTGAGACAGGTTCCCACTATCAGTTCAGGCTGGCCTTGAACTCACTGTGTAGCCCAGGCTGACCACCAACTCACAGCAATCCTCCTGCCTCAGCCTCCTGAGTGCTGGGATTACAGGCGTGCACCACTATCCCTGGCTTTTCAGTGGTTTGTAAGAGCCTTTTCCTAAACACAATTGTATTTTAATGATATTTTAACCTAAGAAATGGATGTATATGGCTTGAAAGCTAAATATTACTTTCAACTGTACAATGAAAAGCAATGGGAAGCTGGGTGTAGTGGTACACACCTGTAACCCCAGCCCTCTAGAAGGCTGAGGCAGGAGGATCCAATTGTGAGTTCAGCCTAGGGAAGAGCAATTTAATGAAAACCGGAATCAAAAGGGCTGGTGATGATGTAACTGGTTATAAAAGCCCTGGGTTCAACCTCAACACTACAAAAATATATATATTTTTTTATCTGCCTCCTTCCCCCAACCACCAGCGCTATTCCCAAGAGATGTTATTTTTTTAGCCCTTTTAGCCATTTCTTCTGGCTCTATATCCATTTCTCTAAAAATGTGATTATGCAGCAATTCCTTGCTTTATCAGTGTTAAACATTTCAGCACAAGTTGCTCTTCTGTGATAGATAATGAATTCTCACCTTCCCTGTTGCCGTTTCCTCTTGTAATGTTCCACCAATTTTGTTTTGTGGGGGACTATTCCTTTTTTTTTGAGGCTTTTGAGTTTTGTTCTGGTTTTTTTGTGTGTTTTTTTGTTTTTTTGAGACAAGGTCTCCTTATGTGGTTCAGACCGACCTTGAACTGACAGTGATCCTCCTGCCTCAGCCTCCCAAGTGGAATTACAGGTGTGCACCACCAAGCCTGGCTTCCTTTTTTGTTTGCTTTGGTTTTAGTTTCAGTGTTGGTTTGGGGGCCCTGGGGAATTCACAAAGGCTTTGCACATACTAGGCAAATGCTCTATCCCTGAGCTACATCACCCACCCTCCGTTCATGTTTTAAACTCCTCTCTGGTTGCCTTGAGGTAATACAAACACACTTTTTCCTGTCATTCCATCATCTATAGACACACATGCTTAATGCCTCACTTTGAAATGTAAAAGACATCAGGGCCCCTGCCTTCCACGTTAGTTGTCTGCTCCCCCTTTTCTTGGACTTTCGAACTGTCAAGACTGTTGACAATAAACCCCATCTTGTCACCGTAACCAGATCTTCAAAGCTGTGACTATGGATGGGCCCTACTGTGCGGTGGCTACGGTATTACCAGCCGTAAGGATATGGGTTACTTCAGAATGGTACTGGTGCCTCCCATTTCAAGCCCCGTCTTACAGACCCCCTTGTTTTTCCTGAGGTTGGAATTACTTGTTGCTCACACTGTTTTCCACAGTGGTCCTCATTCATCAGGTCCGCGCTCATTGGCTCTTCACATGCCCCTCCAGGCCTGGCAACCCCCGTGGCTTCCCCATCCCTGCTCTGCCTGCAGCAGCTCGGCCTCCTCTTCTTCCTCCTCCTCCCCAGTGTGGTCTGGCTGGTCTCCAGCCTCGGCAGGCACGGTCACTAGTGCGGCTTGCAGGTGCCGTCACGCCACATTCCTGCCTCCTTTGAGGTTCCATGGGGCCCTGTGCCTGGATTTGACCAAGCTAAGCATTCTACATCTAGCGAGAAGCTGTAAGGGCCGGTGTGTGATCTCCCTTTTCTCTCTGCTGTGCTCGAGATCAGCCATTCAAGATGGTAACCCTGGCCCTGCCCTTGGGATGGAAGCACGAAACAGCCCACGGGGGACAAGAAAGGCACCTTTTCTATGACAAGCCACAGAAATTACACGGGTGTGCGTGACCTCTTCATAACCCAGACTCTGCCTCCTGACAGGGACGTGGGTAGCAGCAGTGCATGTCATTGTCACGTCATCTAAATTGTGTGTCTCCCCCACTGCTCCCATGGCTGAGACGCCACACCCAACACCCTCCATCTGAAGGAGGAGAGGTTTGCTTGGGCTCATGATTTGTACGGGTCTCGGCCCAGGGTTGCTGGCTCCACGGCAGAAAAGGCCTGGCAGAGGGGCAGAGCGGAGGAAAAGTGTTGATAGGGCAGCCAGGAAGCCAAGAGCAAAGAGCCGAACGGGAGGGAGAGAAACCCTTCCGGGTCACACCGCAGGGACCCGCCTCTGCCAACCAGCACATCAGCCATGAACACATCTGTGGATTTATGCACTGAGTGAAGCACCCCATGTTCTGATCACCTTCCAAAAGCCCCCGTCTGAAGACACAGGCCTTGGGGTACATTCTAAATCTAAACCGTAGCAGTATGGCATTGGCTTAGTGCTTTGGTCAGGAAAAAGCAAAGACATTGTTACTGATTTTTTTTTAGGGGGGGTTGGTGTTTTTGACCCAGGGTCTCACTATGCGGTTCAGACTGGTCTTAAACTCACTTTATAGCCCGGGCTGGCCTTGAGTTCGCAACAACTGTCTCAGCCTCCTGAGTGCTGGGATTACAGGCGTGCGCCACCACGCCTGGCTAAGACGTTGTTACTGAAAGCAGCAGAGACGCAGTGGTAAAACTACTTTGTGTGCTAAGTGGGAAGGCCACGCATGCCCCTAAGACACTCGTATATAGAGGGAGTTTAGAAGTAGGACAGTGGTGACTGGATGGGATGGCACACACCTATAATCTCAGCTACTCAGGAGGATGAGGCAGGAGGATCACAAACTGGAGGCCAGCCTAGGCAACTTAGCAAGAACTTGTCTCAAAATAAAAATAAAAAGGGCCAAAGGTGTCATTCAGAACTCCCTGGGTTTATTACCCAACTGCAAACAAAGCAAACAAATGCATGAAAAAATTTAAAAAGAGCTGGGGACATGTAGCTCAGTGCAAAGGTCCTGGGTTCAATCCCTAGTGCCAGAAAAAAGTAGACTTTATATAAAGAGTCCAGACATTCAGGACACCTAAAACACTTGTCGATGTACTTATCAGTCCCAACCTATTATAGCAGAAAACGCCCCCCCACCAGCCAGTGTTCTTCACTGCTGCCCAAGTAAGAGTTCCTGTTCCAGTCCCAGTTGCTTCAGTCTCTTGGAAACAGCTGGTCACTGTGATGTGCGTTGTAAGAACCAATCCCCAGTGACAAGCCACTGTGCTCTGTACTTCCTGCTTGTTCATCCTATATAAGCCCTGGACCACCAGAGATCAGGGCCTGACATTCTGGGAACAGTCCCCATCAGTGCCCATCCACGTCAATAAATCTGCCTTCAATTCCTGGAAATCTTCTTTCAATTTGCTGTTTCTGTTTGCCATTGCACTATAAAAGACGAGAATGAGAGGATCGTTGAGCAAAATGACGCTAAGTGAAAGCAGAATTGTGCCTCACTTCACCCTTGGTCCAAACCTCTAAATGCATGATGGTGTCCACAAGGCACCAGGAAAACTTCCAGGCGGCAAAGTGGTCAGGAAAGGGAGCAGAAGGCATCGCCCTCCCTGGAGCATCAGTTAGGAGAACATAGACCACGCTAAGAGCCCAGTCTGGCAAACTCATCCAGGGTCCCGCCTTGCGAAGTCTGGCAGCACAGCCCACAGTGCTGAGGTAACCATGACTCCAGTCACCGTGCCAGAAGCTGCTGATGGGGCGGAAGTGACCCTGCACCATACAGCAACTGCGAAGGCAAGGGGCAAAAGGAAAACAGGAGCTGCTGGGGTGAGGGCTCCCTACATGGCTGCCACACAGACCTCTGAGGGGGCCACATCACGGGTGGTGGACAGCTGGGTAGCTGGTGGTGAGCCTTACAGGCTGTCCTTCTGTCGCTGCTGGGTGAGGCCAGATGGTACTGAAACGTCTGAGGGGAACGGAGGCAGCTGGCGCTGAGGCTGCTGACAGGAAGCTGGCGCCTGCAGTGTGGCTGTCCTTGCTGCTGGACGGTGGTCCCGTCTTCCCTCCTGTCACCATCTCAGGGGCCAGCTCATCCCCCAGAAGAACCTCCTAGACACCAAGAAAGCAGCAACACCTAGGCAACGCAGTTGGTCAGAGTCCATCAACACTGTGCAAGAGACGAAAGAGACTCGGGGCTCAGGGAAGACAGGAAAACAAGCGGCACACACCCGACCCAGCCTGCTGTCCCCGGACTCAGGACCACTGGAGCAGAGACATACAGCCAGTCCGAAACGTCTCCTCAGAGCTGTGCACGCGGCTTGTTGCTGCATGGAACTGCACAGCAACAGATAGCAGGAAGCTAAGGGGTTTTTTTTGTTTTTTTTTTTTTTTTTGTCTTTTTGAGACAGGGTCTCGCTTTGCAGTTCAGGTTGGCCTTGAGCTCACTTTGTAGCCCAGGCTAGTCTTGAACTTGTGACAATCCTCCTGCCTCAGCCTCCCGAGCGCTAGGATGATAGGCGTGCGCCACCATGCCCGACTCAGGAAGCTAAGATTTTAAAAGTTTCTGATCGCAAAACAGTTACTAGCCTGGGCTGAGAGTCTGAGTATTCAAGCGGCAAAATGGCCCTTGGGTCCCTCGCTGTGAGCGGGAAGTAGGCTGAGGTGATGACTCACTTCCTAATGTGGGCCTATTCCCCAGCTTCCTTTCAGATGATGGAAAAGAGAGGCCTGCAGGGGCCACAGGAAACAGTACACAGAAGAGCACTCCTGGGAAGTAGAATCTAGGCCTAGCCAAAGAGTATTTCCTCCAGAGCTGGGCATGATGGCACACACCTGTGATCCTAGCACTCTGGGAGGCTGAGGCAGGAAGATTACAAATCTGAGCCTAGCTTGGACAACTCAGGCATCTTCCAGTACATTTGTATTAGGGAGGAGTGAGGAGCAGGTCACTAGTCTTTGTTTTTCTAGCTCATTTCTCCATATCAGAGCTAAGCCACATCTAAACCTGACCTCTGTCCATCACCCAGAAATCCTGAACTTTGACTTGATGCTGATTTGAAAAGAATTCTGGGGCTCTGTGTCTCAGGGAGGAAGTACTGTATTTTGTGTGCCGGGGGCAAGTGGGTTCCAGCTTGGAAACCAGCAAGGTGGTAGGTGGTTGTTTTTATAATTAGCCCCAAATACTGTCGTTTACACAATTTCCAGACACACAAGTAGACGGCACTTCCCCATCCCCTCCAAAGTTAGGCAGAGCTGTGCAACTGCACCTTTAGCAGTAAAATGCAGGAGGAAGTGGTATATACTTCTGTCAGCTCAGACTCTGAAACACTGGCAGTGGCTGCTAACTTTAAATAAACGTGTGGGCTAAGATACTTGCCTTGTTCTCTCTCTCTCTCTGTCTCTTTTTGTCTTTTTGAGACAGGGTCTCACTATGCAGTTCAGGCTGGCATTGAGCTCACTTTGTAGGCCAGGCTGGTCTCACGCTTGCAACGATCCTCCTGCCTCAGCCTCCTGAGTGCTACAATTACAGGTATGTGCCATCATGCCCAGGTTCTCAGTAATTTTTTTTTTTAAAGCATGCATAGGGGATAGACCCTTTAATTCTCACATATATAACAATGCCTAATTTACTTTCACATTTTATTATAGGAAGAGATTACAAGTTGAATTTTGTTTTCCCTCAAAGTGTTGAGTCTATTATCAGTAAAAAAAATTTATGCTGACCCTTTTGTTGTGTAGATGTATTGGAGATTTCAGATTGTCCCTATTATGCTATAAGTTTGGAGTAATAATGTATACATTAATTCATCATAGGGAGTAGGTACATGTACTTAACATATTTTAATTCCTTATATTCTCTCTTCCCCCTCCCTCCTTTCCTCCCCTCCGTGTCTAAATCTCCTTTCCTTTGAAAAATATCTATCCCCCTACTTTCTAAGGTTTATCTTTTATCTTACTTTTTAAAAAATTATTTATACTTTGGCTTTGTTATGCGATATTTAAGCTTGTGTGTCTGATTTATTTCACTTAACATTATGGTCTCAAAGTGCATCCATTTTCCTACGAATAACTCAAATTTATTCTTCTTTATGGCAAAATAGTACTCCACTGTGTATAAATACCACATTTTCTTTATCTATTCATCTATTGATGGATACATAGATGTAGCTCTTGTGAATCATGCTGCTATAAACATGGATATGCATATACCACTGTGGTATAATAGCTTTAACTCTTTTGAGATGATACATAGAAGGGCAATACAGTAGCTGGATCAAACAGAATTTCTAGTTTTGGTTTTCTGAGGAATCTCTACGATGATTTCCACAGTGGTTGTACTAGTTTAGATTCCTGCCAACAGTGTAGAAAAGGTCCCTTTTCCCTGAAGCCTCTCCAGCATGTGTTACTGTTTTATTGCTTGATGCTGTCCATTCATTCCAGAGTAAGATGAAATATTTTAATTTAGATGAAATTGTCTTTATTTCCATTTCTCTAAAGGCCCGTGATTTTTGAGGCTTTTTTCAGGTATTTATTGGCCATTTGTGCTATGTTTTCTGAGAAGTGTCTGTTCATTTCAGTTACCTACTTTTGCTGGGTCTTGTATTTTGGTAGTCTTTGTTTTAGTTCTTTGTATATTCCAGATATTGATGCTCTGTCAAAGAAGTAGCTGGCAAAAATGTTTTCCCATTCTGGAGAGGGTCTCTTCACTCTATTGGTTGTTTACTTTGCTGTGCAAAAGCTTTTTAATTTAACATGATCCCATTTCTTGATACTTGATGGTATTTCTTGTGCAATAGGTGTTTCATTTGGAAAGTACTTTTCTGGGCCTATGTCTTCAAGAGCTTTACCTATTTTATCTTCCAGCAGATTAAGTGTTTCCGTTTTAATATTTATGTCTTTGATCCATTTTGATCTTATTTGGGTACATGGTTATCAATATGAGTCTAGACTCAGTCTTCTGCCTGTGTGTAACCAGTTTTCTCAGCACCATTTGTTACAGAGGCGATCTTTCCTCCAGTGTGTGCTTTTGGCTTCTTCAAAGATCAGACAACTTAACATGGCTGGGGTCGTTTCTTTGCCCTCTGTTTTGCTCCACTGACCCTCATGTGCATATTTCTATGCCAGTGCTATGCTGTTTTATCACTGTAGCTTGAACTCAGCAATCATCCTGCCTCAGCTTCCAAAGTGCTGTCACCACAAGTTGCAAATATTTCATTTTAATTACACAATACTTTTAATTTCATATTTTGGCAATCACTTTTATCTTCCAAGAACACTTTTTGTAGTTGTTTAGTTTATTCCTTTTTCCCAGCATCCTACTTATGTTTTGTGAACCCAATATGTTTTTCAGTCTCTCTGAGGACAGTGAAGGACTTTGAAGTTCTCTTTGCTTTTGTAAATGGAGAGGGGAGGAGGGGTTGTAGGGAGGGTAAAAAAAAAAGAAACAAGTTATATTGTGTGCAGGTACAAATTCTCTATGATGAATGTGATCACTATGTATATCTAAAATGTACCCAAAAAATCTGATTGAAAAAAAATAATGAAGTTCTCTTTGTCCCCCACATGGTTTGTTTCCTTAAGGGCTGTTTCTGCCCTGTCCAGGAGGGATCTGGTCAATTCTGCAGAATTTAACAGAGCTGCAGCACTTGGCAGAGGGTAAGACCTGACCAGCGACTTCCTTCATATGTCTGCTGATGAGGTGCTGGCTCACAGTGAGCTTGAGAGCAAGGCGAGTGGCAGGCAGGTCTGGGGATAGGGACAGGTCATGATGCCATTTTACTCAAGTCTTTGTGGTGGGGGCACCAATTTCTTTAGCAAACAGTCTTCAAATGGTTCATCAGATAGTAGAGGGCTGGAGGTACAGCTCAGTGGGCTAAGTGCTTGCCGCTAAGCACTAGGGCCCTGAGTTCGATCCCTGGTCCCGGAAAAAAAAAAAAAAAGGGAACAGATAGTAGATGCCTGGCTTCTGGAATTTTTTTTTTTTTTTTTTTTTTTGTCTCTTTGAGATAGGGTCTTGCCATGCAGTTCACACTGGCCTTTAGCTCACTTTGTAGCCCAGGCTGGCCTGGAACTCACAATGATCCTCCTGCCTCAGCCTCCCAAGTGTTGGGGTTACAGGCCATGTGCCACCACACCCGGCTGGCTTCTGGAAATCTGGCAAGGACTTTACTCTTAATCCTGTACTTCCTGCCTTCGCATTTGGGGTCTAAAATGCCCCCTAAAATGCTCATGTGCTGATGACTTGGTCCCCAATGCAGCAGTGACCAGAGGTGGGAGACTTAAAAGGTGAATGGATCGTGAGCGCTTTAACTTCACCAGTGGATTAATTCATTAGTGAGTTAACTTGATGGCATTATTGGAGATGATGCAAACCTAGAAGGTGAGGCTTTGTCAAGAGAAGTGGGTATCCGGAACTGCATAGTGAAACCCTGTCTCAAAAGAACAAAACAAAAAGAAAAGACGCAGGCTGTGGAGGTGCGTCCTTGGGGACTGTATCTTGTCTCTGGCCCCCCCACTCTCTCACCTTTTCTTAACTTTCCAGTAGCCCTGAAGTGAGCAGCTTCCACCATCACACCCTTCTGCCATGCCGTTTCGGCCTCACCACAGGCCTCACAGCAATGGAGACAGCTGACCATGGACTGAACCTATGAAACCAAGCCATGAGCCACAATAAACCTTTTCTCCCTTAAATTGTTCTTCTTAGGTGTACTGTCACAGTGGCAGCTGACTAACATACTGCCCAAGGCTACCCTCTCCCTCAGTCACACCTGACATCACCAAGTCTGTGACTCCGCTGAGTTCTGCAAAACAGACCACCCCCTGCTTGGGATAATAGGCTACATCCCCTCCTCCACTGCTTTCTTGCTGTTACTTGGGAAGTCTAGAGCTTTGGCTAAGTGACTCAGCAGTTCTGCACCTTGGGGTAAAAAGGACATGCTGGGACGTTGTTTATTGTGTTAATTTGAGAAGATTAGAAGGTTAACTGCGTGACTCAGCAGGGAGCCAGGGTGCTTACTTTGTATTCATCCTGAGCCTGTGCAAAAGGAAGGCATGCAGAGGGTGTGGGTGTAGAGGACCACCCCCACCCCCACCCCCAGAGCCAGTAGGCTGCATAAAAAAAAAGGGAATTGAGGAAGGACTGAGGCCAGTTCTTCCTAGGAGCTTTGCCTTCAGCTTGGTCGTCTCCTGGCTTCTGGTGTGGCCTGTTCGTCTTCCACCAGGAACTCTTCAGCCTTCTGGTGTTGGCTCTCCAGCCTTCGTCCTAGATTCTTCAGCATTCTGTCGCAGACCCATGAGGCTCCCAATATGGACTTGCACGGACACTGCAGTGAGCTCCAGGCCTGGGGCTGGACTCGTCTCCAGCAGGCAGGCAGCCTCTGCACGCTTCCCCATCCAACTCTGTGGCTGACCACTGTAAGCCAAATTTGTACTTTCCTACACATTTGTGTATCTTTGTTATATCTGTTTCTCTAGCAAAACCTGACTGATAAACTTGCCTTTTCTGTTGGCCAGCTGGTAAAATATGTGGACATTTTCATATTTATTTATGTCCTCTTCATTATTGTAGGTTTGTGCCTTTTTATTTATTTGCTGTCATTTCAGTGGAACCTTAAGGAGACTTATTTTTTTGATGAGTATTGTCAGAATACTCACTTAAATATTATTTAAACAGCCCAGTCTTTTAAAACAACAGCCCATGCCTGTAATCCCAGCACTTTGGGAAGCTGAGACAGAAGGACTGTTGTCCCGAGACCAGCCTGGGCTACAAAGTGAGCTCAAAGCCAGCCTGAACTGCATAGCGAGACCCTGTCTCAAAAAGACAAAATTAAATAAATAAATAAATAACAACAAAAGAACAGTACCCTGTTGTTTTCTTTAGAGCTGTTAGTCCACGAAAATTTATAGAACTGTTCCTGTGTGGCTCCCTAGTGAGCCACATTGTTACAGCACTGATGCCTGGGTGCAGACCACAGCCTTTTGCTTCTATTGTGTCAGGCTGAGCTTGCCAGAGTTGCTTTTTTTTTTTTTGTCTTTTTTTGACAGGGTTTTGCTATGCAGCTCAGGCTGGCCTTCCGCTCACAACGATCCTCCTGCCTCAGCCTCCCAAGTGCTGGGATTACAGGTGTGAGCCACCACCCCCGGCTTTTTCAAATTTTTTGTTTCCTACTTGTCTTAGATTTATTTGTTTTTCTTTTTAATAGTTCTATTAAGTAAAGCCCAGAGTTTATATTTGGTCCAGTTTCTCTCTCCCTCCCCTTCCTCCTACCGGGAATCAAACTCAGGACCTTGCGTTTGCCCAGGCAGGCACTTGTGCCGCTGAGCTCTATCCCAGCCCACCTGAGCCCATCTGAATGGGGCTTTTTGGTAAAAGGTTGACAGTGGATCCAATTTCACTTTTCCATGTCCGTGCGACTGTGTTTTTCTATTTGTAGAAACACTGCCTCCTTACCAGAGGAGCTGAGTGAGGCCTCAGAGATTCAGCAGTTTGGGGTTTTTGGTTGTGTTTTGTTTTGTAACAGGAACTGAACTCAGAGCCCGGCTTGGTGGTGGGTGACGCCTGTAATCCCAGCACTTGTGAGGCTGAGGCAGGAGGATCTTTGCACGTTTGGGACCAGCCTGGGCTACAAAGTGAGCTCAAGGCCAGCCTGAACTACATAGCAAGACCCTGTCTCAAAAAGACAAAGAAAAAAAAAAAAAGAACCAGGAGTCAAACTCAGGACCTCATGCTTACCAGGCAGGTACTGTGCCACTGAGCCATATCCCCGGCCCAGATTCAGCAATTTGATCACACAGCTACATAGGCTTCACAGCCAGTCTTCACCATTGTGCTAAACTGCCTTTTGCTTTTGTCATGCAAACTGAATGAAGCAGTCTGGATTGGTCCCTCAGTATTACTTCACCGGTCAACTGATCAAGTCCTTTTTGTTTGTGTTTGTGTTAGTCTCTTTGCAGTACATCATGATTACATCCTCAGGAGTCCATGTCTATACACAACACATCTTAGTTCTCTTTACAGTCTGTCCATTCCTCCCCCAGCCCCACCCTTCTTAACTGTTAGGACTTAATAATAAGTTCTGATACCTGGTAGGAAAATCAGACTACTTCATTCTTCAGAAATATCTTGGCTGGGCTGGGGATATAGCTCAGTGGAATAAGTGCCTGCCTGGCAAGCACAGGGTCCCGAGTTCAATCCCCAGTACCGCAAAAAAACAAATTAAAAAAAAAACAACAATCTACTAAACCAGAAATATCTTGGCTATTTGTTTGGATCTTTATTCTTTGGATACATTTCAGAATCATTATGTCACATTCCACAGAAAAACCCTGTTGGAATATTAAATCGTAGTTGTATTAAATATATTTACATATTAATCTAGGAAAAGTCAATATATTTACCAGTGTTAAGTCTTTCCATTTATTTAAGGCTTTTTTTGGAGATAAGTTCTTGCTGTGTAGTTGAAGCTGGACTTGAACTCACTATGTAGCCTCAAAGTCACAGCGATCCTCCTACCTCAGCCTTCTGAGTGCTGAGATTATAGGCATGTGCCACCACACACAGCTATTTAAAGCTTTTTAAATGTCCTTCAATTAAGTGTTAAATTTTTTTCTACGCTGGTTTTGCACATCTTTGGCTCTTTTGACACTTTATTTTTTAGCTATTTCTTTAGCTGCTGTTATAAATAGGTGCTTTCTTGCTGTGTTCCTCAGTCTGGGATCCACAGCTTTTAAGACGTCTATAGCTGGGCATCAGGGCTTCTTTCAGCCTGTGTACATTTTAAGGAGGAAGAGTTCGGTACTTGTCAGATTCCAAGACAACACCTGGCCACGGTACCAAAAGCTCCTGCTGTGGCTGTGGCTCCCAAGTGCTTTGCGGGATGGGCCTCAGCCTGAGATACAGAGCAGCCACACTCCCTGGTTTACCCTGAGAGAGGGTAAGTACTTTGTTAGGATCGCACAACTAAGAAACCCACAGGCAGCATCCAACAGGCGGACCGGAGAGCTCGGCCCTTAACTCTGTACTCTGTGGCCTCCAGGAAGTCAAAGGGCCCTGTCCACAGCCTGCAAGTGGCCTCTCCGGGCCGCCCTGTTGGCTCAACTGTGAAAGGGGAAAGTGAGGAGTGTACCCCCTCCCTTGGGGGCAGCTGGGCTGGCCCCGGGGCGAAGAGGAAAAGGCTCGGGCAACTGTGCTGCAGCACTGTCAGCAATGGACATGGACGGAGGGGGCAGGGCCGGGCCGCTGACCCTGCTGCCTCTACAGCTAGTCTGCTGGGAGATGGCGACACCCAGCTGAGCTGAGCAAAAGGGGGACACGGGAGGCTCGCCAGGCGCGGGAGCGCTGTGCAGAGCTAGGCCCGAGGGTGGCAGGTGCACGCAGTGAAGCCAGGGCAGCCTGCCGGGCGCTAGGCCCAAGCACGCGGCACCACCCACCCGGGCTCTGCTCCACTGTCCCGCAGGGCTGCGCCGCGCACACCACAGACCCGGTCAGCCTCCGGGTGAGCTCCGTCCTTCAGCCGCGCTCGTCCTCCTCTGCGGCCTTCTCACCCGCCCCGCCTGCTCTCCCGGCCTTGCCCTGCTGTCGTCGCCCTGTGGGGCTCGGCCCAAATGGGGGTCACGTCCCCATGGACAGCCCCCCCCCCCCCCCCCCCCCCCCCCCCCCCCCGCCTGCTGCCTCGGCTCCTCGCTCCTTCCTTCCCCGCCTTTCATCGTCACGTGCAGTTCTGCGTGGTTCTTCCCTTCCCTCCACCCCTTCCCACTGGAAGCGCTTCACGGGGCGGAGTCAGCCCCGCAGTTCCCAGTGGCGTCCACAGCGCAAGGCCGCCCCGGCAGCCAATAAATATTTGCTGGACCAATGAATGAATGAATGAGTGAATGAACAAATGAATAAACTGAATCCTAGAGGGTCCTAAGTCATGCTACTCAATACAATAGCCATTAGTCATGATCAGCTATTCAAGTTTAAAAGAATAAAAAGTAAACACATTCAAAATTCTGCCCCTCCAGCACACTGTAATCCCAGGCCTCGGGAGACTGAAGCAGGAGGAGGCCTGAGCTTGAGCCCACCTTCCCCTCAGGTGCATTCATCACACCTGGAGTGTCCGCGGCTGCGGGCCCCGAGAGCGGCCCCGGGAGACCGCACAGAGGTGAGACGCCCCCCTCCCAGAGGGTGCTGCTCCGAGTGGCACAAAGAGCGGAGCAGATGGACAAGGGCACTGGGGACAGGGCACAGCCTGCATCGGCCCCCGTGGTGTGAGAGACGGTGAAGGCAGGGAAGGGGGCGGGGAGAGAGCCCAGAGGCCTTCCCGTAAGAAGCTGAGCCTGTGTCCCAGAGATTGAAAGGGACTGAGCCAAGATCTCAGAGGAAGTCCAAAAGCGGCCCAGGAGTTGAAGCCTCCGGACACCCAGCCTGCAGTCAGTTTCCTCTCCCAGCTCTCGGGCCCCTCCTCCACAGGCCCCCTGCCCCAGCCGCCAGCTAGCGGCAGGACCCTCCATCCGGGCGCGCACACTGGCCGCTCTCATCTCTCTCCCTCCCTCCGGCACCCGCCTGCAGCACCTGACCCTTAGAAACTTTAGACATTCCAAGGAGAACAGCTGCTTAGAACCATTTGCTAATTACACGTACGGATGTCAATTAATTCATTTAGCTAATTAGCCACTCGATGAGCACCATGCACCAAAGAACTGTAAAAGGCATATGGTGACCAAGGGGGGGGTGACTGGGCACTCGTGCGGCATGCAGGGACAGGAGGGGGCACCAGCCCCAGCCCACACCCCTGGATGAGTGGAGGGAGGCCGCTTAATGGCTGGGGGAACAGAGCGGCTGCCGCAGCCACTGCCATAAAGCATAATTACAGCTTTCCGCTAATAGCACACGAGCTCACATACAGCAGGCACACACGTACACATGGGCTTCTGTCTACACGTAGCCACCCTTGGGTGCGCACAGACAACACAATCATGGACACAGTGTGCACGGACACACGCGCACATGCACACACACACCCTGGACACTCGGGGTCCTGAGGCAGCCGTCCACAGACAGCTCCTCCTCCCTCGGAGGAAGCAGGAGGAAGGCCACTCCTTTTTTGCACTTAGTGCCACGCACCAGGCTCAGCCCTGCTACGAGCCGTTCTGCATTCACTCCTCGCAGAAGCCGCGGAGTGAACTGTCTTCACTTCACAGAGAAGAGACGCAGGCTCAGAAGCAGAGGCCTGTGCCCAGGGTCCCCTTCCTCTGTGACCATCTGGGAAGGAGGCAGGGGAAGGGAAAGGGGGTTTTCATCTGCTTGCAGGTGGGTTTGGGGGCAAATAATCTCTGTCCCACTCTAGGAGGGAAAGTATCCACTCCCCAAGGGAGGAGGAGAAGCAGGCGATGAGGAAGAGGAGTCTGACGACATCCCCACCCCCAGCGCTGTGTGCCTCCTGCGCACTCCTGTCTCCTTCCGACCTGCTCAGAAAAACAGGAGCTTATAAGTGGAGGTTACACACCCTCATTTGTCCACAAACAAGGTGGGGGCCTGCAGGACTTCAACAAGACAGCAGGCCGTCAGGTAACTCTCTAGAAGACCCTTTTCCAGATGCCTGTTGCCCCTTCCACCTCCTAACATCCCAGCTTCTTCCTTTCCTGTCCCCTTGCTGGCCACTGTGGTGAGCGGAGATGGGTGCCTCCCCTGGGTGAGGGAGGAGGCCTGGAGTTGGGTCACAACTCATGCTCCTGTCCCTATGAGTCTGAAACACTGGACACATCTCACATATAATAGTTAACTGAGCATGTCAAGTTCAGTGGATATGCCCAACTAAATTGGACCAGCCACGCTAGGCATGGTGGCACATGCTTATAATCCTAGCACTCAGGAGGCTGAAGCAGGAGGGTCATTGAGAGTTCGAGGCCAGCCTGGGCTACAAAGTAAGCTTAAGGCCAGCCTGAACTGCATAGCGAGACCCTGTCTCAAAAAGACAAAAATAAATAAATAAATTCATAAATAAATAAATAAATAGGACCAGCATCATTCTGGGTGTGGCTGAGGGGATTTACTGGGTGGGACTGATAGCAACCCTTGGGTTTGCCGCCTGCACAGAAGGAAGGCTCACTTCTGTTTCTTCAGAGAAGCTCCAGGCTTCACCTTCACCTTGGACCTGATCTCCTGGCTTCCACTACACTCTCTTCAGCCTCCTGAAACGGACTTGTGTGGGACCCTACACAGAGCTCCAGGCCTTCAGCAGAACCCTTGGGGTCTCCAGTGCGCAGACAGCCCTCCACACTGGGCTCCACACTGGGCTCTGTGGGCAGCGACTGTTAGCCAGTCTTGTAAATTCTTATATACTTGTACCTCTTGCTTTGAAACTGTTTCTCTAGTGAGCACTGACAGATGCACTACACATCAAAAACTAGTTCCCTGCAGGGCTTGGTGGGCACCCCTCTAATCCCCAGCTGGGGAGGGGCGGGGTCACAGAAATTCTAGGCCAACGTGGGCAATTTGGCAAGATCCTGCCTCAAAAGGGCCACAGTTGTTGCTCAGTGGTACAGCGCCTGCATAGCACACACAGGGCTCTGGGTTTGGCCCCCAGTAGAGACTTTTTTCATTTAACAACCAAATCCCATTCCTGCAGCCAGGTCATTAACTGGATTGGTTGCTAAATGGGGAATTGCATATAGTGTGTACATTACAGTATTCAGAACAAAGAAATAGTCAAAGGACACTCCAACTTGATGACTTCGCTTTTATTTGGGTAACTTACATGCAGTACTGTGATGTACAACAGAACATAAACTACAGCACTATACTGCACAATCAGCAAAAATTCCAGTACTGCACCGCAGAAGAAACCACCATAAGGCCACACTGCCACTCACAGTTCTGCATAGTAAATCCCGAGGCATTTGGGTCATAAGTGCAAGTGGTGAGTCCTAAACCAAACACTCCTTAAACAAGGAATATCTATACCAAAAACCCCTGGGCCTCACTCTGCCGCAGGGACCTGCCCCACGTCACCCTCGGGACTGCAGCAGGACCCTCCCACAGAGGCCCAGCGGCTGCAGCAGGGTGAAGGGCACAGGCTGAGGCAAAAGGGCGAAGCTGAGCCCTGCTCCTCCCAGCTTTGGGCGAGATGAGGATTGTCGTCTCCTTCCCCTCTCTTTGGCCTCCACACTGGAGGACGAGAAGATGGGGCAGCTAGAGTCTGGTCCCTGACATTTGTGTCCTCTGAGCAGTGGGACCTCCGGGAGCTGCGTAGGTCTGAGGGCTCTAACTTGTGAGCGGGATTAGTGCCGCAGTAAGAGAGGCCTGAGGGATCCGTCTGTCCATCCCTCCACCAGGTGAGGATGCAGCGAGCAGCTGTGTTCTAAGAAGCAGAGAACCTCTTGAACATGATGGCCTTTTCGGCCCCTAGAACCATGAACGGTAAACTATTGGTTATGCATGGCCCAGGCTGAAGTATTCTGGTTCAGCAGCCCAAGCGGACTAGACAAGGACAGATACGAAAACAAGTGCAACCCAGCTGCCACCACGGGGCGCTGGCAGTCCCCACGCCATTGGTCAGTCCGGCCACATGCCCCTTGGGCTTGACCCGGCCCGAAGATGCTCTTCTAAGTTTCCAAGGTGATAGGGTAGGGGTTACAAGCGCTGTGTGATGCACCCCACGGCAGGCAGGCTGGTGCCAGCTCCTGGGCAGGGAGGGCCCTGGCTCTTGTCCACCCAGTTCCTCCCTGGGCCTTCCTGACAGTTCTTGCTGGTGGCGCCCACCTCCCAGGAGCAAGACAGCCAAGTCCAAAGCAGAAGCAAACACGCCCCCTGCATTCAGTCTCCGTAGTCACCTCCTTGCTCTCTCCACTCATTCAGCCACACAGGCCCGGCCTGGCTCCGAGGGGGAGGGATCCAGGAGATGCAGGTTCAAGGCTGCCATAGGGAGTTCACTGCTTGTTGCCTAGGTCCTAACCGCACCCCGAAGCACCTCTTTCCCTTCACAACACCACAAGCTGCACTCACACAAGATTCTTGCACATCACAGTGTGTGCCAAGAATCCAGGGCAGCACAGGGACCAGAACAGGAAGTGGTGAAGCCCTATCTGCTCACACCCAAAGCATGCATCCTTTCTCCCCCTGCAGTGCCACTGCCAGGCTCATGGCGCCCCCGACTCATCTCCTCCCTGCCAGGGTGCCGGGCAGGGTAACATCATCCCCTTAATGCCCATAGGCCCCCAAACACCAGAAGTGTCAGTCAAGAATCTACTTTAGCTGATCAGGCTGACTGAGAAGCAGGCAGGGGTCTTCTACCATCCTAGCTGCTAGATGCTGCCAAACAGCGCTCCCCATCCCAACACAATCCAAACTCAAACGAGGCCTGGTGGCCAGTGCCTATAATCTCAGCACTCTGGAAGGATTCGGGCAGGAGGACTGCAAGTTGGAGTCCAGCCTGCACAACCGAGCAACTCAGTGAGAACTTGTATCAAAAGATTAAAAAAAAAAGAAAAGGCTGAAGATGTAGCTCAGTGCAAAGACCCTGGGTTCTACCCCAGTACTGGGTCAGGGGAAAGGCAAGACTCTGGCCCAGAAGCTATCTGCTCCCTGCTGGAAGCATCACCTGGCCAGTTATTTCACAGCGCGTGAGCAGAACTCGGGATTGCTCGGCACCACTAAGTCCTGGGCTAAGTAGATACACAGGACAAAATACCCAGACACCACACCCCCAAGTGCACCGCATCTTAAAGCAGTGAGTCTGCCTGACTCAGCTGGCTCCTTCTGATTTCACAACCAAATGGGCAATGTCTCCTCTTCTCACACAGCATAAAGCAGGGGAGTGGAGAGGGGAGACAGAACTGTGTACCCCACATATCTTCCCCTATGAGCCAGGAGGGGAAACCAAAGCGAGGAGACACCCCTGCAGCCCATAGCCTCAGACCTGTGCCGATGGCCCCTACCCTCTGCACAGCTCTGATGCACACTGCTCCCTCCGGTTCTGCTCTTTTTCCTGCCTGTTAGGCCTCTTCCTCTTCTCCCCACCGCCCGGGGCCTCGGGCCACATCCGGGCCACATCCGTAAGAACAGGGGCCCTGGCTAGCTGAGTCTCTAGAGCAGCCGCAAGACAACCTGGAGAACTGGGGAGTGGGGCGTTGTACCTTCCCTCCAGCTCCTCTTGAAGAGAACTGCAGGCCATGGCCCGGACAGAAGAGCGGGGAGCAAGCACCACCTCCCTCTTTTTTGTAGTACTGGGGATTGAAACCAGGGCCTTTGCACTAAGGTACATCCACAGCTCTTTTTTTATTTTTTATTTTGAGACAGGATCTGGTCAAGGTTGGGCTCAAATTTGTGATCCTCCTGCCTCAACCTCCTCAGAGTGCTGGGATGCTGGGATTACAGGTGTGCAGCACTGAGCAAGCTGCCTCATTATATATATATATATATATATATATATATACACACACACACACACACACATATACATATACACACACACACTATATATATACACACACACTATATATATACACTATATATACATATATATATAATTTTTTTTTGAGACAGGGTCTCGCTATGCAGTTCAGGCTGGTCTTGAGCTCACTTTGTAGCCCAGGCTTGTCTCAAACTCACAACAATCCTCCTGCTTCAGCCTCCCAAGTGCTGGGATTACAGGCGTGCACCACCATGCCCAGCCATCACTATATTCTTAAATGGAAAGGATTTCTTGGGTGTGTCTGGGAATGCTCCACAGCATAGGAACTGTCCTGATAAAAATCTAGATGTGGTTCTAGGGCTTTTGGACCTGGAATATAAACCCACCTCCTGGCCTGGGCTGGCGAATGGGATCATGAAGGATGTATACTTCCTCCACATTTGGATTTCTATCTCCATAATCATATGTCGCACCATAATGCTTTTGTTTGGAGAGAGAGATCGGCTGGAAGCAAGGGTTATTGCCGGAGCCCCACTCCCTCACCTTCCCTCAGCCTCACCAGGGCCCAGGCCGTCTCTTCTGGAGGATTCCTCAAAACGGTCTGGCCCTGATTTATCATCAAACATGACAGTGTCCAGACCTACACAGGGTCTAGGCCCAGCCTTACCTGCCCTGACCTGGCCCCACATATGGAAGTGGGCCCCCCACTGACCTCTGCCTGCTGACCAGAGACACTAGTTCTCTTCCTCCAGCCACAAGGCAGGGAGGATTGGAATTTACAGAGTCTTCGAGCAGCTTTTGTCTGACTTCAGCCAGGGGTGGCTGCCCTGGGCCCAGGCCACAGGTACTCCCGGCCTTGGGGCCGCCCTGCTATACCTCCAGATGCCCTGAGGTACAGGGTGGCATTCTCTGGGATTTCAAGGCTCTGGCGTCTCTCTCAGACCCTGGCACCATGAAGGCTGTCTTCCCCAGTTTAATTCTAGAACCCAGGCCAGGTGAGCCCTGAAGGAAACACTGACCACATCATGCTCTACACACAGTCAACGTTCCCACCAACACAGCAAGCAGTGGAAACGGCTGGGGATGCAGCTCAGCAGCACAGTGCCTGCCTGGCAAGCACAAGGTCCTGAGTTCGATTTCCAGTAACAGCAACAACAAAAAGAGCAGTGGAAATGTCTGTCCTCTGAGGAGCAGCCAGAGAAAGGGCCCTGCCTTCCTCCAGCGCCATCTCCAGTGCTCACCTCCACACACCTCACTAGCGGGCCTGTCCATGTCCCCAGCCATGCCTTGTGCTCTCACTCTTTCACGCCTCTGCCCACGCCATGCCCCTGGGGAGCCCCTCACCCACAGCTCCATCCTCCAACTCCCGCCATCCCTGCAGCCCGCCCTCCTCAGGCTTCGCTTCCCCCACACCAAGTCCGACCCTCCCTAGACCTGGTTTCACCGTGATCTAGGACCAGCTCCTTCAAATAGTCCTTCGCCACGCTGGCTTCCTCAGGGTTTGGGACAAACACCTTACGTATCTGGAAGCAACACTTCTTGGGTGTAGCAGGGATGCGGAGAACAAGTCCCAAGGCTCGCCCCTGGCCCGAGGGCAGCAGCAGGGCAACGCACTGTGCTGCTTCTAGAACGAGCTTATGGCAAGGTGCAGAGGACCGGCCACCGGGCTCTAACCCCAGCCCCGCCATTCGCTAGCTGTGTACGACGGGGCCAGCTGGTTCCCGCTTTAGTTTCCTGTCTGTAATCGGGATGACGACAGCAGTGCCCACCTCAAGGGGCCGTTCTGGGGCCTGAGAGAGGGAACACGGGAAAGCCCGCAGCAGCTCCTGCCACCGCAGACACCAGGCATGCGCAGCAGGGGGAGAAACGCCGGTGCCAAGAGGGCCCCGCCCGCCGAGGGCCTCACGGAGCACAGCAGTGCGCGTCCGACACCTGGTGAATCGAAGAGGAACGGAAATACCTTTTCTGTTTTTAAGACTGGGCCTCACTGTGTTGCCCAGGCTGGCCTTGAACTCCTGAGCTCAAGCTATCCTGCCTCAGCCTCCTGAAATACCTTGGACTACAGCTATATTACCATACCTGGCTTGAGAAAGAAGGAACTTAAAGTGGACTATTCACCACTGGGCTCCTGAGCATCCCCTGAGCACAAGGCAGCCAAGGTCCCTGCTGGCACAGAGAGGGACAGACAATAAATAAGGAGGTTTTGGTGACTCCCACAAAGACAAGTGACAGTAATCATGTGGTTGGGCCTCTAGGGCTTCTCTAGAGCAGGCGTCAGGAAGCCCTTGCTGAGGAGGCTGAAAGCTCACACAGGCAGCTGGCAGGGCGGGCAGAGCCTCTGTCAAGGTGGGAGGGGAGAGCAGAGGGCGAGAGAGCCCGGCAAGACCGCAGCAGGGTGCCAGAGGGCAAGAGAGCCCGGCAAGACCGCAGCGGGGTGCCAGAGGGCCAGAGAGCCCAGCAAGACCGCAGCGGGGTGCCAGAGGGCCAGAGAGCCCAGCAAGACCATAGTAGGGTGCCAGAAAGGCCAGAGAGCCCGGCAAGATCATAGTAGGGTGCCAGAAAGGCCAGAGAGCCCGGCAAGACCGCAGCGGGGTGCCAGAGGGCCAGAGAGCCCAGCAAGACCACAGCGGGGTGCCAGAAGGCCAGAGAGCCCGGCAAGACCGCAGCGGGGTGCCAGAGGGTGAGAGACCGCAGCGGGGTGCCAGAGGGCCAGAGAGCCCAGCAAGACCGCAGCGGGGTGCCAGAGGGCCAGAGAGCCCGGCAAGACCACAGTGGGGTGCCAGAGGGCCAGAGAGCCCGGCAAGACCACAGCGGGGTGCCAGAGGGCAAGAGACCGCAGCGGGGTGCCAGAGGGCGAGAGAGCCCAGCAAGACCATAGTAGGGTGCCAGAAAGGCCAGAGAGCCCAGCAAGACCACAGCGCGGTGCCAGAGGGCCAGAGAGCCCAGCAAGACCACAGTGGGGTGCCAGAAGGCCAGAGAGCCCGGTAAGACTGCAGCGGGGTGCCAGAAGGCCAGAGAGCCCAGCAAGACCGCAGTGGGGTGCCAGAGGGCCAGAGAGCCCGGCAAGACCATAGTAGGGTGCCAGAAAGGCCAGAGAGCCCAGCAAGACCATAGTAGGGTGCCAGAAAGGCCAGAGAGCCCGGCAAGACCACAGCGGGGTGCCAGAGGGCCAGAGAGCCCAGCAAGACCGCAGCGAGGTGCCAGAGGGCCAGAGAGCCTGGCAAGACCATAGTAGGGTGCCAGAAAGGCCAGAGAGCCCAGCAAGACCACAGCGGGGTGCCAGAGAGCCCAGCAAGACCACAGTGGGGTGCCAGAAGGCCAGAGAGCCCAGCAAGACCACAGTGGGGTACCAGAAGGGCTAGCGCAGGGAGGAAGGCAGCCCACAGGGCCATGGGACAGCAGATGCGTGCTGCAGATTCCTTTGATCTGTTGCCAGGGTACCGGCAAAAACAGCCTCATCCACCGGCCCTCCTACCCTTCCCCCGCCTGTGCCTGACCTTGGGGAGGTGGACCGACGTCTGAGCTGACAGCAGTGGGAAACTGAGAGAGCAGGTGTGGGCAGCTGGGGGTCCTGGGCAGGCCCCGCCCACCTCCCCTATCGGGACTTGGGAAGGTTCCACAAGATCCCAGTTCTCCCTGGCCCATGGCTTGCAAGGACAAAGCTTGGAACTTGCCCTGTCCTGCAGGTCAGGAGGGCCTTGCAACCAGCAGGCGCTGCAGTGACCTCTGAGAAGACAGGGGGGAGGTGCCTTGGGGGCAGGGAGCAGACTGGTTCTGTCTTTATCCTGCCACTTTGTCCTAGGTGCCTGGGCCAAGGACCCAGCCACCTGCTCTAAACACCAGGGTAACAATTCTGCACCCCAGGATGAGGCATCAGTCTTGCCATGGGTTGGGCCCCGCAAACTCTCCTGTGGAAATCTCATCCCTGTGGTAAGGCAGTGAGAGAGAGGGAACTTAATCCACCACAGGGGGTGCTTTAGGAGGCAGCCGGGTTAGATAAAGTCAGCAGGATGGGATCCCCAGAATTGAGTCCTGGTGGCTTTATAAGAGAGAAGCTAGGTGCGGCGGTGGACACCTGAAATCCCAGCATTCTGTGAGGCTGAGGCAGGAAGATCACAAGTTCAAGCCCAGCCTGGACAATTTAGCAAGCTCCTGTCTCAAAATTTAAAATTAAAAAGGCTGAGAATGTAGCTCAGTGCTCCTGAGTGGGAGAGAATCCCCAGGAAAGAGAGAAGGAGAGGGATAAGGGGGAACACGAGGGGAGGAGGAGGGAAGAGAGGGAGCCAGGGGAGGGGAGAGGCGGAAGTGGGAGCGGGGTCCAAAACCACACGACTCTGCCTTGCTCTGTGATGACACCTCAGGGCTCTAGCCAGAAGGCCATCCACAGCCACAGCTCCTGGATCCCGCACCAGACTGAGCGCCCTAATCCACCTCTACGATTCATGACTCACCCAGCCCGCGGTACTGTGCTATTAGCAGCAGAAAACGAACAAGTTAGCTCTCAAGGGTTTGCGCTAATCATGCCGCTGTCCTCCACAGGTGTCAGTGCCGGGGCCGGCACCTTCGGTGCCAAAAGCAGTGACAGCCACCTCCACCAGCACCTTCTAGGTGCCAGGCACTAAAGAAAGAGGAGCAGTGAAGACCAAACAGCAGAGAACGAGCGCCAGGCAGAAGGTTTCGGTGCCAAGCCACCCGAGCCAGGAGTCTGGGCAGAGGCCGGGAGCGGAGGGGAGGCTCTCTTAAGGCCAGGCTATCACAGCCCTCCCGTGCCTTAAGAGTGAGCCAAGCTCTGCACCCTGTGACCAGGGGTCAGCGTGGCTCTTGCAGGTGAGGCTGAGGATACACTGCCCTCCCTGATGGTGGTGTCCGGCTGCTCCACCCCACAATCACCGCCCACCCCAGAGTCTGCACAGAGCCCCAGGAGCACGGTGACCCTCACAACTGTCCCACAAACAATGGCTCCTCCTCCCCATTTCCGAACAGGAAACTGAAGCCAGGAGAGGTCAGAAATTCTTCAGAAGTCCGAGTTGGAGGTGGTTGGGCTGGGATTTGAGCCTGGATCCGGCTTCCTGCAAAGGACATACAGCAATGCTAGGCCCGGTGAGGTGGCAAGCAGGTGGCTGTAACGCCAGTCCTGAATCTTCAGAAGCACGCTGCCGCGGGAGTGGAGGGGGCAGTCCAGAAGGTGGGGCCAGAACACTTTCTGGTGTTGGGGAGCTGGCCAGGGGCGCAAGGGAGAATGCGGGGTTCGTGCCCAGGCCGCGTGGGGCCAGCTCCCTCCCTACTCCCAGGCGCCAGACCCGGAGGCGATCTTTCAACGCCAGCCGGGCATCCCCCCTCTTCCCCAGCTTCCCGCCCGCGCCGCCAGAAGCCGCAGTGGTTCTGCAGACAACCCCCTGGTGGAGGCAGCTCATTACGGGACGGGATGTGTGCTGGAACAGGAGCTCAATAAATCACACGCTCCCTAGCCCACTGGGAAGGGGTGGGGAGCACGGCGCGGGGACGGGGTCCCGTGTGTGCCTCTACCCGACACCCCCGGTGTTTCAGAAGAGTGAGCCTTACAACCCAGCCTTGCCTGTTCGCAGCAGTACCCAGCCGGTGGTCCCCACCTCGGCCTCTAGAGGGCGCTCTACGGTAGGAAAGCCCTGCGGGAAGCCACGGCCGCGCCTCGGGTCCCGCCCGCGGGCCGCTCTACGGACTCCACCCGCTCTCCGCCAGCTGCGTGCCAAAGAGATCTTGCCGGGGACATATGAATCCCAGGGGCCCCGTGTCCCTGCAAAACACCGATCCCTTCCCAGCGCCTGCTCCCCGGTGTCCTGGGGCAGGACAAGTAGACCTTTCTCGTTCAGTCCTGGTTCAAATCTAACTCACTGGGCACCACGTGCCTCAGTTTCCTCCTCTGAGCAGGGCCTGCCCCTGGTACTTCCTGAAGGCCCCTGCGGGTCACTAGGCACTCCACCCACTGCTCTAGGAGTCAGGGAGGGGGCCCACTAGCGAAGCCCCTTAACCAAAGAAAGCCACTGTCTGCATAGCTGTTCTTGCTCTCCAGGGGGCCAAGAGAGGGCAAGAAGAAAAAATTCAATTATCAGCCGTCTATTTGTCAACTCCTCCCTCCCCATTGACTTAATTTTCTCTAGGCAGACCCAGAGTGAGAGCAGACAGGAGCAGCAGCCTTCGCCACAGGGAAGGTGAGGGAGCAGGAGAGGGCTGGGGAAGGGACCCAGACAGGCATTGCCAGAAGCCTTGCCTGCCAGAAGCTAGGGCAACACCCAGAAGAGAAGAACAGATACTGTGTGCCACCCCACCAGGGGCACAGAGCAGCCTCACCCTGCAAGAAGCCCTCCTGGAGCTCCCAGACGGGGGCCCTAACCCCTCTGTCTCCCATCCACCTGATTGCTTTTCACACCACACTGTCTGTTAAAATCTATCGTATTTTAGTGGAGCACATAGTATGTCCCAAGCTAAGTGCCAGGACTAGAGCAGAAAGCAGTCACTGTCACCCACCAGGAAGACTGATGGTAGGTATAAGCCTATTGAGATCAGCTCTGCTGTGTAACAAATATCCCAAATATCTTGGTGGCTTAAACAACAGCGATCACTTTCTTGTCTCCCTCGTGTCTGTGAGTGAGGAGTCTGGGGAGAGCACAGCTGGGCAGCTGTGGCCCTGGGGTCTTCAAGGCACTGCCATCAGGCATCAGCTGGAAGTGGAACAAGGAGGACTTTTGTAGCTGAGGGCCAGTGAGTGCCTGCTCTTCTCTTTGTCCAGACTTCTCCGCGTGATCTTGCAAAGCCAGCCGGGGCTTCCTCACAACATGGTGGCTCTGGGGCAGGCAGCTGCTGACAAGGCAGCTGGCTTCCACCACTGTGAGCTCCCCAAGAGAATAAAGCATGAGACGTTGTGTTTTCATGGTCTAGGCTTAGCTGTAAAAAGTGTCACTTCTGACATTCGTTGTTTCTGTTCTTGTTTTTGCTGTCCTGGGAACTGAATCCAGGGCTTTTGCACTGAGCTACATTCCCTACCCTTTTTAATTTTTTTTCTTATCTTTTGAGACAAAAGTCTCACTAAGTCTCTTAAATTTCCCAGACTGGGCTCAAACATGGAATCTCCTGCCTCAGCCTCCTAGGCTGCTGGGAGGATTATAGGAGCTTTGGGGTTTCTTGTTTGTTTTGTTGGTTTTTTGGAACAGGCTTACTATGTAGTCCAGGCTGACCTTGAACTTAGGATCCTCTTGGCCTCAGCCTCACAAGTACTGGGATCGCGGGTGTGTGCCACAACACCCAGCTATGGTCAAGACAACCTTAAAGGTCCCCCCTGATTCAAAGAGAGGGGATACAGACTCTGCCTCTTGATCTGCTAGAGCACCGTCAAAATCACATTTTAAAAGGAGCAGGAGTGTGGCTTGGTCTTGCCCGGCATGCACAAAGCTGTGGGTTCAGTTCCCGATGGGAAGGGAGGGGAGTATGTGAAATAAGAGCTATAATATTGTGACCATCTTTGGAAAATACAATCTTCTACAAAACGTACTTAGATTTTCACAAGACCACCTCTAACCCTCCTGGATTTAACTTGGGAGTTATAGTCCCATGGTCACTTATGATTGCAAAACTCCTGATTCTGATGTATTGGCTGATCAAATACATCAGAACCAGGAGAGGTTAATGAAATGACAGTGATTCAAATGGCAGTCATGATACAGGGACCCAGCAGGACCATTTGCCAGACCTCAGACTCTTCAAGCCAAAGTAACCACTCCAGACCTGGAGTTGCTGCAGGTCATGGCTGCCACTGGTTGTCCTGATGGCCACTGGTTGTGAAGTACAGACCAAGGCAGGGGACATATCAAGCAATTCACAGAAGAGAAAGCCTGATGCTAACAAGAACCTAAAGTGCCGCTTACACTCACCAGTGACCCAAGAAACATAAAGTGACCCGTCAGCACTGTACACCCAGAACGGCAGCAACAAACAGAACAGTTGGTAACACCAAGCGGTTGGGTCGTTCTGGAAAGCACCCAGTACTATACCCACATACACAGCAGGTATGTGTCTCACACAGTAGCAGCGGCACGCCAGATCTCCAGGCCCTTACCAGGCAGGAGCAGCCAGGTCCCAGCTTTCCGTACTCTGTCCCATGGGGAACATGTACAGGCTGCTTTGCCACGGGCTCATCTGGGACAGCAGAGGTTGGAGGCAAGGCAGGCGGGTCACCAGCAGAACAAACGGGGCAACAGCGCCCAGTGGACGCATGAGCAGGAGAAAGCACAGAGGTTGGACCTGGCCAGAGGGGCCCTCAAACCCAGCCGAGTGATCACGCATGGTGCAGTGGCGGGGGCTGCAGAATGACTACAGCACCCCAAAGGGCACTACCTACATTCCCCAGCCATGTGAATACTTAAGGTCACAAATGAAACTCAGCAGAGTGGGTGCTCATGGGAAGAGGAGCCTGAGAAAGGAGTGTGCAGGGAGGAGGAAGAGGGTGCACCAGGAGCTGGGCACAGCCCTCAGAGCTTTGCATTAGCTCACTGGCTTTGCAGTACTTCCGTGAGGCAGGTACGGTTAAGATTCTAGTGTTCAGATGAGAACACTGAGGCCGCCCAGCTGTGGCAGTGGGTGGAAGGGCCATACTTTGACCCTAGGCCTGGACCATGGGCCGGCTTCTTCCCTCCCCGAGTTCACCCCATTCCCAACTCTGCTGGGTGTTTAAACTCAATTACTCCATCCCAGCTTCCACCTACCTCTCCATGGCCTTCCTCCACCCATCTCCATGGGCTGTGCTACCCCGTCCCAGGCTCTGCCCCTGCAAAATCTGGCCTGGGCTGGTAAGGCCCTGGGTTCCATCCCCAGCTGAGGTGTAATTTGCATGCACAGATCTTAACCTCAGGGGATCCCATGGGTTTGACAAACACCTTAGCCATTTTGACAGCCATTTCCCACCTGACTCAATTTCCCTATGTAGAAAACGGGATCTATCAAGGGTTGCTGGAAGAAAGAAACTAACATGGGGCAAGGAACCAGCCCAGTACCTGGCACACAGCAAGTAGTAAATGTCTCTTACCTTTATTTTCCCAAGCAGGGGATGCAGCCTTTAACAGGAATTTCACTGAGCACCTACTCTGTGCCCAGGCATCATGAGCTGCAGGAGCAGCCAGGTCCCAGCTTTCCGTACTCTGTCCTAAGCCACTTCATTCTCCACCCACCCACTCTGCAGGCTCCTGAAGGCAAAGACAGACCTGGCTCTTCCTTAGGGTGTGGCAGGAACAAGAAGGCAGACCGGGCCTCCCAGGAGTGGGCTCCACGCGCAGGGCAGCAGGACAGAACCCCGCTACCCCCTATAGCAACACGTGGAGCTGGTGCACAAAGACCACTTGATCTGAGTGTCTCTCTACCATCACAGAGTCACTCCATGACCAGTGCTGGTTGAACAGCCACCTGTGGGAGTCCAGGGGGCACAGCAGCCGCCAGAAGTCACATGGGCATCACTAGGACCTGAATATGTGTCGGGGGGAACACCGAGATGTGACTGGAAAGGTACAGAAGCCTTCTGGGGCAGGGGTGGGGAGCCTGGACTTGATCTGGAGGCCCAGCAGGCAGAGCAGGATGTGAAGCAGGCAAGCTCAGGAAGGCCAGGGAGACAGGCTGCATGATTCAGATTTGGGTAGTAGCCGAGGAGATGGGGAGAAGGGACTGACCATAAATATTTAAGGGGAAAAGGGGCCAGACCTGGTGCCTGACTGCTCATGGGTGGTAAGGGAACAGGAGTCCTGGTCTCCAGGGAGAGAGGGAGGAAGCTAGCAGCCAGCCAGGCCACCAGTTACCTTGGACACAAACCTCAGGGACCCTGCCCCCGCCAGAGCAGAGCTGTGGCCTCTGACAGCTGCCTGGCAGCAGCCGGCGCCCCCCCCCCCACACACGTCCTCCCCAGGGGCGTACGTGCAGCTCGGCTGGCTCCTGGCCCACCGCAGTCCGCTCTGTGCAGCCAGCAAGGGAGGGAGGGCGGACAGAGAAGTCTGCAGACAGAGAGGGAGGGAGAGCCAGGAAGCCAGCCTGGGGACCCCAACCAGAAGCCAGGCAGAGCAGAGAGGGCGTGGCAAGCGACAGGAGGAGCCCAGCCCTGTCACAATCCACGGAAGATACTAGCTGCCTTCCCCTGCCCATGCCACCCCCCATTGTAAGGATGGAGACACTGAGGCCCAGAGATGGCCACGAGTAGGAAGACTAGAAAGCCCAGGTTTGGCAAACACCGCCTCCTGCTGGACGGCCTCTCTCCCCTCCCGCAGCCCGGAGCAGCCACCTCCACCCAGGGCCGCAAGGTGGTGCAGACCTGAGGGCCTGCTGCTCACTGCTGCTTACTGCGGCCCCCAGCTCCCCAAGGGCAGAGCGTTGAACTGCAGGGGAGGGGACTCGAGCTCACTCAGCTGACAGCAAGTGGAGGCACGCTGATCTCTTTTTCTAGTGAGACCTTGTCCGTCTGACAAGAATCAGGAACGAAAAGTCTCTGAACCCACAAAGCCGCAGGACCCAGCCAGAAGCAGAACAGGGTCCAACTCTGGTCCCCGCGAGCCTGTGCTCCCCTCTGTGGATGCCAGGTCCCCCAAAGCACAATGACGGACTGATTGGTGATCTCAGAGATCCCACCCACCGCCAAACGCTATAGCATGCACCCGTCTCCCGAAGTTTTCTAAAGCAAAAATACAAACCCCCACTGCCCTCCTCCTGGGGACCCACAGTTGGCACTCAAGAGGCCTTCCGAGGGGACCTCGGGGCCAAGGGATCCCACCGCCGGGCCAGCCGGATCCCAGGTCGAGACCCGACCTCCAGACCTCGCTGCCCGACCACAAACCCGGGGCGACGGCCCCTAGGGGGCAGTGTTGCCCCGGACTTGCCCAGCGAGCACGGAAAAACTTGGGTTCTGAGAATAGGGTCTCCCACAGCAGCCCCCCTGCGGGGACCGGGCTTGGGTTTGTGTTTTCGCGGAGGTGAGGAACAGGCAGTCACTCCGCCTGCCCGTGCGGACGGGGCTACGCTGAGACCTGTGGGTCAAAGTGGAGGGGCGAGGACCTGTCAGCGGCTGCCCAGCGCCCCTTTATCCCCGTGCACCCTGCCCCAGAGGTGACAGGTACCCACCCTGCACAACCTCCCAGATCCACCTTTAGCCCCTCACACCCCACCAGGAAGCCCTTAAACTTCAGCCTCGCCTCCCCCAGCTCAGATCCAGGCTCCGGAGCCGGGACACAGCACGATCTCAAGGGTTGCGATTGGGGGCGACTCCTGCTGCGAATCCCCGCCCCACCCAGGGACTAGCTCCGGGTGGGGGATCGCAGAGGACGGCACCATTCGAACTCAGTCCAACGGTTTCAATGGGGGGGAGGCCATAGGAAGAATGTAAAGGCCCCAAACCCACAAAGCAGACTTTTTAAAAAATTATAATTGAAAACATCACTAAGTCAGGGCCGCCAGGAGCAGGCCAGCTCCCGCCCCCTGCCCCATCCCCCTCCCCTGCTCCCCGGAGTCCGATGAAGTCATGATAAGCAGACTGCAAAAAGAAAAAAACTGGGGGGTGGGCTGGGGGTTTGGGGGCACAGGGGTCCTGCGTTGGGGCCCCGCGCGGACACAGTTTGGATACTATGGTTACGCGATCCGACCCAAACAGCGACGGCGGACAACAATAGCGGCCGCCAGAGGAGGAAATTCCTTCCGGGGTGGACGGCGCGGGGGGAGGGGCGCCTGGCTGGAACGCCGAGGCGGCGGCTGGGCCAATCAGCGCGCGGCCGCTGGCGGTTTCTAGGCGCCCCGTGCCGCGCGCCCCCATAACCACCCCCCCCCCGCGCGCGCTGCGCTCCGGCGCTGGAATTGCTGAGACGTTTTCCTGCACGCGCCCGGGTAACCCTGCGGGGGCTGCTGCCCGCGCCCCCACCCGGCGCGCCCCACACCCTCCCGAGCCCACCGCCCAGGAAGGCTGAGCGTTCCACTGCAGGAGCTGCGTGCCCTCGAGGGAGGTGGGGGAACCATCCCTGCCAACCACCCCCTTGCTGTGGGGTTGGTGCCTGCTCCAGCCTGTTTTCTATTTTAAAGCATGTCTCAAGAAAAAAAAAACGAGAGGGAGAGAGAGGAGGTCCACCCTGCACTCCAGGAGGCTGGGGGAGCGCTCCCTGCCTGCCTGCCTGCTTGGGGGGCTGTTGATATAAGTTGGGGTATTGATAGTGGCGGACTTGCCCCGGCATCCGGCAGGCGGAGGGCCAAGGGCGAAGCTGTCGTTTAGAATCCCGCACCACCAAGTAGGGACCTGCCTTGTGCCCATGCAGAGAAACCAGGGGTCCCTGGTCGGCGGACAGTGCCTGCCACCCCCACCTGCCTGCAGCCTGTGCCCCAGGTCGCGGTCCGGGAGACCTGGGAGCCTCTGCCCCCACGGCCTGGCCCTGCGCGCTGCCCTCCGCTGCCGCCTTTGGCCAACTCCCAGAGCTGGCGTGCTGGGCGCTGCCAGCGTCGTGTTGGTCCTCTGCCTTTTTAAAGCTCCTGAACCAGGTTTCTGCTTTCGGGTAGCTCCTGGGCACCGCTGCTCCGCCGAGGAGCACATGCCTTTTTATTCACGGCGTGGTAAGAGATTCACTTCTTTGGAAGGATCCAGCCTTCGGAAAGTACTGTACAGTATTTCGGCTCTCCCGCCCTTTCTCTCCCCCCCCCTTCCTATATAATGGGGATAGCCCTCATTCTCCAGTTCCTTAGTGTCTGTTTATAAATAAATAATGAGATTTTATTAATTATGCACGTACAGTATCTGCAAGCAGATTGCTATGTCTCTTGATGCTGAATAAAAAAATAAAAGGAAAACCCCTCCACGCTGTGGCTGGGTGCGCCCCCCCCCCCCGCAAGCAAACAAAAACTTCAAGGGGCCACATGTCCTCCGAGGACAGAGAAGAAAGCAGAAGTTGGGGGGGCGTGGGGGGGGCGGGGAGGGATTAGGGGGCTTCCTTGCAGATTTTCCAGGGAGCCGCAGGCAGATTTCAAGTTGCCTGCTTCACGTTTGTGATTGAACCGTCGGTCTGAAAACACACGGAGGTTGGCGGGGGCATTTGTGTGCTAGGCGGGATGGGCAGCTGTTAGCAGTAAACAGGAAACCAGTGAGATGGGGCTTGGCGACGGCCCAATCCCTGTCTCAGTTTGGTGCCCCTCCTCAGAGCCCCTAGACCCCGGGCTCTCACAACACACTTAAGTTTCTGAGCATTTGGGCATCAACTGTTTTCCTAAGTGCTGACACCATTCCTGGCACAAAGTAAGGGCTCAACAAAGATCTGCATGGGGAATGAGTAGATGCAGAAACAGAAAAGCAAGGGCGGTCGCAAACAAGGCCAGGCGTGGGGTCCTGGGGTACCAGGCTGGGGAGATGGAGGGGCCGGGGCTCCACCCCTCAGACATGGGGGGAACTTGGATCTGTCCAGCCTCAACGTGACAGCACAGACCAAAAAGCCGAGAGAGCCCAAAAGGAGGTGTGGAAATGCAAGGGACGCTGGGCAGTCAGTGTGGCTAGAGCAGAGGGCACCCCAGGAAGGTGCAGGGCTGGGGTGGGGGCGCCTCCATCCCTTTACTCTGGGGCTGGAACAAGGGAGCGGGGCGGCAGGGGTGAATTTTGATTCAAAACCTGCTGGCTCCAGTTCTGAGTCACAAGTCTACATGAAAATAGGGATTTGGGGGGGTGCAGAGAAGGGAAGGGTTCTCCTAGAGAACAGCACCTTGGGCTGAACTTTGTTTTTGGTCTTGGGGTTTGAGTCCATGACCACAAATGTCTAGATAAGCACTCTATCACTGAACTGTGCAACACACAGTGGGTTAAACAGAAAGAAGCCAGGTGTAGTGGCGCACACCTGTAATCCTACCACTCAGGAAGCTGAGGCAGGAGGATCACTTCATGTTCAAGGCCAGCCTTATTGTGAGTTCAAGACTAGCCCCAGCTGAGTACTGAGACCCTGTCTCAAAACAAACAAGAACAAAAGAAGAAACCGGAAAGAAATAGATACCCCAAAGGAGGTGCTAAAATTGCCCACGGAGTCATTTGCCCAGTGAAGACCCAGAGGCAAGGTGGCAGAAGGAGGGGCCAGCTGGGGTCCTACAGTTCGCAGTGGGAGAGCTAGCATACCCTCTCTCCTGTTTTGCACCAGTCCTGCGTGGGACAGACCAAGCTTCCTGATAAAGGGGTTAATTAAACTGGGTGTGTGTTGCGCAAGTTCAAAAAAAAATTTTTTTTTTAAGGAAGATCTGGATACCATTTCTCCTGCCTGTGAGAGGTCTATATATCACTGAGGAGTTAAAACATAA
This sequence comes from Dinomys branickii, assembly GCA_004027595.1. NCBI lineage: Eukaryota > Metazoa > Chordata > Mammalia > Rodentia > Dinomyidae > Dinomys > Dinomys branickii. The sequence continues at coordinate 139,643 of PVLD010001694.1, read as the reverse complement.
AAATAAAATTGTGCTGGCTGTTGCTACTACAAAGCTATCAAGCCAGGTCTTGTTGCAGGAGCCCTGGCATCTGCCGTGTAATTGGTGAGCCTTAGTCTCCCTTCCGTGGGTGGGGGCAGCTGTCTGGCTTCTCTCTTTGTAGCCTCCTAATTAAAAAGAGCCAGGATCCCTTCCACAGTGTGTTAGGCAGCATCTCTTGGGCCAGGAAGGACCAGGGACTGCAGAGCCCCTCAGGATGGGGGAGATGGTAAGGGAGGCCGTGCAATCCCACTGTCATGGGGAGGAGCCCCCCGGTGTGTGACGCTGGGGGAGCGCTACCACCACCACCACCACCCCCGTTTGCTCACAGATCAAACTGGGGCAGAGAGCAAGAAAGCTAGCTGAAGACCAAGGATCCTTCTAGATACAGGTCCGACAGAACCTCAGGGCTATTTTCCCTTGTGCTCTGTTGAGGTGAATCCTCAGCCCCCGTGTAGCCACCAAGCCTGTATCCTGCCCGCCCCAGTTTCAGTTGTGGGTCAAGACCCAAAAAAGCTACTGCCAGCATTCCAGAGGCTGAGGCGGGAGGATTGGTGCAAGTTCAAGTCCAGTCTATGCTACAAAGTGAGTTCAAGGCCAGCCTGAACTGCATCGCAAGACCCTGTCTCAAGAAGACCAAAAAAAGACCCAAAAGAGCAAAACATTTCTAGACACCAAAGGTACCCAAGTTACATACCGGTGTGCCCTGACTTTTGTGGACTCTGTCCCTGCCACATCCACATCAAAACCCTAGAGAAATTGTCAGTGCTGAGAGGTCACCAGGCCCAGCTAATCTGACTTCAGGTCAGTGTTTGTCCAGCTCTTGTCTGAATGCAGATGATAGGGAGCTCATTACCCTCTAGGAACACTGGCACAGTCTGTCACACCCTCCAAGATGCCTTGGTACTCTTATCATCTTAAAGTCAGCATGTAGCAAGATTTTTTTTTTTTTTTGTCTTTTTGAGACAGGGTCTCCTTATGCAGTTCAGGCTGGCCTTGAGCTCAGTTTGTAGCTTAGGCTGGTCTCAAATTCACAATGATCCTCCTACCTTAGCCTCCCCAGTGTTGGCATTACAGGTATGTGCCACCATGTCTGGCTCAGCATATACCAAGATTGAACTCTTTTTTGCAGCACCAGGGTTCGAACTCAGGACCTTGACCTTACCCTTGCCAGGCAGGTGCTTGTGCCACTGACCTATATCCCCAGTCTTGAACTCTTTTTTTGGGTTTTTGTGTTTTGTTTTGTTTTTGAGTCAGGGTCTCACTATGTTCAGGCTTTATAGCCTAGGATTTTGAGTCCAGGGATATCTTGGACTCACAGTGATCCTCCTGCCTCAGCCACCCGAGTCCTGGAATTAAAAGCAGGCATCACCATACCCAACAAGATTGAACTCTAGATGTTCTCAACAGTCCTGCACCAGATAACTGGTGCCAGTGCTAAAAGCTTGGGGTTTCTTCTTGACTTTCCCCTCCCCCTGTGGTCTCTAGGCACCAGGGCTCTGCCTGCTTCTGTCTCTGCTTCTGAACCCCACCTCACCCCCAGTCTCCTCCGCTCACCTGCACAGTCACATCCTCTCCTAGCTGGTCTCCCTGCTGCCCGGCTGATTCCTTCCAAATTATCATCTGTGCAGTCTGCTAGGGTTCCTCGGACACCTTAGCCTGAATACATCACTCTTCTGCTTGCACTAAACCAGCTCTAGTTGTCCAAAGAACCTGAACCTAAATCCCTTAGCACATGATTCAAGGCCTTTCTGGACCTGGCCGTTGGCCCTTGTGACTCACCCCCGTGCTCCACACACGCCCAAGGCTCTCCTGTCCCGAGCACGCTTTGCTCTTCCGCGCCTCTGGATCTGCGCACAAGCTGTGCCCACTACTAGGATGGCCCCAGCCAGCAGAATGAGAATAGTACAGAGGCCCGATCTTCCTCAAAGAGCCTGAGCCCACATTCCACAGCCGCACTGCCCAGTGTGGCAGCTGTCCACCGAATAGGGCGAATGAGCCCATGGAGTGTGGCCAACCACATCTGAGTCTTAAAGTGTACACATGCTCCAGTCTGCAAAGACTCACTACGGGTGTGGGGAACAGTGGTACATACATGTGTATAATCCCAGCTACTTGAGAGGCTGAGGTGGGAGGACAGAAAGTTTAAGGCCAGCATAGGCAATTTAGTGAGAGCCTGTCTCAAAATTAAAAAGGCTATGCTGGGCATGGTGGTGCACACCTGTAATCCCCCACTTGGGAGGCTGAGGCAGGAGGCTTATGGCAAGTTTGAGGCCAGCCTGGGTTACATAGTGAGTTTAAGACCAGGCTGAATTACATAGGGAGACCCTGTCTCAAAAAAACAAAGGGGGGGGGGCTGGTATAAACATGGGGCTAGCTGGGCATGGTGGCGCGCATTTGTAATCCCAGCACTTGGAAGGCTGAGGCAGGAGGATTGTTGAGAGTTTGAGGCTCATGGGCTGGGGATATATCTCAGTGGAATAAGCGCCTGCCTGGTAAGCACAACGTCCTGAGTTCAATCCCCAGTACTGCAAAACAATAAAAAAATAAAGGATTGAGGATGGCCCACCCTTGGCCTTAATCCTAAGTACCTACCAAAGAGGTAGCTTGTTAATGATTTCTTCATATTGGTTACATGTGTATGATATTTTGGATATATAAGGCTAATGAAAAATAGCCTCCTGGCTTCTGCCACCAAGACCAGAAAAAGTAATTCCACCTATTTATTTGTTTATCCGTGTGTGTTACTGAGGACCGAAGCCAGGGGCTCACACATGCTAGGCAAGTGCTCTACCACTGAGCTACATCCCCAGCCCTCTCTATATGTATTTTAACCTGAACATTTGTTGTGACTAATCACTGAACTTCTCAAAATGCAGGAGAGGCTGCGCTGGCTGCTCTTGGGTTTGGTGTTGTTCCTTCCTGAATCCATGCCTAGATTTCACATACAGTTTTGGGTGCCTCGAGCACCAGCCCCTCCGCGGCCATGGGTCCTCGTTCAGCCCTGCACGCTGGCTTCCGCAGGTGGGAGGCTCTTGAGCTGCCAGCAGCACAGCTTATTACGATGGTGACACTTTCCAAATAGTGACGTTCCCTTCTGGCTTCTGCCACCAAGACCAGAGTGGTTTTTTTTTCTTTTTAAAATGTGGCTACAAGAGAATTCAAAATGACTGATGCGGTTCCTGTTTTGTGACTTGCATTTATGTCTGTGGGTTGGCACCGAAGTCACAGCGACAAACTGAGCGTGATGGCGCACGCCTGTAATCCCAGCATTTGGGAGGCTGAGGCAGGAGGATCATTGCGAGTTTGAGGCCAACCTGGGCTACAAAGTGAGCTCAAGGCCAGCCTGAACTGCATAGGGAGACCCTGTCTCAAACAGACAACAAAATTAAAAATCACAGTGATAGCATGGGGTAACACACAGCACCCTGCAGGCTGGTAGGGGAGGGCCTGGCCAGCAGGTGTCTCAGCACAGTGGCTGCCTTGGCAGTGACCAGGGACAAGTTTGGAATGAGTGCATCGAGCGGAGTCAGCCCCAACTCTCGTTTCTCTGGGAGGCCACCCCGAGCACCCTGCAACCCCGTCTCCCACTCCTCGGCCTGTGGACAGCGCCTGGCTTCCTCAGGCCTGTGACCCAGGGTTGGCACCACTGCAGTTGCTCAGTCATTGTTGATAGTGGAGAGATTTTCTTCTTTCAACACTTAGTGACCCTGGAGCTGGGGATATAGCTCAGTGGAATAAGCGCCTCCCTAGCAAGCGCAGGGTCCTGAGTTTGATCCCCAGTACCGCCAAAAAAAAAAAAACCACTTAGTGACCCTCAGCAACCTTTCTAACTGGGTACACCGTCCCCAAGTTCCTGGGCTTGCTTTCCCCTACCTTGCAGACCCATTTTACTGCCAGCACTAGCGATGGTGCCCAGTTCCACCTAGCACCAGCCACAGGCCACGTGGCACTCATAGGGCTCATCTTGTTTTTACTTTCCCACAATCCTGTGTGAAAGTTTCCATATAGCCCCATGGTTTTTTGTTTGTTTGTTTTCTTTTTGAGACAGGGTCTTGCTGTGCAGTTCAGGCTGGCCTTGAGCTCACTTTGTAGCCCAGGCTGGCCTCAAATTCCCAGTAGTCCTCCTGCCTCAGCCTTCCAAGTGCTGGGATTACAAGCGTGTGCCACCATGCCCAGCTAGCCCCATGTTTACACCGCGAAGGACTTGAGGCTCAGAGAGGGGAAGTGACTTACCCAAGGTCATGCAGTAGATCTGGATGGAGCTGATCTTACAGGTCTGTTCTGTCCCAGGCCCTCCGTCTGAGGTGGAGTTTTCCCAGGAGCATCACCCTCCCTTGCTTGCTGCCTTGTCCCCCTTCCAGCCTCCTCCAGCCCAGGAAACAGTAGAGCAGCTCACATCCCCCCCCCCCCCGCAGGGAGGCCCCTGACCCCACACCCAGAGCAGGGGAAGCTCTCCCCCTCCTAGGGCTGCGCACCCCACCCCCAACCAGGGAAGGGAGGCTGGGGGAAAAGAGAAACCCATGGGCCTCTGGGGCACAGCCCTTGAGGAGCCCCGGTGTTTGGTTTCAATTAGGAGGACAAATTCCAGGAAGCCAGGCCAGTGCTGGGGGAGGGGGTGTGTGCAGCCTCCTGGAATCCAGCCTGGGGAGGAGGCTCCCAAGGGCTGAGGGGCTGCTGGAAAGAGAGGAGCCCGAAGGCCCAGGTTGGAGTCCCAGGACCTGGTCACCAGCTTCCTATGTGTCCCGTCAGGTGGCCAGGCGCCGGGTGTGAGGAGGTGCTCTGGCCCTGGGAATAGTGGCCAGCACTGTTTCTGCCCCTGTGCACCAATCCCCCAAAGCCAGCCCTGGGGGGCCCACAGTGCAGTGGGATCTGTTCATGACATCCAGGCAGGAAGGCACAGCTGGGCTTGCTCCCCACAGCCAGGTCCCTCTACCGTCTCTTCCACCAGTCCCACCCTCGGTGAGAAACCCTGGCTTCCTCAGGTGGCTACTTCCTTGCTGAAGGACCTGAGGCCCCTCAGCTGACCCCAGGCTGAGATCTAGACAGTCTTCCAATGTGTGCAACAGGCACACACCACAGGGCGTTGGAGGAGGTTCAGGAGTCCATGGCCCTAGCCACACAAAAAATGGAAATCCCTATACTCTCAGTACTCTGGGAGGCTGAGACAGAGGGAGCACAAATTCAAGCCTAGCCTGGGCACTTTAACGGCTAAGCGATAGGTCAGACATGGTAGTATATGTCTGCAATCCCAGCACTGGGGAGGCTGAGGCAGGAGGGTTGCTGCAAGTTCTAGGCCAGCCTGGGCTACAAAGTGAATTCAAGGCCAGCCTGAATTGCATAGTGAGACCCTATCTCAAAAAGACAAAACAAAATAAAAAGGTTAAGTGAAATCCTGTCTCAAAATGAAATATAAAAAGGGCTGGGTTCCATCTTCAGTACTGCGGGGGGGGGGACTGGGAGAGGGAAGTCAGCATTTCACCGGGCATTTGGCAAAGGGTCTGAAGCCTAGTCTCTAGGGCTTACCTTAGGTGAAGGGCGCATGGGGAAGGGATCTTGCTGGTTGGTTTGGTTGCTGGCCCTGTGCCACTGACAGTTCCCACCCATGCTAGGCAGGTGCTGTGCCACTGAGCTGCACCACAGCCCTGCTACCCCCATTCTTCTGTTTTCGGAACCCTGGGACTCACTCCCAGTATTGTCAGAGAGCAGCTCTCTGGAGGTCCCCAAACAGAAAGGTGCCTGGCCTCGCAGCTGCTGGGAGACCAGGGCTAGTGAGGCCAAAGGCAGGGAAACCCCTTCCCCTACCTTGGCCCTCCAGGTCCTTGGCTGTCCTCTCCAAACTGCCTTCCATCTTTCCATCTGCCTCAGACCACTGGGCCTCCAGCAATCTCCCCTCTGAGTCACTGGCTGCTGGGGGCTCTGGCTCCCTGCCATCCCATTGGGCCCATCCTCCTCACCTGTTGTGTGCTTGTGTTCCCCAGGGAGAGAAACAGCGTCTTCCTTTCTCACCTCTGCGTCCCAGCACCGAGCACAGGGCTGGCACCACAAATGCTCTAGAATGCTGCTTTGCTATGGGAGAGGGAGGATGTAACTGAGCACAGGGCAGGGGCATGAGTTCCCATCCCTCCGGGAGCTCTCAGGACAGCCTCCTCTTCCTGGAGAAGATGCCTTTGAAAATAGAGACGGGAAGGCGAGGTGGCTGGGTTGAATCATGTCTAGCTGTGCAACCAGGATGACTTATCTGAGCCCAGGCTCCCCCCGCCCGTCCACCACAGAGGCCGGTCAGGTACAATGAACAAGTGACATATGTGAGTAAAGCAGCACGCGTAGGTCAGGCACATACATGCTATTAAATTAAGGGAGTATTCCAGCTACACAAGGTGCAGGAGGCCCGGATACCTATGGGAAATGGAAACTCATTCTGCCCAAGGAATTGAAGCAAGGGGTGCTGTATTGGGGAGGGTAATTTTGAGCTGGCTTGTTTTGGTTATTGTGGTACTGCAGATCAAACCCAGAGGCAATCTACCATTGAGCCACATCGCCAGCCAGCCCTTTTCGCATTTATTTTGAGACAGGGTATGTGCCACCACACCCTGGTTGGTTTGGGCTTTGAAGTATAAAGAGGAGTTCACCACTGAGTTAGCCCTGACACTTAGGGGAGAAGGCATGGAATTGTTCCAAGAAGAATTTTGATTAGGAAGAAGGGACTTATTCCAGAGCTTTGGGAAGAATTCGGTCTTCAGGGGTAAGGGTGTAGCTTGATGGAGCACTTGCCTAGCATTCAAGAAGCACTGGGTTCAGCCAGATGTGGTAGCGTGGATGTAATCCCAGCACTCTGCAAGGCTGAGACAGGAAGACTGAGTTTGAGCCCATCCCGGGCAACTTGGCAAAACCCTGCCTCAAAATAAAAAATAAAATAGCTGTAGTTTAGTATGGAGTTGAGTGTCTGGGGTTCAATCCCATGGACACACACACACACACACACACACACACACACACACCCTGGCCTGGGTTCAATCTGGGGGGCGGGATTCTAGAATTGTGCTCTGGGATTGGACTAAAGGTGTAAAATGACCTCAGGGGGGTCCAAGACTCCTCATCATAAGTCAAAAGGTCACTAGCCCATACTTCTATGGCTACCCAATTACCATGACTTTGTCCCTAGGCCTGCTTCTTTTGTACTAGAAGTGAGCCCCACCTTTCTGTTTCAGGGAGGAAGGGGAGGCCCCTCTGATTCTTGGGTTTGTGTCCAACAGCCTGGGCCCCCGGCCAAGCAGCCCCTCCCCCTCGCCCAAGCCTGACATCCCCCCTTCGCCCCCCATTCCTCCTGCAGCCTTGACCTGAGCGATGATGCCAAGAGGAGAAACAGCCCCCACTGGAGCGAGCACGGAGGCGGCAGGCCCCATTTTCTAGGTCAGAGCTCCTTGCCCTGCCTTCCTCCCGTCCTCCTGTCTCCGGGGAGACTTGGGAGAGAGCAGAGGGTGGGTGCCTCTTGGTGTGTGGTTGAGTGTGTGTGTGGTTGAGTGTGTGTGTGTGTGTGTGTGTGTGCAGTGTGCGCAGAGGGAGAGAGAACAGGGCCTGGAAGTGTGTGTGTGTGTGTGTGTGTGTGTGTGTGTGTGTGTGTGTGTGTGTGTGTGTGTGGAGAGGGAGGGAAGACCCGCAAGGGAGGGAGGGGAGGAGAGAGGGAGAGAGCACAGAGCCTGGGAGAGTGTGTGTGGCTTCGTGACTGTGTGCAAGAGACTCTGTGTGTGTGTGTGTGTGTGTGTGTGTGTGTGTGTGCGCGCGCGCGCACGTGTGGCTCCAGCAGCAAGCTGTGCCTTAAAGGCGCAGATCTACCTCCTCCTGGCACTCTATCTCTGCCCAGGCTGGAGCCCCCTGCAGTGCCCCACAAGACCAGCTCCGGGAGGAGAGGGCTTTATTCCTGAGGAGAGTCCAGCTCTAGGACACGGGCCGGAGATGGCCTCGTGGGGCGCCCCTCTCCCAACACAAGGCAGGCAGGCAGGGAGGCTGCAGCCCTCACCTCTGTCCAGGCTGCCAGGGCACAGAGCAGGTGCCGTCACTGAGGGCCTGAGGGGTCTCTGCAAACAGCCAGTCGGTGCCTCAGCCAGTCCTCTCAGCTGCCGAGAAGGGGTTTGCTTCCTCCAGAGCATCCCACATCTGGTTTGGCTTGGTTTGGTTCAAGGCCAGAGGTTTTGGATGGAGTTGGAGGTTTTGACCAGGTCTCTCATCCTGCTTCTGCCTCCACCTCACTGTGTGAGTCTGGACAGGTCCCTCACCCTCTCTGGGCCGTTGTTCCCCCGCCCCCCTGCCCTTCACAGCAGACATTGCAAGTGAGACTGCCAGCTCCTTCAGCAGACACCCCAGGGTCTGGATCTCTGAGCGCACTGTGATGAGATGCCTCCTTCCAGGAGGATGAAACATTCCTAGCCTTCAATCTTTCCAGCCCTATCCCAGCGCTACAAAAAGTAGTTTATGCTGGAAGTGTCCAAGGAAGCCTGCTGGGCCAGTACTTCCATCCACAGCTGGGGAAACTGAGGCCGGGAAGGACTACGGAGGTGGTGAGTTGCCCAAGTTGCTCGGGAAGCTAGACGCTGGGTCCGGTCCCTACTGGAGCTGGGGCCAGGGTCGCCGAAGGAGCAACTGGGAAGTGCAGAGGGGCTCAGGGCCGACCCCGTGGGCCTCTTCCGGCCCCTCCCCCAGCTGCGCTGGGCCAGCCACCTGCTCCCCAGCTCCGGCGGGCGGGGTGGGGCGGGGCCGCCCCCAGTCCCCATGGCAACGTCCCCTCTAGCGCCCCAGCCTCCCCGCAGAGGAGCAACCGTCCAGCCCCTGGCCCGCGCAGCTGGGCCTCTCGCCTGGCCCTCGCAGCCCCCCGCAGCGGCCTTGGACCAGGGTGGGCAGGCCGGTGCTCTTCGGTGGCTGGCAGCTTGGGTGCTCCAAGTGGCTGCGAAGTCATGCTGCCCTCCCTACCCCGCAGAGATGTCACCTATCAGGTGTGGAGGTGGAAATGCCCAGTGCGGAGATGCCCAGTGCAGTAGGGGCCCCACTTTCTGGCGTCTGCTGGCCTAGGTTCCAGGACCCCAGAAGGGTGACACGCCCGCCCAGCATTTCGCTTAACCTGTTACCCATCTGAAAAATGGAGGCGCCATAGAACCTGCCTTCTGTAATCACTGTGAGGAGTAAATGGACCAATAAAGAAAAATGTGCAGAGACAGAGTTCAAAAAGTAGGAGCTGTTGGGCCAGGTGTGGTGGTGCACCCCTGTAACCCCAGAACTCTGGGAGCCTGAGGCAGGAGGACGGAAAGTTAAGCTCAGCCTCGGTGATTTAGTGATTTATGAAGACCTCTTCTCAAAATAGTAAATTTAGAAAGGTCAGGGCTGGGCATGGCGGCACAAGCCTGTAATCCCAGCACTCTGGGGAGAAGCTGAGGCAGGAGGATCACCAGCCTGGGCTACATAATGACTTCAAGGCCCGCTCAGTGTGGCTGCAGGGTGTAAATAACTTGGCTTCACTGGAGGGTTTTGGACAGAGGGATCACACTCTCCCTTGTTTTTCTGCCAGTCTCTGCCTGCCCTGTGTGGAGTGGTTTGCAGGGTCCAGAGGTCCTTCTGGGAGAGAAGGCCAGAGAAGGGGGAGGGCAAACTCAGGGGAAGGGGAGGGCAGAATCGGGATGCTCAGAAGGGAAGCAGGGCAAGGTGGCGGCCTGTGGGCTGGACATGGACACGGACACATGGGTGGTGACGAGGTGCCTCTGAGTAGCAAGGGCAGGGGGAAGGCGCGGTCCAGCAGAAGCTCTCCAGTGTGGAGTCCGAAGTCCGGGCTGGAGAGGCAAGATTGTAGCAGTAGGTCTAGGTGGTGAGCAGCCTTGCTGGGGCCGAGAGCCAGCTGCCCCAGAGTCACCAGGAGGACCAGGGTCTTGCCAGGCCACCACCCTCCTCCAGAGAGAGCAGGCCCAGTTGGCCTTCCTGAATGGATTCTAAGCATCTCTTCCCCAGGGACCAAGTGGAGTCTGTTCAAAAGAAATTCAGGGCCGGGGACACAGCTCAGTGGTAGTGAACTCTCTAGCATGCGCTGGGCCCTGGGTTCCATCCCCAGCATGACGAAGGACAGAAAGGAAAAGTGGGAGGGAGGAAGATTGATTCAACAATTCTAACATAAAGTCTACAGTGCTATTTTTATCATGTTTGTCTGTTTATTTGGTTTCTTTTTTTCTTTTCTTTTTTTGGGGGGGTTCATTTTTTTTGAGAGAGGATTTTGCTATACAGCCCAGACTGGCCTTGAACTTACGGTGATCTTTTGCCTCAGCCTCCCTCGTGCTGGGATTGCAGCCTGGCCTTGTATTTGGGGCTCTGAGTTGGGGAAGGGGGTACTTTACTTTTGAGGATGAGGGAGGGGCAGAGGAATAGGACGAGGCGGTCTGTTATGCTGACTGGTCCCCACTCTGTCACTGACCAGCCATGTGGTCTCAAGCAAGTTTTCCTGCCAAACCTCAGCTTCTTCCTTGTTGCCCACCCTGCAGGGTTACTGTGAGAAATAAACGGGGTGCTGGGACACAAAGCTCCTGGCATGGGTTCTAGCATAGGAAGGCATTTTTGTTTAATGTGCACATTCCAGGACCCTTCCCAGGAGCCGGGAGTTTAGGTCCCCCCGAGTTGGCCCGGGAATGGACAGGTGCAGCGGGCCAAGCCCTGGGGACCAGCGTGGCCGCCTCCAACAGTGACTCCTTAGACTGGGCCCCTCCGCCAGACAGCCCACCAGCCCCGCGGCCAGAGGCAGGCGTTCCAGGCGGCCCTTCTGCAGGGCTGCATCTTCTCGTCTCCTGCTTTGTCCCTCACTCTGAGGGTGCTTCTGTGCACACATGGGGGCCCCGGCCATGGCCAAGCTCCCAGGCACACCTCCCCGGGCCCCCAGTAGCTCCCTTGGCCATGTCCTGGGCCTGGGGTTGTACCTACAGCAGTCTGCTGGGAGGACAAACCCAGATCCTGGTAGTGGGGCTCGGAATACTGGGTTGGGGAAGTCCAGGACCGAGGGATCTAGAATGTTTTCCAGAACAATCCCCACCCTGTGTCCTGGAGGGAGCGATCAGACTGCAGGATGGCCCAGAAGACCCTACTTAACAGCGTTCAGAGCAAAGGTCCAGTGCCCAAGGCCATAGGTTCCTCTGCCTCTGTTCCCACCAGCCTTTTCCACCAAGGCCTCTGGCCAGCCCCTGGTCCCCAGGTGCCATGTCACTACCATCTCTCTACCCACCTGCTTCCTGACCAGCTGAGGTCATCAGGGCTTTGCCTATGGCCCTAGGAGGGAGGAATTCTGAGGTCTCCCACTCAGACACGCTGTGGACCGTCACGCCATTCGTACCTAGCCCCTTACCTGTTGTGGAGGTTCTACTACTATTGTCCTTTATTTTTTATTTGTTTTTTGGGTGGTACTGGAAATCCAACTCAGGACCTTACACTTGCCAGGCAGGCACTTGTGCTGCTGAGGTACATCCCTGGCCCCTTATCCTCCTTTAAAAATGAGGAAACCTCAGATCTCCAAGGGCACAGGAGGAGCTAACATCAGTGCAGGGCATCCCCTAAATGGCCAGTGCTAAGTGCTCTAAGGACACAGCATGTGGCACCTGACAGCCTGCTAGGTGACAGCTCTGTAGGCTTACCTGGCCAGTAGGAACTACAGTGGGAATTTAACTCAGGCCTCGGCTCCAGACCCATCACAGGCCTTTAGGAGGTCCCCACTGAGGGGCAGGGGCGCTGAGGACAGCTAGGAGCCTGGGCCTGCCATCTCCAGGGAGGGCCATGGAATGTGAGGAATGTTCATCCCCAGGGCAGGGCCGTGGGCAAGGTGACCTCTGGGGAGATAAAGGCGAATTCCAGGAGTCAGAGGGAGGCCCTGAGAGGCCGCCAGAGGCAGACCTGGGGTGGTACTGCCAGGGACTGGGACCGGCTGTGGTGCGGCCTGTGCCCCAACTGCTCCGTGAGCCAGGAGTGGAAACAGGGGCATTCCCTGGGAGTGCTGGGTGGAGACAAGGCTGCTGTGCTGATAACCTCGTTCGAACTGCGACCTGGACCGTTCTGGGAGGGCCTGGAGAGCTGCAACCGCAGCCATCCGGAGCCACATTCCCGCCTCCTCCTCCTCCCTGGGAGTGCGACCTCCATTCCGCTCTGAGCCGCTGAGGTCCGGCAGTTGGCCTTGCCCCTCCCACACTGGGCTCCAAGTGCCTCTAGGACCCGCCCTCTGGCCACCACCCGCCCTGCCCCTCTCCCTGCCCAGCCAGCCTCCTTGCTGCTTCTTACGTGTGAGCACAGAAGTGGAGGCCACTGGCCCAAGGATCACTTAGCTGGTAGGAAGCGGAGTCAGAATTAAATTTCAGATCAGTTAAACTGAATCTCAGCTAAACCACGAATAGTGTTGTGGTGTAAATGTACCCCAAGTACTGCATGAGGTACACCTGAACTAAAAACGTATTGTTGCCAGCGGTGGCAGCAGCACATCCCTGTAATCCCAGCTATGGGGCACACAGTGCACAGGGGCTGAGGCAGTAGGATTGTGAATTCGAGGCCAGTCTGGACAATTTAGTAAGACTCAGTCGCAAAGAAAAACAAAAGGTTAAGCATGTCATTTTTGTTATCTATCTGAAATGTAAGCTTACTGAGCGTCTTCGGTTTTACCTGGCAGGCCACAGCCCGCATACGTTCCCACTTCAGCCTCCAGTGGGGGGCAGAGCATAGGCAGCTCCAGGCTGGACCATCCTTCCCTCGTCTCTTCTCTGCTGGCTTCCGGGGCAGTCCCCTCCTGCAGGAAGCCTTCCACCACAGCCCAGGCTGTGGGACTGGAGGGCCCCACACCTCTCATCAGAGCTCAGAGCACTACGCCTTCTTTCTGTCTGTGAGTCTTGCCCTCAGAAAGAGCTTGCTGACACTTGACTCTTGTCCATCTGTTTGCCATGGTGCCCCCGCCCCTAGGACCCTGCATAGGTTTAGAACACCTTTCTGTGAATGCGCAGAAATGCTTACTGCCTCTCTGGACCTCAGTCTGCCCATCCCCCAGGCGAGGGCCCCCTGCGCTGGTCTACCAGGCCTCCTGCAGATGCACACTCCTGGCAGCCTGGGCCTGTGCAGCGCCCTGCAGATCCCAGGCAGAGTGCTCCTTGGAAAGAATGGAGAATTTAACTACCCTTTTCCAGGTCCTATAAAAATAAGGATCTTCTGCCTCTCTGGTAAGGCTGTGGGGTGGTTGAACAACAGAGGGAGGTGAGCTGGTGGGCATAGAGGGGCCCTCAAAGAACACAGGCTACTTCCTGCCTTTCCCACTACAGGAAGACTTCCCCGCCTGCCTGCCCACAGGGGCTCAGGCAATGAGGGCCCAGGAGTGCCAGAGAAGGAGGGGGAAGCCAGCCAGGGTGTGTTCACACAGGACTTTAAATCTGATCTTCAATTTATTAATTTATCTATTTATTTTTAAAGGGTTTGTGCATCATATCTCCTGTGAGAGAGAAACGAGCTGAGGTAACGTGAATCCCCATCATTGGAAGGGTCTCATTTTTCGGCCCCTGCAGAGGGTGGTAGGCAGACTCAGGAGACCTTGAAGTGGGGGACTTTGTCCAGCCTTAAATGCACCAGACTCCTCAAGCCACCGTAAATGAACAAATGGCTTGAGGGGCAGGAGGGTGTACACTCCAGACAAGCTCTCCAACCCAGACCCTGCCCCTCATTTGAGTGGGCGCCTGTGCGCAGTGGTGTCCTGGGGCCAGGCCTGCTGGCCTCCTCAGCTGACAGTGTGGGGCTGGGGAGGTGCCTCTGGACAGTTCAGAATTCCAGAAAGAGTTTGGCACAAGGAAGCCCCCTAAGCCCTCGGGCATGAGTTCTTGCCTCTAAATAGGAACGTTTTCCTTTTTTTCAGTGCTGGGGACAAGAACTCATGGGCTCACATAGGTTAGGCCAAGGCCCTATCCTGAGCCACATTCCAGCCCTGAACAGGCATCTTAAGACAGCCCTTCTCCTTCCTCCTGCCGCTCCTCTTTGCCTGTCTCCCTCAGCCTGCAGGACTAGCTTCCTGTCAGCCCAGGGCCAGGCCTGCCTGACCTTGAGGCAAAAGAGGCTGAGAGGAAGGGTGGGGAGGGGAAAAGAGGGAATCTGCTCCTGCTGGGCACCTGGTCCTACCCACCCTCACCTTCATCTCCTAGGGAGTCTGCCCTGCCACCCCACGCAGAGAACCTATCTCATAGAGGAGGAAGTGGAAGCCCCACCATTGCTAAGGAGCCAACCCTCCTGCTCCCCTCACTCCAGACTCCATGGAGGGTCCAGGAGCTTAACTGACGTGGTGGCGCACGCCTGTATCCCAGCACTCGGGGAGGCTGAGGCAGGAGGATCCTTGTGAGTTGGAGACCAGCCTGGGCTACAAAGTAAGCTCAAGGGCAGCCTGAACTGCATAGTGAGACTCTGTCTCAAAAAAAAATCTCCTCCTCTTGAGGCCAGAGTCCTAGAGAAAGTCATTCAGTCATCCAGAGGTCAGTAGCAGTGACAGCAGGCAGGAAGGCTGAGCAGGCCAGACTCTGTCCCAGCACACAAAAGACCTGAGAGAAGTGACTTCGCCTTCCGAGGTTTGGAGTGACCTTAGCTACCAGGGCAAGGTGGGAAGGGCCTGGCTTTAGACCTAGTCTAGGCATGGTGAACCTTTTAGAGACTAAGTGCCCAAACTACACCCCAAAACCACCTATCTCTTGCAAAATGCCAACGCTGCCCCTATGTGTGCTGTGATCTGAAGTTCGGCTGCTGGGTGATGGTGGGCAACTTGCCTCTCTGTGCCACAAAGGCACTCATGCTGTAGGTGCGCTGGCACTGACCTAGACTGATTCCAGACCCCATTTGTTCTGCTACTCTCTAGCAGAGAGGCTAGAAATAAGCCCCTCCCCTTCCGAATGTCCCTTCTGGTCCCTGTGAAGTGCAGGTCATGAGATTTCACGGAGGGTTTTTCCAGAGGACTGGGAGAAGGCAGAACAGCAGAGTGCTCCAGAGAATAGGTGAAGGGTAGAGGGAAGACCAGCGGGAAGGGGTGGTGGTGTGAGCTGGGAGACCAAGCAGGTGACCCGCCATGACCACCTGTGGGCGCAGCCCTCTCAGGCCTAGGAAGGGCAGACACTATTCAGTCCCCTCTGGCCTCTGCACCTCTGTGGACCATGTCCCATCCTCCCATCCCCAGCCCACTCTTGTTCTCCAGGACAAAAGGGACAGTGGACAATTTTGTGTCCTGCAGATTCATTCTCCAAGTCCAAGACTCACCAGGCCCTGCAGCTGGGCCTGGCCACCACCTTCCCAGCCTGGCCCAGCTCTCCTCTCCAGGGAGCCTCTGCACAGGAGAGGGAGGGGCCTTAAAGGAGCAGAGCCTGCTTTGAGAGACATTGGCCTCTAGGCTCAGAATTCACAGGCAAGAAAACAGCAGGGAGAGGGCTCAGGGGACTGCAGCACTGTGACTTTTCTGAGGGTGGGCTGGGGGCTACACAGAGGCCAGCGCCCACTTTCCTTGCCCCTAGCCAAGGGCTCTTTTCATTCACTGCTATAAGGGAACGAGTGCCCACTCTGCCTGATCCTCTGAGCGAGCTCCTTGCCCTCTCTGGCCCTGTTCTCCCTGGTGTTAACCGGAATGGGATGGCACACGCCTGCAATCCCAGCATTCTGAAGGCTGAGGCAGGATGACCATGAGCTTGAGGTCAGCTTGGGCAACATAGCAAGACCTCATCTCCAAACACAAAACAAAACAAAGATGAAGGTGGAAATCGGACCATATAGGAGTGAGTTTCTGAGCCAGACGCCGGCCAGATGCCGGATATGGAGACAAACCACATCCCAGGACTCATTCTAGGGGTCCATCAGGAGAGAGCACGGAGTGACTTGAGCTAAAAATCAGGTTTGTACGAGAGGGGGCTCCGGAAATGGTGGAAGAGAAAGGGCCTCCTCACCCTCACGCTTGTGTGGTCATTTGTACCCCAAGAGCTCTCTCACCCCCTCACCTACCAACAAGCCAGTGAGACAAACTAGACCAAATGTGTCCTCTTTTTGCAGAAAATAAGGCTACATGTCGCAGCAGCAGGCTCCACCCTGGCCCAGGAGCGAGGGTCTCAATAGTGAACCCTGAAGGAATGTAGGAAGAGCGTCTGGGAGGTCTGGCCTGACCAGGGGCGAGCACAGGGCAGGAAGCCAGGACGCTGCTGCGGGTCCCTTGGCCAGAGCCAGGGCAGACCTGGGAGAGGAGAGAGGAGGCCGCAGGCTGGTCCTTTGGGTGCTGGGGAGCCAGAGAAGTGTCCCTGCCAGGCTGTGTTTACTCACCACTGCAGGACAGGACGGAGTGGGGGGCCAGGCAGAGGCCGTGGAAACGGGGACAGCTGTACACACAGGTACTTCTGACAAAGGGGCTGTGCAGCCTCGGTGCCGTGGGGGAGGGGACTGCAATGGAGCCCAGCAACTCCTCCCGGGAAAGAGGGGAAGTGAGCAGGGAGATGAAGCAGGAGAGGAAATGAAAGATTAAGTGCATAAAGGCCATAAAGCTCAGAGCCATCCAGGCCGGATGGATTCCCGGTTTATAGATATATTTATGTTCAAGGATGCCCCACCAGGCCTGGTGGAGCAGCCACCCAGGGAGGCAGAGGGGACCCTGAGCTGAAAGAGACGCCTTGTGCCCTGGGAGTCCTCCCCTGCCACCCCCTCCCCTACCCCAGCTCCCCCTCCGCCTGGCTGACAGCCCAGCTGGAAGCAATTGCAGGACCCCCCCACCTCATGGAGGGCCCTGGTAAATCGCAGCCCACACCCCTGACGGCCTGCAGCACCCCTCCCCTGCCCCCCCGGCAGCCCCCTGCCCGGAAATTTAAAACAACTGCTCGACACAGTCTTAAATCCTCAGGAAGACGCTCAGTTGGCAGGCGGGGCTCCCGCCAACTGACTGTGCCCCTACACTGACCCCCAGCCCTCTGGAGCACCCACCACTCTCTAAGGCTCTGGTTTCAGTCCTCAGCCCTGGGATCCCGTGCTGGCATCCTCTGGAGGGCACCCCACTGTGGCCTGTCCCAGTTGCCCAGGAACCCTGGAGCATCAGGAAGGCGGGGAGAGGCCTTGTCCTCTGCTGTATTCCCACCCTGGGTCTGCCAGGAGCAGATGCAGCTTGCACCTATGAAGAATGAACCAATGAGCCCAGCGTGCCACCCCCAGCCACTCTACTCTTTGGGCCCCGGCTTCCTCACCTATCAAATGGGCATTGTAATTTTTTTGTCTTGGTTGTTGTTTTGCGCTACTGGGATTTGAACCCACAGCCTTCAGACTGAGCTATTTCTCACCCTTTAAAAAAAATTTTTTTTTGAAACAGGGTCTCACTTTGTAGTTCAGGCTAGCTTTGAACTTAACTATGAAGCCTAGGCTGTTTTTGAGCCTGTGGCGATCCTCCTGCCTCAGCCTCCTGTGTGCTGGGATTATAGGCATGTGCCATCATACCTGGCTTTTCAGACAGTTTCTCTGTAGATTTCCCAGGCTGGGATTAGACTTATACTCTTCCTGCCTCAGCCACCCCGAGTGCTGGGATTATCGGTGTGCACCACCAGACTGGTAGGCATGATAATTTTTACCCAATCTCTTTCCAAGTTGTGCGTATTAAATAAAAGCAAGTATCACAGTAACTGCAAAATGATGATCACAAGGATTCTTGCCTTCCTGGCTTCAGTTTGCTGCCTGTGAAATGAGGTGCCTAAGTCGAGTGCTTCTCAGCTTGGACGGTCTGAGGTTCCGGCCAGAGCTGACTTGCCTCAGCACCTTCAATGCCAGCTGGGCAGTGGGGTCAGGCAGAGGTGTAGCATCAGGAAACAGCTTCCACACTAGGATTCTGAAGGCCACTATTTGTGTGTGTGTGTGTGTTTGAGACATGTGGCCCAGGCTGCCCTCAAACTCGCAATGATCCTCCTGCCTCAACCTCGCAAGTGCTGGGGTTACAGGCGTGCGCCACCACGGCCGGCAAGCCGCTGCTGTAGTTCTCAGAGGACCTGACTTGTGTGACCTCTGGCCCTCAGTGTCCCTCTCCTAAAGGGACAATAGGTAGACACGGGATACTGAAGTGTCCTCTAGCATCAGGTTCCATGGTAACAGGACACTGCGGGGGTGTGGGGTTCTGGACAGCCGAGTCCTACAGCAGAGGAAAGGAGTCTGGGGTCTGGAGAACAGAAGGGGCTGGGCCTGTGCCCAGGCAGCAGGAGGTGGTTTTCTGCTCTGTTTGTCCTGCAGCTGGATGCCCCGCCCCTATCACCTCCTGCACCAGGACCTGGCTAGAGGAGGTGTCCAGAGCCTGGGTTCCTGATCCAGTGGACAAAACTGAAGGCAAGAGGCTGAGTTCCAGCCAGCCCAGCCAAAGTGCTAGCAGCCATGTGACTGGGGCCTCCTCGCTTCTCTGGAATGAAAGTCCCTTCTCTGGGGTCCACAGAGGACCAGTCTGTATTGTTCACTCTCAGATGAGGCCTCCGGGGCCTGGCCTAGCCCATCCTTAGGCTTCTTTCACTGAACCCAGGCTCCATGCTCCCTTTCCTGTGCCCCAGAGTCATAGCAAGGACTAGCTGCGAAGCGGGACTCCAGCCAGAGCCCCCACTCACTGCGAACAGCACCCTGGGTCCTGCGCAGTGGCCCACACAGAGCACTGCTCCGCAGGCCTGTATCCAATCACCCCCGCCAGGAGGGTGCCCAATGGGATCTCCATAGACACCGGTGTGTGATCAGTGCCTGGTTTTGCGTCCCTCCTGGGGCTGGGTGAGCCTCTCCCTCTCCCAGGAGGTGTGGGGAGCAGATGGAGCCAGAGCTGTACTACTGTGCCCCAGGCGAGCCCTGGACAAATCTCCGCCAGAATCCCCTCCGCTCCCTGCCCCCCACGGGCTGGGACAGACCTCAGCCAGCAGGCCTCCCAGCTTTGATCAATACAGGGCAAGCAGCCAAGGCGGCTGCAGGCTCCACTCTCCCAGGAGGCCCCAGCTCAGCCGGGTCACGTGAGGGAGGGGCCACCTGGGCTCAGGCCTGGGGGGAGCAGGAGAGAGGGGAGAGCAGGAGGGGACAGCAGTGCACGTGTGCAGAGGGCTTCATTTCTTCACTCATGTGCTCCCTCCCATCCTACCCATGTGTTTAGTGAGCACCAGCTATGCACTGGGCACTGTCCTCAGCCCTGGGGACACAGCAGAGAACAGACAGGACAGAAGCTTCTGGGAAACTTAACCTCTGGGAGAAGGAGGGACCGTAGATGACCAGCAACCAATCATGAAAGCTAATTTCGGAAGGTAAATAAAATAAAATAGAACGGCCAACAAAATGAGATAGGGTGATAGAGTGACTAGGAAACACTGCCCACAGTGGCAGGAGGACGAAGTGCAGGTGACCTGGGAATGATGAGGAGCCTTCATACTGCTGGCCAGCTTGGGTCAGGAAGCCTGCAGCAGGAAGCTTCCTGGGGAGCACTGTGGGCCAGCAAGGAGTACAGGGAGTAGGGGGGAGGTGCTGCAGTCCAGCAGCTGACCCCACAGAGCCTCGAGCAGGCAGCAGGCCTTGGCACCACTGCTCAGACCAGCCCTGGGTGCAGCTGTCCCTCCCCCAAGGGTAAAGCTCGCACATGCCCATGGTCCTCACCAGGACTTGTCACTGCAGCACTCTTGGCCACTGGGAATGAGGACTGGCCCTGAGAGGTCTTGGTGGCATTTACTGCACAGGCTAAGGTCAGTCAGAGGGACCAGTGAGTGTGAAGCCCCAGGCAGAGACAGTGCTGAGAAATGGTCAGGCTAGAGAGGGAGGCCAAGGACAGGCCACGTGCCTGGGAGCCCAGCGCTAAGTGGAGCATTCCTGCCGCTGACCTTCCCGCGTTGCCCAGAGGAGAGTGGCCACCTGGGGCCCCGTGGGAGCGTTGGTGGGGCCAGGACAAGCAGGTTTAGTAGATGAGAGCTGATGAGTGGGAGAGGGGGAGTGCGCCTATCAGCCCAGCACTCAAACATGGAGACAGGGGGATCACGAGTTCAAGACCAGACTACGCCTCAAAACAAATAAGAACTAAACCTAAAGAGAAGACCCGTGCAGGCTGGGGATATAGCTCAGCGGCACAGTGCCTGCCTGGCAAGTGCAAGGTCCTGAGTCTGATTCCTGATACCAAAACACAAAAAATTTTTTTAAAAAAGGCAAGTGAGGAGATGAGGGAGCCACGGATGTTGTGGGGCCAGGCAGAGGACTCTGATGGTTTTCTTTTTTTTTTTTTTTTTTGCCTCCTGCATGGTATGTGAGCACTCTATCTGAGTATTTAGGAGGTTTTTTGTTTTGCTACCGGGAATTGAACTGAAGACCTTGCGCTTGCCACGCAGGACCTTGCACCACTGAGCTATAACCCTGGCCCTCTATCTGAGTATATCCCAGCCTTCTTGTGTACCTCAGGCTCCTCCTACAGGATGTGGCAGAGATGCTTATGACATCCTATAAGGAGATTCAACCGGATAAATGTAGTTCTTCCCAGTCTGAAGCTTCTGGTATTTTACGGATTAGGAAAGAAGCCTCAGGAGCTCCTGGTTCTCCCTGGTTTGGACAGGGCCCCCTCTCTCCTTGGGGCCAATCTGACCACATCTGTGCCACTGTCTCCAGTGTGTCCCAGGTGAGGACACAGCTCGTGTGTCCTCCCAAGTCTTCCCTCCTCGGTTGTCCTAGGAAGGGTCCAGCTGGCTCCGCTTCCCAGCCTGGCCCGTTGCCCCGCCTGACTTACTGCTGTCACCTGCACCCAACACCAGAGCAGCACAGAGGAGGCCACTGTGTAGTCTGGTGAGAGAGATATGCTCCCTTCTGCAGGAACTGCGGCAGTGTGCACAGGGCCTGTCCTCAGGTTCCTGTGTTGGCCCTGGGCCCGGGGTGGTGCTGTTAGGAGGTTTTGGAGACCTGTGGGTGCTCCTGAGGTCAGGAAGAGACAGTGGGATCCCGACCCCTTTTTTCTCTCTCTTTTTTTCCTTCTTTCTCTTTGTTTCCTGTCTGTGAGGTGACGGGCTTGGTCTGCCATGTGCTCCTGCCTTTGCTACCCATCCTGCCCTCCAAGGGCCCAAGCAGTGGGTCTGTCTGGTCTTGGGCTGGATCTTCCAAAACTGTGAGCCACAGTAAACCTTTTTTGTTTGTAAATTAGTTGCCGGAGCCATTTCATTATAGTGACTGAAAGCTGGTGAATACAGAAGCACAGGGCCTAGCCTGTCTGGGTTTATCTGAGCCAGGCTGTTCTTTCTGGGCTTCATGTACTCTATAAATGAGGCTGGCTACTTGAATGGCATTTAAGAGCTGTCCAGGACCAAAATCCTGAGTCTGCCCTTCAAAATCTGAGTCAAGGCATTTCTGTTTTCTGTTGCTCTCACTTCTGATCAAAGAATTCCAGAATATTGGAGCTGGAGAGATCTCTAACAGTCTAACTCTTCAACTTCCATTCTACAAGCTCTGCTGAGATCTATTTCAACACTGCCATCAGTGAATTGTTTGACTAAAGAGCAGGTATACTTCCAGACATGGGAAACTTACTACCTTTATTAGTTTTATTAGAAATTTCTAGGGCCAGATGTAGTGGCATAGACCAAAATTTCAGCTACTTGGGAGGCTGAGGCAGGAGGATCACAAGTTTGAGGACAGTTTGGGCAAATTAGCAAGACCCTGAAAGCAATATAACAAGAAGGGCTGGGGGTGTAACTCAGGTGTACAGTACTTGCCTGGCATGCAAAAAGGCCCTGGAATAAATCCCTAGTCTCACACGCACACGCACACACACACACACGCACACACACACACACACACACACATGCACACACACACGCACACACACACGCACACACACGCACACACGCACACGCACACACACACACACACACGAGAAAGTTTAGCAAAGAAAATGGAATTGGTGCTTTGTATTGTTAAATTCCACAACTTCAGATTTAACCAATCACAGCTCAAAAATATTCATTGAGCGGGGCGTGGTCGCACATGTGTGTAATCCCAACACTTGGGGGGCTGAGGCAGGAGGATCGTTGCGAGTTCGAGGTCAGTGTGGGCTACAAAGTAAGCTTATGGCCAGCCTGAACTACGTAGCAAGACCCTGTCTCAAAAAGACAACAAACAAACAAACAAAAAACAACTATTTTTGTCTGAGATAAGGTCTCATTGTGTACTGCAGGCCGGCCTTGAACTCACTGTGTAGCCCAGGCTGGCCTCAAACTTGTGGGGTTCTCCTGCCTCAGGCTCATAAGTACTGGGATTATAACCATCTGCCATCCCAGCCGCTGCCCGCTCCCTCCAATAACTGTTTTCATGGCACTTACACTGCACTGGGTATTATAAGTAATCTTGAGATGATTTGGTATATTTTGTGTCCTTTTGGTTTATTTTGTTTATTTATTTTGGTCCCAGGAATTGAACTCAGGATCTCATGCTTGCCAGACAGGCATTTGTGTCACTAAGCTGTGTCCCCAGCCCTTTTTTTTTTTTTTTTTGTTGAGACAGAGTCTTGCTATGCAGCTCGGGCTGGCCTTGAGCTCATTTTGTAGCCCAGGCTGGCTTCGAACTCACAAATGATCCTCTTGCCTCAGCTTCCTTAGGATTATAGGTGTGCACCACCATGCCGGGCTCCCAGCCCCTCTTGAGAGGATTTAAAATATACAGCAAGATGTAACCCATTTTGTACATATAAGGGACTTGAGTACCTGGGCATACTGGCATCTACATGGGTCCTGGACTGACCCCCATGGGCCCTGACAGGTGACTGTAGCAGCAGGGGCAGGAAGGGCTCAGACACCTACAGAATAGAGTTGGACAGCAACAGTGGGGAACCTTACCACCCATGGGCCTGATTGTGACACAGAGAGCTAAAACGGGAGGTGAAGAATACTCCTTCCTGTGTATCCTGCTGGGACCTTCTGCTAGTTGAACCCACACGAAACCAGGTTTCCTAGGTGACATGGCCCCTAGAAGTCAGCCCTCCAGCCCAGAGCAGGGAGGAGCAAGAGCAGGTCTTGGGAAGGGAAGGTGTAAACCGAGACAACCCCCTGGAGAGTTAGGCATGAGGCTAAGCTCTCCCTCTCAGTGAGTCACAGCAAAGACATGATAAGCACTGTATTCAAGTCTTAAGAGGATAAAGAAGCAAGTTGGTGGAATCTGGGGGGAAGAACTTGTAGGAAAAGACCCAGAAAATAGGTAGGAGTTGGTCAGAAAAGGGGGAAAGAACATTGCAGAACAGCAGACAGGAGCGAGCAGGTCTGAGGGGCCAGAGAGCAGCAAGAAGTTTCCAGAAACCTGTGGAAGGAAGGCTGGAAATGGAGCTCAGTAGAACTGTGGGAACGAAATAAAGCCATCTAGCATTTAGTTCGTGAGAAGTGTGCAGTGAGGGAGGCCCTACTCCTTGCCAGGGACTGTTCTAGGAGCCAGGTTACAGTGGTTAAACACAGTCCTCATCACTTGGAGAATTTAGTCTAGTTGGGGAATGGGCAGAAGCCACAGTGGACACTGCTGCGCCAGTGCACTGGAAAGGAAAGCCCAGATTTTCTCCTAGAAGCAATGGGAAGACACGGATGGACACTGATATTTTAGACTTGTTTTTAAGCCACAGTCTCGCTATGTAGCCCAGGCTTGTCTTGAACTCTTTTTTTTTTTTTTTTTTTTGCGGTACTGGGATTGAACTCTTAAGATAAGGTGATCTTCCTGCTTCAGCCTCCTGAGTGACTTGTACTCTTGCCTATGCTCTGGGTCCTTTCATGTGTGTTCCTCCCTACCCTTTCATCAACTTGCTCCTGGTCAGCAATCCTAGCTCTTGATAGCAGGTGTTGAGGATTGAGCCCAAGACCTTAAATATACTAGGTAAGTGCTCTATGATTGAGCTACATCCTACAACATTTTTTAACTGAGATATAACTTACAAACATTAGATTTCCTAAACCACAAGGGTACCACTTTTCTGAGACAGAGTCTTGCTGTACAGTCCAGGCTGGCCTTCAGCTCACTATATAGCCTGGGCTGGCATCGAACTTGCAATGAATCTCCTGCCTCTGCCTCCTGAGTGCTGGGATTACAGGTGTGTACTAGCACACCCAGCTTCTTTTTTTTATATTGAGACAGGGTCTCCCTAAGTTGCCCAGGCTGGTCAACTTGCAATCCTCCTGCCTCAGCCTCCTGAGTAGCTAGGATTATAGGTGTGCACTACCACGCCACTGTTCGAAATTTTTCTTTCTACACCAGATAATGAGCTCAGAGCTAGACCAGATTGCACAGTATAACCCTATCTCAAGAAAAGAAAATGTTTGTAGAGAACTGCGACTGGGGTAGAAACTTGGAGTGCATTTGGCACCCCATAAGGTCAGCTGCGATTTCCTCAGCCAGCAGAAAGGAAAGTTAGAGAGACCCGGCTTTGAATTCTTTTTCTGCAACTGATTCCAAGTGGCTTTGAGAAGTTTTTTTACCTAAAACTCTGTTTCTTCATCTATAGAGTGGGTGGAGATAAAGCCCGGTGTGGTGGTACGTGCCTCTAATCCCAGCACTCTGCGGAGCTGAGGCAGGAGGATCACTTGGAGTATGAGGCCAGCCTGGGCTACATAGTGAGTTGAAGTCCAGCCTAAACTGTGTAGCAAAAGCCTATCTCAAAAAAAAACTGACTAAATGATAATAATGCCTCATACCAGCCTGGTGTGGTAGCCTGAGTCCTTCTAGTAGGGCAATTTAGCAAATTCTATCTTGAAATTTAAAAAAAAGTCACTCCCTCTTGGGTGACTTGAGGAGCACATGATGTGACCAGTGTATAGTGTGTGACTGGCCCTCAGAAAGGGGTCTTCCCACTGTCACGGGGAGCCCATCTTTCTTTCCCTTCTCCTGGGCACTCCTCCCAGTCCCCAGCTCTTTCTCTTTCCCGACACAGCAACTCTTGTGTTTTTAAAAGGGCTTGCTGTCGGGGCATGGCAGCGCACACCTGTAATCTAGTACTTGGGAGGCTGAGGCAAGAGGATCACTGTGAACTGAAGGCCCTCCTGGTTTACAAAGTGAGTTCAACCCGAACTGCATAGTGAACCCTGTCTCAGAAAGGCAAGAAAGGGCCAGGGAGCTATCTCAGCAGTACAAGTACCTGCCTGGTAAGTGCAAGGTCCTGAGTTCGATACCAAAAGAAGAAATAAAAAATAAAAGTGCTTACTGAAGTCACTGAAACCAAGAAGCAACCTAAGACACTAACTCACCATGGTAAGGTGGCTTCGGTGAGCATGTGGGGTCAGAGGGTGAGCAAGACCAACAGATCTCTGACAGCTAATGTGAGCATAGCACAGCATGGAATATTCTAGATGAATAGGACAGGGTAGTGGCCACCAGTATTACTTTTTTTAGCATGTCATCTCCCCATTTTTTTCGTGACAAACCTAGCTTTTCCTTTCAGGAACTCGCTCTGCCTTACTCTGGGCTGCTAGGCTGACCTCAGGCTGGCCTGGCCTACTATAGTAGCCATACCATGAGCACAGTGATTGGTGCCAAGGTGGTCACATGATCTGGGACAGGCCAATGGGGTTGCTGCTTTCTCCTGGGGTTACCAGGAATATAAGCCTGGAACCATTGCTGGCCATCTTTGGTGCTTTCTGCAGAGAACAGAGATGTAGGTCAATTCCGGGGAGAGCTGGGGACACATCTAAACATGGTAGTGGAGGCCCTGGGCTAGTGAAGGCTGACGCTGGTGCTCCGCCTTGGTTTTTTGCCTACATGAGCCAAAAATATTGGTGTTTTGCGTAAGCTAACTTGAGTTAGGCTTCTGTTATGTCCAGGTTAGATCGCTAGGTGTAGTAAAGTTTTCTGTTTTGAAGAGCACACTAGGAAACAGCAACTCTTCAATCTAGTCATCGTGGTGGGCTCTGCAGAGGGCTCAGGGCACTCATGAGGCAGGATGGGGTAGGAGATGCGCTTGCTCCACATGTACATAACTTTATACCTTTTTAACTTTTGACCATGAAAATGTATTTTGTTTTAAAAGATTCAATGAATCATTTACATTCAAACCATGAAATTTGGTTTTTTAAAACAATAGAAACAGTTTATTCACCTAAACAAATTTATTTATTTCTTAATTACGTTATGGCACTTTAGAAATTTTGCGAAATACCAACATATTGTAAAGAAGAAAATTAAAAGCGTCTGTAACTGCACCAACGTTGGGCTTTTAAGGTAGTTCTTTTTGGTCTTTCTTCAGTTTTTTGTTTGCTTGTTTAAGACAGGGTCTTGCTGTATATTTCAGACTGGTTTTGAACTCACTACATAGCCCAGGCTGTAGGCCTCAAACTTACAGCAATCCTCCTGTCTCAGCTTCCTGAGTACTGGGATTATAAATATACACCACAACACTCAGCTAGTTTTTGTTTTTAAATTGGAGACAGGGTCTTGTTAAATTGCCCAGGCTGGGTTTTGTCCTAGCTTAGCCTCCTGAGGGCTGGTATTATAGAAATGCACCACCACATTGGGCAGTAGTTTGTATTCTTATGTTTTCATTATATCACAAACATTCTCTCATTATGTTGATATCCAGTTATATTTAAAATATGCCAGGGATATAGCTCAGCAGCGTAGTACCTGCCTGGCAAGCACAAGGTCCTGAGTTCAATTCCTGGTACCAAAAAAAATGTGCTTTGCTTGACAGATATAGCTTTCTCAAGAGTGTAATGTAATGGGTAAGAATGAGTTGTAGAGACTCATGCCTCAAGAAAGCAATTTTAGACGGGTGTGGTGGCTCATACCTATAATCCCAGCACTGGGGAGGCTGAGGCAGGAGGATCCTTGTGAGTCTGAGAACAGCCTAGGCTACAAAGTAGGTTCCAGGCCAGTCTAAACTGCATAGTGAGAACTTGTCTCAAAAAAGAAAAAAAAAAATTTTTTTTGTCTCACTATTCAATTCAGACTGGCTTTCAGCTCACTTTGTAGCCCAGGCTGGTCTTAAACTCACAACAATCCTCCTGCCTCAGCCTCCTGAGTGCTGGGATTACAGGTGTGCACCACCATGCCTCGTTTAAAACACAATTATTAATGAACAATATGTTCCCTTACATGACTGATGCATCCTTAGAACATCTACTTTTCTACTTTCCCCTGCCTTCTTTTTTTCCCCTGCTTTCATTTTTTTGTTTTTTTAGTGTATGTTTGTGATACACATTAATTACACTCAGCTTGGAGGTTGGATACTTACATATGGCATCTTGATCACTTTTACCCTCCCTGTGTCCCCTTCCTCCTCCCTCCTTCTCCAGATCAGTATACCTGTTTGTAACCTACCAGTATTGCCACGGTTTTGGTGTCTCTTTTTTTTGGTGTCTCTTTCTTATTGATTTCACTATGATAAACTTTCTAGTTTGTGAATATTCTGTCCGGTTATTTGTTCAGGTTTAATTCCTGGGGCATACTTGTAGGAGAAGGATAAGCCCTCCTGCCAGGCCTGGTGGCGCACACCCATAGTGCCGCGGCTCTGGGAGGCAGGGTCAGGAGGATTCGACTTTACACTCAGCCTGAGTAAATCAGCAACTTAGCCAAACTGTCTCAAAACATTTTAAGAAGCGGGGGCGCTGGGGATGTAGCTCAGTGAAGAGGCTCTGGGTTCAGGCCCCAGTGACACTCGCACATGCACATGTGCGCGCGCACGCAGAATAAACCTGCAGGAGCAGCATCCCCAGGCGCAGTCTCAGCAGCACCTTTACGGCTGCCCACAGCGCCTCCGCCCTACCAGCATCGCTCTTCAGTCCCTTTTCTTTTTAATGTTTTTCTTTCTTTTCTAGGCGGGTGCTGTGCCCGTGAGCTACATCCCTGGCATTTTCTTTTCTTTTTTCTTTCCTTTTGTTTTTTTTCCGTCTCCTTTCTGCACTGCAATGAATATCAGTATTTGCACTTGCTCCTCCCAAAGAATGTGAAAGGGCTCAGACAGGACGCCAAGCTTCAGAATTCCCTCTTCCTCCGTCTTACTGCTTGGGCCTTGGGTATGGACCTCGCTGTAAAGCTCATCCCAAGGTTGGGAATGAGAAAATCCAAGTGAGGGGCTGGGGATATAGCTCAGTGGAATAAGCGCCTGCCTAGCAAGCGCAGAGTCCTGAGTTCGATCCCCACTACCGCCAAAAAAAAAAAAAAAAAAAGGAGAAAATCCCAGTGTGATCGAACAGATAGGATCATGGAGAATATTGCAGACAACGAAGACAGCAGGGACCCTGCAAAGTAAGCGCTCGGAGACCCACATGTCTAAATTAAACTCCAGAGCTGGGGATGTAGCTCACCAGCACAGCGCCTGCCTTGTGAACACAAGGCTCTGAGTGTGATTTCCGCTACCAAAAAATAAAATAAAAAAGACTGAATTAAACTCCAGATAGAACGAAGATTTTATTTTTTTAATTTTATTTTAGTTTTTGGCCTGGTGTGGTGGCGCATGCTTGTAATCCCAGCACTCAGGAGGCTGAGGTGGGAGGATCTTTGTGAGTTCAAGACTAACCTGGGCTATAAAGCAAGCTTAAGGCCAGCCTGAACTGCATAGCAAGACCCTGTCTCAAAAAGACAAAAATAAATAAATAAAATAAAATAAAATAAAATGATAAATATAAAAAGGAAAAAATAATTTTTGGTACCAGGAGTCAAACTCAGGACCTCGCGCTTGCCAGGTAGGTGCTTTGCCACTGAACTATATTCCTGGTTCCAAGATTTTAACATAAATGATGAAATCATAAATGTTAGAGGAGAACACACACTTCGAAGATATCAATATGCAAAGCAGCAACTGTTGTTGGTTTTTTTTAAATTTTTTTAATTTTTTGTTTTTGGTTTTTTGGTTTTTGTGTTTTTCTGTTGTTGAGATGATTAATTGTTTGACCAATTTCGCATGTCTGTATCTGTGTTCATGTATATACACTTCGAGGATGTAAGTAGGTAAAGCAACAACCATTGTTGAGTCCATGTCACCTTGTCTGTAAATCAGTTTTGATTGTACTATTTCTTATGCTAATTTGTGTCTGTTTGTTAATATGTTTTTGTGTTTTTATTTTTTAAAATTAAAAATAAATAAATAAATGTTAGAGGAAAATATTCATAAATTATTTCTTTTTTTTTTGTTTTTTTGGTATCAAGAATTGAACTCATGACCTCAGGTTTGCCAGGCAAACACTTATGCCGCTGAGCTATATCCCCAACCCTTATAACTTGCCCCATAACTTTTCATAACTTGGTAATGGACAAAGGTTTTTGGGAATGATGTTAAGTTAGAAGCTACAAAATAAAACAATGATGGATGGAGAAAATTGAATTTTTATGTGGCAGGCAGGCTTGGTGCACACCAATAACCCTAGCACTCCGGGAGGCTGAGTAGGAGGGCTGCAAATTTAAGCCCAGCACAAGCAACTCAGTGAATTAATGAGACTGTCTCAAAAATAATAATAATAAAGGCTCGGGATGTAGCACAGTGAGAGAGCCTTGGGTTCAATCCCTAGTACCACAAAAAAAGAAAAAACAATCACAGCTGATTTGCGTAGATATAAAGCTCAGCAACAGAGCACATGTCCAAGCCCCTGGGCTGGATCCCCTGTACTGAACAACAAAATGAAAAGTGCGCATAGCAAATGATAATTAGCATATGCATAAAATTAGTGTAATTTATTTTATAAACAAAAGTTTAATTTCAAACTGGGTGTGGTGGCTCACACCTGTAATCCCAGCACTCGGGAGGCTGAGGCAGGAGGATCATTGTGAGTTCGAGACCAGCCTGGGCTACAGAGTGAGCTCAAGGCCAGCCTGAACTGCAGAGTGAGACCCTGGCTCAAAAGGACAACAAACAAACCAACAAAAGTTTAATTTCATTAAAATAGAAATAATCTTCATAAATTAACAAACATAAAAGTAGCTGAAAGATATGAACACGTAGAAGAAACATAAATGGCCAATAAACAGTATAAAGATGAGCACTTCA
This sequence comes from Dinomys branickii, assembly GCA_004027595.1. Classification (NCBI taxonomy): domain Eukaryota; kingdom Metazoa; phylum Chordata; class Mammalia; order Rodentia; family Dinomyidae; genus Dinomys; species Dinomys branickii. The sequence goes on along the minus strand of PVLD010001694.1, from coordinate 109,672 downwards.
CTTACAACTTAATGCATATTAAAACAAGCGAGATAACATTTTCACCTCCAAGACTGTCAAGACTGAAAAGATGCCAGGGAACCTAGGAATAGTAGTACATGCCTGTGGTCCCAGTGCTTGGGAGGCCAAGGCAGGAGGAGCGAAGTTCAAGGCCAGCCTGTGCTACTTAGTGAGTTCCAGGCCAGTCTGGACTATATGGGGAGACTCTGTCACAAAAAACAAAACAAAGAGACTGGTGTGGTGGTGCATGCCTGTAATCTCTGTACTCAGGTAGGCTGAGGCAAGCAGGATCCTTGTGAGTTCAAGGCCAGCCTGGGCTATAAAGTGAGCTCAAATCAAGCCTAAACTGGATAGAGAGACCCTGTCTCAAAAAGACAAAGACAAACAAAACAAGACAAAAAGAAATTGCTCAGATATTGAGAAGAAAGCTGGCTTACCAAAGCATGACTGCTATGTACTTTTGAAAGGCAGTTTGTCTATATGGTGGGGTCCTCTGGAGCTATTGAAAAGACTCGCATATTTCTATCGATACTGTGAAAAGACGTGTGATACCTCCTCCAGCAAGGGGATTGAACCATCCAAGGGCACCTGCCGCTAAGCTATAGCGCCACATGTTTTAGTTTGTTTTAAGATAGGTTCTTGATAAATTGTCCAGGCTGGGCCAGCCTCAAGTATTTGATCTTCCTGCCTCAGCCTCCTCAGTATACGGGATTACAAGTGTGTGCCATCTCTCCCAGCTAGTCTAAGATAGAAGAGAGAAGGAAAAACTAGAAACAAAGCTTTTGTGAGTAAGAAGAGGACGAGGGGTTGAGGGAGGGGAGGGGACTGGGAAAGAAAAAAGCAAGGTATACCCTACACAGGTGCAAATTCCCTGTGATGAATGTGATCATCTATGTGTATATAAAATGTACCGATAAAATTTAGAAAAAAACCTGCCCCCCAATCCCGAAGCAGTGTGCACACGTGCACACACACGATGGAGTCCCCTTGTTAGGAAAGGATACACTGTCCAGTGTGTCTGGTGATGTGCAGAGACTACTTGAGGACACACGAGATGCGGTCAGCTGTAAATGTAGCTCTAATGACAACTCTCCAGCTCTCTCCCCACACAGCCTGTCCCAGCCCCCAGCGCCCCGAGTTGTTTCACCCCTCTGCAGTTGTATTGTGCTGAAGCCTGGTCTTCTCTTCCCTGTCCTCCTCCCTGGTGACTCCTCTGTATCCTCTGAAACGCCTGCAACACTTCCTGCCCTGAGCTGTCTTCCAGCTTTTACCTGAGAACATACTTGCCTATTCCTTTGTGCCCCTGTGTATCCCTCAGCCGTTTTTATCTTTTTTTGTTTTTTGAGACAGGATCTCACTATGCAGATCAGGCTGGCTTTGAACTCACTTTATAGCCCAGGCAGGCTTGAAATTTGTGGTGACCCTCCTGCCTCAGCCTCCCACGTGCTGGGATTATAGGTCTATATCACCACCCCCAGTCCATTTCTTGTTGTATTTTATATTTGTGACTGGAAGCATTCTTCAACTTGGAGCTCCCTGAGGACCCAGATGTCTAATATCCAGGTTCAGGTGAAAGTCGGGGAATGAAAAAACAAACCGCTTTGCGTGTGTCCATCTTGCCGATTTATCTTTGCTTCTCAAGACATCTTTTCTCTGTCTTTGCCTTCTGGTTCCTAAAATGTGACACCTGGCAAATGACAGTGGGCACTGTCTCTGCATAGTGAGCTGAGCAGGTATGTGTGCTACACACACACACACACACACACACACACACACACACACACACACGTGCAAACCCAGACACTTTGTTTCCCGGTGCCGTTCCATCCATGGACTATGAACTCACAGAGCCATCCTATCCCAGGGTGGGGGCAGACCTTGGTCTAAGCAGCCTTAGCTGTGGTGCTGTGTGTCTGAGACTCTCTCAGTCTGGCTGCGGTGGCTTGCCTGGGCCTTTGGATGAGAGCATGGTGTGTCTTCAGGGTCGTCAGATAGGGTCCTGCTCGAGGCAGAGCAGGTGGAAAGCCTTCCCTCCATCCAAGTGCTTTTTTCCATCCAGGGAGGACGTGGGGGGCCACACGCTTATGGGACATGCTCAGCTCTCCAGTTTACAAAAGGACCTCTCAAGAAAGACCCCAGAGCCGGGGGTGTAGCTCAGTGGCACAGCGCCTGCCTAGCAAGGACAATGTCCTGAGCTCAATTTCCGGTACCTAAAAACAAAAACAGAAAACCCACAGAGGGCTGAGGTGCAGCTTTGTGGGGTGCTGGCCTAGTGTGTGCAGGGCTCTTGGTTTGACCCCCAGAACTGCAAAACGATGAGATAGCACAGAGCTAGGCATGGTGGTGCACACCTGTAGTCTTACCTACTGAGCAGGCTGAAGCAGGAGGATTGTTTGAGTGCAGGAATTCGAGATCAGCCTGGGCAGCATAGTGAAACCCTGTCTCAAAAATTTTTTAAATAAATAAATCTTTAAAGCAAATAAATGGGGCTGGGGATATAGCTCAGCAGCACAAGCACCTGCCTGGCAAGTCCTGAGTTTGATTCCCAGTACCAAACAAACAAATGATAAATAGTAAGTAATGCAACAGAAAAATGTTTTATTTGATTTGCTCCCCAAGTTATTGCTTTACTTTTGGTGCTGGGGATGGAACCCAGGGCCTCACACATGCTAAGTAGCTGCTCTGCGGTGAGCCACATCCCTACCCATCCCTAGAAGGTTTTTTTTTTTTTTTTTTCTTTTTGAGACAGGATCTCACTATGTAGTTCAGACTGGCCTTGAGCTCACTTTGTGGCCCAGGCTGGTCTCGAACTTGCAGTGATCCTCCTGCCTCAGCCTCCCAAGTGCTGGGATTATAGGTGTGTGCCATCAGGCCCAGCTCCACTGAAGTTTTCGATTTCGCTCTCTATGATGTCACAGCTGAGTCTGAAGCAATAGAACCTGACAGTGGCTGTTTGAACCTGACAGGAGTCTGGGGGGTGCTGCGATGTAGCTTGTTCACACAGAACTGAGGAAAAGGGATAGAGCCCAAGCCGTTTAGGGCGGTGCCCACGGCCAGGCACCACGGCTCATGCCTGTAATCCCAGTACTGTGAGAAGCAAATCTGAGCCCAGGCAATTTAGCAGCTTACTGAGACCCTGCGTCAGAGCTGTCAAAGTGCTGGGGCTGTAGGGGTGTAGCTCACTGTGAAGGCCCTGGATTCATACCCAACACACACACACACACACACACACGCACGCACGCACGCACGCACACATGCACACTCGTACACGTGGTTCAGGCTCCTGCACCAGGAGGTGTGAGGCACTGCTACACACTGTCCCTGGACTGAATTCTTTTTCCTACAGACTTCTCCGGCACCTCTTGTCAGTGCACGCACCGCTGTCCTCAGGGGTGCCCAGCCGGAGATCCCAGTGGGGGTCCACTCCTCTCCCCTGCCACAGCCCGCTGGTCACCCAGCATAGCCTCTTGGCTGACTTAAGACTTTTGGACTCTCCAGCTCTTGTCTCCCTGCCACCCCCCAGTCACCGGCTTCTCTGCATTTTCTCATACTCCCATCTTTCTTTCCTTCAAAATCCCCCAGCTCCCACAGTGATTTTCCTAAGCAACAAATTAGTGCAATTCTCTTCGCCACTTAAAACTCTGACCGGCTCCAGGACAGTCCTGGCGCCTTCAGCAGCAAACCCTGCCATGCCAGGGTCCCGGGGCCTCTCTCTGGCAGTGGGCAGTGTCTCTCCTCCTATTCAGCCTCCGCTGCCCCGCTGCACATGGGCATGCTCTGTCTCCGTCCTCCCCCATTTCTGGGCCTGGACCACCCTTCTGCAATAGCTGAGCTCCAACTGACCACGCAGACTCAGACCAGTTGAAACACCCGGGAACTGCACAGTCTTGCTTGGCGGAGAGGCCGGATGGGCCTTGGGCTCTCGATAATCTGCAGCTCAAAAATGTGGAGGAGCTACTCTTCATCTCTGCTGCCATGGGGACAGACTCATTCTAAAGTTGGGTCCTCCCTGGGCATGCTGGGCATGGTGGCAGAGCTGAACTTCACATCCTGCACAACAACATCCACATTCCACGTGGCAACCATCTGTTGCGCATTTGGAAACTTTCTCAGAACCCTAGGGGACCTTGCCCTCCAGTGGGACACGAGGGGTCATCCCCTGCCTGCTGCTAAACCATCTGCAATAGTAGAACTGAGATTAAAGTTAGTGGCAGGGGTACTGGGGCTCAACCCCCGAAACTATAATGGCCACTTCCTCCATTTGTCTAGCTAAGTTTTATTGTTTTTGTTTTTGGTTTTTGAGACAGGGGCCCACTGTGTAATCCAGGCTGGCCTTGAACTCACAGGGATCCTCCTGCCTCAGCCTCTCAAGAGCTGGCATTATAGGCATGCGCCACCACACATGCTAAGTTTTTTCAAAACTGAAGTATTGCTAAGTGTGGTGGTACATTCACTACTCAGGAGGCTGAGGCAGGAGGATTGTTGCGAGTTCAAGACCAGCCTGGGCTACAAAGTGAGCTCAAGTCCGGCCTAAACTGCATAGTGAGACCTTGTCTCAAAAAAAAAAAACATAAAAAAGAAAGCCAGGCCAGTAGCACCAGAGGACACCACGGTGGCTCCTCCGAATGTGACACACCCTCCTCTGTTCCTCTTATTTGGCCAGGCACCCTACCTCTTCCTGATGGCCAGGTGTCATCATCTCTGCCAGGGTAGTCAATGTTTTTTTTGTGCTAATGCCTTTTAGCTCAAGGAGCTCAAAATAACCAGGCAGTGGTCATGGTTTGAAGCTCAACAGAGCTCTTGGTGTCCTTGGTGGACATGTTCCCCTCTGGGACTATAGACCCTCAGAGCCTTGTGTTTAGAGACAGGAAGGTGCCCATAAAGTGGCCATAGCTGGGTATGGTGGTGCACACCTATAATCTTAGCACTTTGGAGGCTGAGGCAGGAGAATCACTGTGAGTTCAAGCCTAGCCTGGGCTACACAGCAACACCCTGTCTCAAAAAACATGATGCCAAACAAGCAAGGAAGTCTAACTGGGTGAAGTACAGCAGTTCCCTAAGCAGAAGGCAGCTCCTGCGGAGGAACCCTCCCATGGGCCATCAGCAGCCAGTGCAGCCGACGAGCATGCTGACCTAGAGAGGATACACAGGGAAGGATCCTCAGTGCCCACCGCAATATGAGAGCCTTATACAGTCCTAGTTACAGGGTGGGAATAAGGATGGCTTACTGGCACAGATATTGGGAAGGAAATGAGATGATGCATGTTTTAAAAAATCCTAAAATTTTATTCAACAAGTGTAGTTTCTAAATCCTTTTATAGCAAGACTTCCACATATGATCACATTTCTCTTTTTGCCTTGGCCAGCAGGTAGCTTATAGCTTCTTCTGGTGCTCATTTAGAGTAGATACCTTTTTTGATTGTGTTGTGTTGTTTTGTTTTATTTGAGGGAGGGTCTCAGTGTGTAGCTCAGGCTGGCCTGGAACTCTAGCAGTCCTCCTGCCTCAGCCTCCCAAGTGCTGGGATTATAGGTGTGCACACCACACTGGGTTTTTAACTAACCTTAAGAACAGTTTCTTTGTTGCAAACTCTCTCAGCTGGAGTCATATTTAGAGAATAGCAAAAAATAAAAATAAAATGAAATTAAATAAAGAGAAAAGCAAAAGGTGAATAAGGAACTTGGAGCAATGAGAGGGTTTGCCCTTCAAGACGTGCCTGTGTGTCACTGAGAACATTGCCCTGGCACCTTGCTCAAACCTAGTTGAGCACTTCACCCCCGGGTCTTGATTTGTTTTGGCATCTGCCAAGCAGCAGGCACCTAGACATGGGAATCCCTCTACCCAGAAGATGACTCACAGCTCTGATGAGTTGGAGGCACATCATGCAGGTACTAGAAAATGGGGGATTAGAGTTATCAAGTGCCCCGCCAGCCAGTGTCTCTGCTGCTGATCTTTATCCCTGTCCACTTCGCAGACCCCTCCCAGGCCTCCCACCCACCCCAGATGGCTCGGTGAGGAGTTCCACCCTGCCCCTGGACTGCAGCCAGTGCAGGGACAGAAGGAGCATATGTGGCCCAGATGTTGTGACGAAGCTGGGTCTTCCCACTGCAGGCTGCTTATGGAGGGTGCCCCATTCAGGGCCTTTTGTCTCCAGGGCAACCCTTGGAGCTCCCTCTGTGCGAGGCCTCGGAGTGGCAGTCGGCACCATGCCAGCATCCCCAGGTTGGCGCACGAGATGAGCCACACCCCCAAACAGCACTTCCCTGGACACAGGCTAGCAGACATGCTTGCCAAGGACTTCCAGTGTCCCACTGCTCATGGACCGTGGCGCGCTCGGTCCCTCCCTGGCCATTTGTGGCTTGTGTCACATTCAGAGATAGGAAGAGCCTGGGATGCCCTGGGCAGGGGTCTGGGTTCCCTGTGGCCTCCTGCTGCAACCCGACCAGTCCTACTGGGAATCAGTATGGCTTGTGTTCAGGGAAGACCATGGCTGGGGCCTGGCTTCTGGGTCTCAAGCAGCTTTAGGGAAAAAGAGAAGTTTAAGCAGTGGTGACACTGATAGGAGGCTTTCATCAGAATGTCCACACTCTAACCTAACCCTGCCGCTAGCTAGCAGTGCCCTGGTAACTCTGCTGTGGTTCAGGTGTCAAGTATCCCCGAAAGCCTCGTGTGTGGAAGGCGACTGGATACGCACGTGCTGTGCCATCAGTGGGTTCATCTTGGCTGAGTTCAGAGCTGGATGTGCTGTTAGGAGGTGGGGCCTGGTCGGAAGTGGTGAGTGGGGGTGTGACTTGGAATAGCGTACCTCTTGCCCATCTTTCTGTGTCCTGGCTGCCGTGGGTTGAGCACCTTCACCACCACTGCCCATCCGCCATGCTGTTTCTGACTTGGAGCCAGATGACTACAGACTAAAACCTTAGCCAAAATAAACGGCTCCTCCTCTCAGTTCTGGGTGTCAGATAATTTGCCCCAGCAACAGGAAAGTGACTGAGATGTTGTTATGGGTTGTGTCCAGATGTCCGCCGCAAGCCTCATGCAGTCATAGGTGGGGATTTTCAGAGGTGGCTGAATCTAGAGTGTGTGATGCTGGGATTAAGGATGTTGTGCTGGGATTAATTCATGGTTCAATGCTAGGATTAAGGCTTCCCCATCCTGGGTGTGAGTGCTACCTTTCTTAGCCTGGACACAATGTAAGTGACAGAAGGGTTTCTGCTGCTGTTGCCACTTGCTGCTCACTGCTTTGGTGCTCGCTGCTTTGCTGCCTTCTGCCCATCATGAACTGTTTCTCCTCTGATATTCACGGAGCCAGCCAAGTACGGATTGAAACCTCTACAAACTGTGAGCTAAGTGAAGCTTTGCTCCTTTAATTTTGGGTGTTGGGTATTTCGTCTCAGCACCAAGAAAAGTAGCTAACACAGACATCATCCCTTGTGTCCATCCATCATGTCCTACAATGGGGAAAGTGTATAACAGGGTCTATATTTAGGGTTGTCATGACAGCCAGTAAGATAGCACTGGGGAAGCCAGTGCCTTCTACCATTTCTTGCCCACATACAAGGCCAGGCACTTGCCCAAGAGCATGATATATATTATCGCAGGGCTGGAGGTACAGCTCAGTGGGCTAAGTGCTTGCCGCTAAGCACTACGGCCCTGAGTTCGATCCCCGGTCCCGGCAAAAAAAAAAAAAAAAAGATATATATTATCGCATTAAAAAAAAAACCCAGTAAGCTGAGAGAGTTGACAGGGTGACCCTCGTGTCAGAGGCGAGGAAGCCAGGCTCGCAGAACAATGGCAATGAGTGGCAGAACCAAGCTGTGCATGCTAAGTCTTCTCTCACCCTGAGTTAAAGCATCTGCCTAGCCACCACTATGGTGGTACTGGGGATCGAACTCAGGACCCTGCGCTTGCTAGGCAGGCGCTTATTCCACTGAGCTATATCCCCAGCTAGCCACCACTATGGCTGGCTTTCCTCCTCGTCAGAGCCCGGCGTGTCACAGGTACTGAACACATCCATCCTCTGTCCTCCTTGGCAAACCCTACTGCATGTGTTTGCAAAGAAACTGAAATGACTGTTCACTGTGCTGTTTCCACACCTGACCTCCAATAAAGCCCCCAACAAGGGAGTCGAGGCTCAGAGAAGGTGAATATCTTGCTACAGCCATGCTAGGAGTCAGGGCTTGGGCTGGAGGCAGGGCCTTTGCCGGACCCCACATTCATGTTCCCACCACTCCACAACATTGTTGGAGGGCTATCTGCTAGCAGGCATCTGATCCCGCCTCTGAGTCCCCAGAGGCTGCCACTGCCTCCTCTTCTAGGAACCCAAATCTCCTCTGCTGGGGCAAAGCCCTTCCTCTTCTCCCTAATCCCTAAGAAAAAACCCAGGCCCTGGCAGGAGCCTGATCGTGACTAGCATCACAACAGGCAGTGTGTGTGTGTGTGTGTGTGTGTGTGTGTGTGTGTGCGCGCGCGTGTGTCTGATGGCTGGTGTCTAGATGTTCCTCAAAGCCTCGTTTGGTCATAGGTGGGGCTTTTTCAGAGGTGGCTGGATTTAGAAAGTGTGACTCTGTGATCGATTCATGATGAAATGCCAGGATCAAGGGCACTAGGATCAAATGTGTGAGTGAGTGCTACCTGCCCTAAGTAGTATGGATAAAATAAGTGGTAGGAAGACGCTGTTAAGGTCTCTTGTTGCTTTTGCTACCTTGTGGGTACCATGAACTGTTGTCCCTCTGCCATGTGTCACCCTGCCTTGGAGCCAGCTGATATGGACTGAACCTCTACAAATTGTGAGCTAAATAAACCTTTCCTCCTTAACTTTGGGTGTCCGGTATTTTGCCTCATCAAGGAGAGAAAAGTCAGTGCGTGTGTGCGTGTGTGTGTGTGTGTGTGTGTGTGTGTGTGTGTGTGCGCTCATGTGTGCATGTATAGGAGAGGCCAGCAGCAACAGAGAGGCAGAGAAGGGAGAGAATGAGAGAGATGGAAAACAGGTAAAGAGAAAAAGAAAGAAAAGGAGAGAGAGAGAAAGACAGAAAATCAGATGTCAAAAGATACACAGAGAAGCAGGTAAGGCCAAGAAAGGGCCCAGAGGGGGAAGTGCAGAGGCCTGTCTATCTGAAGGCAGGAGGCCGGGGGAGGAGAGAACAGGCAGGCAAAGGGAACTCGCTCCTCTAGTGTTTGTTAAGCACCTGTGATGTGCCACGTGCCGAGCTGGGTGCTGGAGATATAACAACACACAGAATGGGCACAGTCTGTCTCTGTGGGTCTCCCTAGTGGGACACAGAGCAACCCAGAGACAGAGAAATCCAGGGAGGACTCCACAGAGGAGGAGAGGGGATCTCATGGACTGACCCCAGGGAGGCAGGGACCAATAGGGACACGGTATCCTGCAGGACAGAGACAGAGAGAGTGACAGGAAGGCGGCAAGCCATGAGCAGAGGACAGCACTCAGAGGTAGGGAGAGGCGACGCTCAGTGGGCACCACTTACAGGGGCTCTTCTCCTGGGAGCCTGCCCTGTGCCACCAGACAGCGCCCTCTCATTCCTTCCTCTAGTGTCCTCTGAGACAGGGCCTCAGCCCTCAATGACCAGGAAGTGGCTCTTGGGCTCTGGTGACATCAGCTTTGGAGGGGGAGGCCTCCCAAAGGTGCCCTGAGTGGACCCCCTGCCACTGCTGGGAACCACTGTTCTGGGCCCCTTGTACTGAGCTGGCCAGATCCTTAAGTGCCCATCAGGCATTGGTTAGCTTTGAGTCCTATCACTTCACTGTGTGGATGGGTAAGCTGAGGCCTAAACTAATGGGAGAGAATGGCTGCCTGGGCCTTCTGGGCTGGGGTCAGCCCAGCTAGGGACCCAGCGCTGGAGTGGAGCCAAGTGCTTCCGGCTGGGTGGGTAGGAGGAAGCTCTCAGGCTCCTGCAGCCAACAATCCTGATGCCTAAGAATCACGTGAGAGTAAGTTTTGGAAGAGGCTTCTGTTTCAAAGCTGGGACTTTGACGGTTGCTAATGTCTGTTTCCGTGGAAACGGAAAGGAATCAGAGACTGAGCCTGTGAGCTCCACTCTGAGTGCCCCAGATAGCGAGGGTGAGAGGGCACCACCTGCCCGGCCCCTCCTCTTGCAGTGGGTTCTGGAGTCCCCTTGGCCCCTCCAAGGGGCTGGTCTGGGTGCTGGGCCTACAGGAGGGGGTGTAGACAGGAGGCTGGGGTGAGAGCTCCCCGGATGTAGCTCACCTTTGCAGAACACTCACCTGACCCTGACAGGGAAGGTGCCCATGGAATGACTCAGATGAACAACCGTTGCTGTCTCCTGAGTCTTCATCCTCAGGACAGAATCAATCTGTCAGGCTTTGTGCAAGGTATGGGCCTTTCGTAGAGTCCACACGGGGTGCAGTTCTGGACAGCCGGATGAGCAGGAGCCATCCATGCCCTGTCCACAGGGGTCCAGGTTGGGTCCTAAGGCCACAAATTCAAACACAGAGGCTCACCCCTCTCCTCATGCCTCCCTGGTGCCCGTGCACCAGCCCCTGGACCCACTGCAGGGCTCTCATGCCTCTGGACCTTTGCCCATGCCAGTCCCTGCCTGGCACTGCTGTGTATAAGGCACGCCTATCTTCCCTCAAAGCCGAGCTCCCAGCCTGCTTGCTGCAGAGGGGCCAGAGCAGCTCCAGGCACAGGTGGACGTTGGCATCTCCTTGTGCCAGCTCCACCTGTGTGGAGTCCCTTTCTCTCCCCTCTTCTTAGGGACCTTATGTGACAGTGTCCTCTACCTCTTCTGCCCCCTCCTGGCTCCTTTCATTACAGTCTGGTTTGTGCGGGTTCTAGGCTTTCCTGTCTCCAGCCCCTCGCCACAGCCGACTTCTCAGGAACTTTGTCTGTACCTGCTGCTCCCTCCCCGTCCTCTCCTGTTCTTCCACCCGCAGGACCTGATCTCTGTCCCCACAGCACTCCAAACTGCTCTCACTATCCAACCATGCCCATCACGGAACTCTGCCCCAGAGCGCTTCACGCTGTCCACGGCTTGGTCACTCTCTCCAGGAAGTCTGCCTGCTACTCCTCCTGGAAGTCCTCCCGGGTACCCTCTGGCCATCCTCCCAGGCCTCCTTCACCTACTCTTTCTGTCAGAGCCCTGGTGCTCAGCTCTCCAGGAGCCCTTCCCCAGCTCCTCATCTGCTCCGTCCCCGTTCCTCTGGGCCCCTCCCTGACCTTGGCCCAGCGTGGCACATGCACTATGCCCACAGGGGCTGCATACTCCAGCATGGCCCTTGTCACTGTTTGCAGGGCCCATGGGTTTCTGTTCACACATCCATGCTCACCACCTGGGACAGCCCCTGGAGAACACCAGGCTGCAGAGGGAGGCAGAGCTATGCCGTGCAGAGAAGCGCCTTGAGCCGGATTTGTCCTGCAGGAGACATTTGGGAGTTTGAGCAGGAGCAGGGCAAGGGCAGGACTGTATCTTCAGAACATCCCTGTGATGGCCCAGGAAGGGTGGGTGACCACTTGGGAGCTGTGCAGTAACTGGAGGGTGGGAGGCAGAACAGGGCAAGCCTACCAGGTCCAGTGGGACAAGCTTGGTGCTGGCAGGGTAGAGGAGGGAAGGAGTGGAAACTGACTCCCAGATTTCCATCCAGGTGGCTGGGCAGGGGAGACAGTGACAGCCACTGGCTGGGGAGAAACAGTGTGTCCAGTCTGGACACCTGGACTCTGAGGCTCCTGAGGGGCATCCAGCAGGGACGCCCTGAGCCGAGCACAGGTTGCAGGTACGGACAAAGAAGAGCCACAGGAGTGGGGTTCAGGTGGCGGTGCTGCTGGGTTTAGCAGCTGTGTCTACGGCAAACTTCCTGACCAGGGAGAAGGGGAAGGGCTGAGCTGTGAGAAGCCTATTGCTATAGACTGGATTTGCTGTTCTGCAGATCCTCACCAGCTTCCCGCCCCATGGTGCTGGGCTGGGCGGCTGGGATGGGCAAGCGGGTGTAGATACGCACGAACTGTCTTGGCCTTTAGTCCAAAAGCAACATGCTAGGCGATCTGCCGTTGAGTCAGGAGACCCGCAGGGCAGACTTGAGCTGTACCTGAACCTGAGCCACGCTGGGCAGACCTGAGAGTGAGAAACGAATGGCTTTCGTCCTGAGATTTGAGGCTGTGTGCAATGGAACGGTGTGTCACCAATAGCCTGACTAATAACATTTTAAGAGAAGACCAGAGACAAAGGGTCCTTTAAAGGTTGACAGGAGAAACGGAGCAGAGGAATGGGCAAAACAGGTAGGCGGAGCCCCGGCGCTGAGAGGGGCCTTGGACCTTGGAGTCCAGAGGATGGAGCCCGTTCCCTAGGTGTTCGGGTTTTTTTGGTCTTTTTTTGAGACAGGGTCTCACTATGTAGTTCAGGCTGGCCTTGAGCTCACTTTGTAGCCCAGGCTGATCTCGAACTCACAATGATCCTCCTGCCTCAGCTTCCCGAGTACTAGGGTTACAGATGTTTGCCACCACGCCTGGCCCCAGGTGTGGCTCTACTTCCGCTGTTGATGACTCCCCAGACTAACACTCACCCTTGGCCTCTCCTGCCATCTCCCAAAGGACATTCAAAGGGCTCTCTGCGCTCAACCTCCCCAGGACCAGCCTCACCTTCTCCCTTCACAGACTGCTGGAGTCCTGGGCTCCCTGAGGGCACTGCCAGCTCCCTTGCCTAGGTGTCTTCCACATATCTTCACACCCCGCCAGTTCCCGAACCTGGGAGATGCTCAGCCATCCGCTCCTGCCCAGTCCTGGCCCTGGCCCTCTCAGCATGCCTACCACTAGGGCCCCTTACTGGTTCCTTCCCCTTCTGTGGTGGCCCACAGTGCTCCTTCCAAGCAGGCGGTCACTCCTCTGGTTAAGCCACCAGCTGGCAGGACCACAACCAAGCTTTGTAGCGTGACACCTAAGGCCCTGAATGGCCCAGCCTCTGTGAATGAATGGATAGGAAGCCTCTTCTGTCAGAAGTGTGTTCTGTCCCTGGCCCCACTCAGACCTTATCCAGATCTGGCCTCTTCCTGACCGGTCGCCTTTCCTCTTACCCCCCGTGCTAGTTTAGGTTACCCCTCCACTTTTTAGATGGCTTTTTTTCAATACTGGGGATTGAACCCAGGGAGCACTGAGCTATATCTCTACCTCTTTTGATTTTGAGACAGTGTCTTGTTCAATTACCTAAACTGGTCTCAAGTTTTTGATCTTCCGGGTTCAGCCTCCCGATGAGCTGGCATTGCAAGTGTGCACCACATTTGGGTGTCTTCTTGGAAGCCCTGTGACATCCAGACTGAACAACTGTATGCCCTGACTTGTGCCTCCCAGTTTATTTTTTCTTCCTCTTTTAAAATTCTGGCTGGGCACGCCTCTAATTCCAGCACTTGGGAGGCTGAGGTAGGGGGATCACCTTGAGTTCAAGGCCAGCCTGGGCTACCTAGTGAGTTCAAGACCGGCCTATATTACAGAGTGAGACCGTGGCTCAAAAGAAAATAAAGAAATAAAATTCTGAGTGGGGTGTAGTGGCACTCACCAGGAGTTCAAGACCAGTTAGGGTTACATAGTGAATTCAAGGCTAGGATTAAATACATAGTAAGATTCTCTCTCAAAAAGAATTCCAGATGTGCCTGGTGTGGTGGCACTTCAGAGGCTGAGGCAGGAGGATTGCCATGAGCCAGCCTGTGCTATCTAGTGAGTTCAAGGCCACCCTGAACTACAAATTGGAGACCCTGTCTCAAAAACAAAGTAAAACAAAACCTGAAAATGCCAGGCATGGTGGTACATGCCTATAATTCCAGGAGGCAGAGGTAGGAGGATCATCTTGAGCTCAAGGCCAGATTGAGTTTAAGGCCAGCCTGAACTACACAATAAGACTCTGTCTCAAAAAAACAAGCAACCAAACAATCGAACAAAAGCCCGTTACCTGCCAAAAACTCCCCCTTCCCTCCTGCCCCAGCCCCTGGTAACTGCCATTCTACTTACTGTATCTGCCTCTGACAGCTCTAGGTACCTCGTAGGACTGGCATCAGCATCTGTTCTTTTGGATCTGGTTATCTCACTCCAAAGGGTCCTCAGTGTTCATCCATGCTGTAGCGTGTGTCTCGGGGGCATCCCTTCTTAGGGCTGAAGAACATTCCTTGATATGTATGCCATATTTTGTTTATCTACTTATTTGTCAATGGACAGTGGATTGTTTCCATTCTTTGGCTACTGGGAAAAAGGTACTGCTATGAACTTTGCATGCAAATATCTGTTTGAATCTTTGCTTTCAATTCTTACAAGCAGGATTGATGGATCATATGGCAATTCTATGATGAATTTGTTGTTGTTGTTTTTGAGATAAGGTCTTGCTATGTGGTCCAGGCTGGTCTTGAAGTTACAATGTAGCCCAGGCTGGCCTTAAACTTGTGGTGATCTTCCTGCCTCTGCCTCCCTGGGATGATAGGCATGTACCACCATGTCCAGCTTGTTTATTTTTTAGGGGTGGGGTGTGTTGAACTTACTATGTAACCCCGGCTGGACTCAAACTCATGGCAATGTTCCTTGTGCCTCAGTCTCCCAAGTGCTGGGATTACAGGTGTACAACACCACACCTACTGTCCTTTTTTCTTTTTTTTTTTTGTCTTTCTGAGACAGGGTTTTGCTATGCAGTACAGGCTGGCCTTTTTTTTTTTTTTTTTTTTTCCGGGACCGGGGATCGAACTCAGGGCCCTAGTGCTCAGCGGCAAGCACTTAGCCCACTGAGCTGTACCTCCAGCCCTACAGGCTGGCCTTGAGCTCACTTTCTAGCCTAGGATGGTTTTGAACTCGCAACGATCCTCCTGCCTCAGCCTCCTGAGTACTGGGATTACAGGCATGCGCCACCATGCCTAGCTGTTTTTTGTTTTTTTTTTTTTAAGGCAGGGTCTCACAGTGTAGTTCTTGAACTCATGGCGATACTCCTGCCTCAGCCTCCTGAGAGTGCTAGGATTACAGGCATGCACCACCAGGCCGGGCTTGTCTTGCCTTTGTAATCACTGTGCTGATAGGTATGACATGGCTAGCCTCAGCTTGACTCCAGCCCTTGCTGTGGTGACCCACGTCCTGCAACATTACCTGCCAGCACCTGCCCAGTGAACTCTTGACTTGTTCCCTGGGGTTTTTCCCGACACCAAGGCAAGGGATCCTTTCAAATCCCATGGGCGTTCTGCCCCTGCACTGAGGATCAGCTATCAGTAACTCCTCCTGCTTTGAGACCCCCTCCTCTCTACAGGGCGGACCCCCACACTGCCTTCCTATATAGCTCCAGCATCACCCTCGCTGAGAGCCCTCCCTGACCACCCCCGGCAGCCGCTGTTACCTACTTGGCGCCTTCTCTGCCAGTTCCTAGGTCATGTGTCTGTTGTCGTAACCCCTGTCTTTTCCACTGGACAGTGGGCTCCACAGAGAAGGAGATCTTGGTCTTGCTCACCATTGCAGTACAATGCTGCCCAGCCAGTACCAGACGTTCAGGAGGCCCTTGCTAAATGAATCATTTGATCCGACAGAGAAACACTTTTTCAAAATGCAGTTCCTAGTCTAAAAGGTGAGGGTGAAGCCCACAGTGTGCTTAAATCTTTTTTTCTTTCTTCTTATTATTTTTTTTTAATGCTTAAATCCTAATGAGGAAAACAGGTAAGAAAAATAAGCAAACAAGCAAATAAATGAATGAACGCCGCGTCAGGTGATTGTGGTTGCTATGGAGAAAGCAGAGCAAGAAGCGGGCAGGTGCCTTTCTTTGGAGGTTCCTTCAGGAGGGGCGGGTGACACTGACTGGACCTGCAGGAAGTGAGGGAGGGAAGAGAGCTCTGGGCAGCAGGGACAGCACAGCGAGGGCCTGCAGGTGACGGAGACACTTGCTCAGCCTGCGCGAGGCATGTGGAGGACGCGTCCTGGGCAGGGAGCAGCCAGGATGGGATGGAAGGTGGCACTGCAGTTAGCACCGGGACACCGAAGTGGGCTCTGCCAGGGATGCAGCAAGCAGCAGCTTCCTCTGCAGCCACCAAAACAGGGCCTGGGCTTACACTTCCGCAGCTCCCCGGCACAGGGCCAGGCACATAGTAGGTGCTTTCTAGATCAAAGTAAACCCGTCCTACACATTCCCTAAATCCTGTTTTGCTGTGGCACTGGCTTAGGACAAGTGTTTGCCAGAAGACATTTCAGAACATTTGTGATTTTAAGCTTGAATCTGCTCCCTTTCTCCTTAGCACCTGTCTGTCTGCTGGCTCGCTGTGCTGCTGCGCTAACACCAGTGGAATTGTCCTTTTCAATGTATAGAACATCTCCCCAAATATTATCTCTATGGGACTCCCCAACCCCCTCTGAAGAGCTACTCTCCACTGTCCAGAGGCGGCCAGGATGGTGGGCTCCACAAGCACTAACTGGGCAGCAGGTGGGTCCTCTAGAGACCCCTCTTTCACATTCCCTGCCTGCCTCTAGTGTGGCAGTAACATCCCCCACTGCACAGAGAGGGTGCCGTGGCTCAGAAAGGGACGGCATTCGCCCAAAGCCTGCCAGTGAAGTGGTGATGTCAGGCGTCCAGGCTGGGACTTAGGGTGCAAGACTGCACTCTTCCTAGGGGGGCCTCGACAATCCCCCCAATCTACCTAAATCCAGGTTGAGCAGCCTGTTCGGAGACTGCTTGGGGAGCAGCCCAAGATCTGGATCAGAAGTCTTCACGCAATTGTGGGACTGAGCATTCCTGGGAGAAGGGGGATGGGTCAGCCGCTCAGCTGCAATCCCCATAGCCCCAGAGGGAGTCCTGTCCTGCTCCCCACAGCTGTGAGGAGCTGCCACCAGGTGAGAAGGCAAGATTCCCTCCCCCGGCCCAGGCAGCCCACCTCCTGGCTTGAGCCCATGGCCTGAAGCACTGTCCTTAACCGTCCACCTTGGGGAGGACTGGCCTCCACCAGCTTGGCCCCAGGGCCTGGATTCCTGCTGCCCCTCTTCCTGTCGGCCAAGAGGAAGGAGTGGCTCCACCGGCCTAAGCTTGGAACACACATGCGTGCACGCCCACACACACACACACACACACACACACACACACTCATGCACACACACCATCTCTCCACATCTGCTCATTTAGTTTTTCTCTGTCCTCTCCTTCTGCTGTGCTGCTGGGTACTGGCAGCCCCTCTGGGAATAACCCCAGGAGTCAGATTCCCAAGGGGGAGACCCAGAGTGAGCTGCTCTCTGGTGGTGTGGCCCCAGCGCAGTAAACCCTAGACAGGGGAGGCAGCCCCACCCCAGGCTGGAGCCAAGAGGAGCCCTGGGAAGGCACCTCTGCAGAGGACACGCCCTGACCAGCTGGAGGAGAGAAGGCTGCATAGGATTGTGTCATAGGAAGAGGTCTAGGGCAGAGGGTTTCAAAGAGCGTAAGCTCCACCAAGTCAGGATTTCTGTCTGGTTTATTACCCAGAGACTAGGACAGGGCTTGGCATATAGTAGGTGTTCAATAAACAGGCCATAAAAGAAAGGAAGCAAGACAGAGTGGGAAAAAGGCGACAGGGAGGGATGCGAAGAGGAAATATGGGTCTGGGGTGTGTGAAATGGCTTGGTCATTCTGGGAACCGAAAGTGCAGTAGCTCCAGGTGGCTGTGGCCCCTTGGGTGGGGCTGAGTGGAGGGTGTGGTCTTATCTATGCTGTTGTGGGTGGTGTCCAGTTTTTATCTTCCCACAGAGTGCAGAACCACCTAGGGGATGGGGCCACTCCCCTCCCCAAGTTCCCTGGGACTCCTGGTGCGTTCCCCGACTGTCCGCGGGACCGCAGGATCCTCTCAACCCGTGCTGGGTATAGATACACAGATGACTCAGACTCAGCTCCTGCCCTCCAGTCTGGCGGAGGAGACAGACAACAAATACTAGGCTACACAATGAGCAGAAGGCGTGGAGAGCTGTGGGGGTGGGGTGGGTGTCAAGCAAATGCGACAGAGGCTGGGCGACAGGGGGGTGGGTTTTGCTCCCAGAGCAGTAGGGAGATTTTCCGAGGGAGGTGGCCCCCCCGGTGGGAGGGTTAGCTTTAAAGAATGGTGATAGTGGTGTGTGGTGGTGCCTGCCTATAATCCCAGCACTCTAGAGGCTGAAGCAGGGCTGCCACAGGCTCGAGGCCAGCCTGGGCTATGTAGTGGGTTCAAGGCCAGCCTGAACCACGTAGTGAGACCCTTCCTCAAAAAAAAAAAAAAAAAGAAGGTGAGAGAAGGGTGGGGTGAGAGGTGGTCTCGGCATGGTGTGGGCCTGGGGACATGGGAACTGGGGGAGTCCAGCAGGGAGAGGTAGAGGGGGAACCTTGAACGCCACCCTTGGGTGCCTGGACTTGCTTGAGACCTGGCCACATTCTGGCTCATTGTGCTGGTGCTGCAGGATGGGCCCCCTGTTTCTGCCTGGTTCTTCCCAGCATCCCCTTTAGCTCCACAGGGAACTCACCAACCGGTGGGAGCCTCCTGTGTTCAGCCCAAAGATAGGGTGCCTAGTGCAGGGTTCTTGAACACCAGCCCTCTTTCTCCTCTCGCCTGAGCTCTGGAAGAAGGGACTAGTCCTTTTGTAAGGGACTGGGGGGAGAGAAGGGAAGAGAAAGAGAAAGGAGGGAATGTTTTGAAGTGGTAGTTGGGGGCCGGGGATATAGCTCAGTGGAATAAGCGCCTGCCTAGCAAGTGCAGAGTCCTGAGTTCGATCCCCAGTACCGCCAAAAAAAAAAGAGAAGTGGGGGTGGGGAATCCAGGACCTTTGCACTGAGCCACATCCCCAGCCCTTTGGGTTTTGTTTTTATTTTTAATTTTGAGCCAGGGTCCTGCTAAGTCTATGAGTTGCCCAGGCTGGGCTTGAACTTGCAACCCTCCTGCCTTAGCCTCTGAGTGTTGGGGTCACAAGCATGAACCACCACACCTGGCTAGAAGGGGAATTATAATGTCAGAGAACATCAGACTATGGAGATATTAAAAGATCTTTATTTACCCTCTTTGCCATCTGATAGGCAAGGAAACCGAGGTGCAGATGGCTGTGCTTTGCTGTGCAGCCTGGACACTAGCAAGGCATGGACAGCCTGGGAGAGCATGGCCCGTAAGGGCAGCGCCTTCCTTCAGCCAGGACCCAGTCGTCCTGTCTGAGAGCCTTTGCAGGCACAAGATGAGTCAGGAATCTTGTGAGTCAGTCTGTTGACAGCCGTCCCTGGCCAGTCATAGTCCATCAGGAATAGGAGGAAGTCCTGGGAAGGGTACTAGCAGGCCGATTTAATTAGTGCAGGCTCTCAGGTACCGTAAGTTAGCCCTATTAAATTAAAGCGCCTAGGGGAAAAAATAACTGTAATTATTTCCTTCTCTCCCCTATCGTTGTATTTCAACTCCCTTCCAACCTCCATGCTTTCCTCATTGGCAAAACAACCTTTCGACCCCGAGAAGGCACAGAGACTCCTCACAGATCGCGTTCAGGGTGTTTCCCCTTTTTCTGTCTCTTTCCCCTGTGAGCTCTGGGTACATGGCAGAGAGCAACGTGAATCCAGAGGTGTCTGCAGGGTCTGGCCGTATTCTAATTTAGGGAGGCTGTTACACTGAGAACATTATTCCAAAAATGTACCCAGTCTCCTTCCTGAACCATTACAGATCCTTTGGCTACGGGGCACTTCATTTAAAAGCCCCCTTTTCTCTTTTCTACTGAGCAAAATAAGCAAACTTTAATGTAGGGAATTATTGTTTATTTTCTTGAAATCTAGTTCGGAGTTTTTCTACTTGAAACGTGTTTTCCCCAGGACACTGACCTATCCTTTAATTGTTTGGTGCCAGGCATGTTAGGGGGAGGGGCGTCACTTGTTTATTGGAACAGCGCAGTTAAAAAAAAAAAAATCAACCTAGGCTAACAGTTTCAAGGCTCCCCTAAAGATGTATCCAAACAGGCAGCCAATCAGCGCTTACACAGCTTTTTCTGCTTGACTCTTTTAAAGAGACAGTACCAATTGTATTTTATCACGTTTGAAGAGAACCGCGCTCTAAAACAATCTGAAAATGGGGGCGCCTTCCTCTATTTCGCCGGTTTCTGGTCGTAAGAGTATCCAAAGAGGGCCACACAACATGTTTTCAGGGCTCTCAGCGTGGGCAGAAAGGTGTCAGCAGCAAATAGCTGGGTCACTCTGCCAGCCCCCTCTCAGTTTCCCATTGTACACCTGGGTCACTGACAATGGAAGCTTCCCCTCCCCCCACGGCCAACTCAAGTCCCCCACTCCCTAATTTACCCGTATTTATTTGAAGTTTGCAGATTTCAGTGCGGCGCATTCTTAGCCGCGGGGCGCCCAATTGAGGTCCTCCGCCCCACCCCCTAACAGCACCCTTTCCCAGGAAGAAGCCGAGGGGCTAACTTGCCACGGCTGGCAAATCTTGGAAATTCGAGAGAAGTCCCCCGTCCCCTCCCCCGGGGCGCCCCAAAGCACACCAAGGGCCATTTTCTCGCGGCTCCACTTTGGGGTTTTCCAAAGTATTTTAACGATCTAGTAAAGCAGCAGCCGAGCGACAGGCGCCGACTCGAGCCGCCCAGCTCCCAGCGTGTAGCCCCTGCCGGCGCTCGGGAGCCCGGCAAGCGCGCGGAGGCCGGCGGGCCAGGGGAGGGAGGGAGCAAGCGATCGCCGCTAGGCGGGCGCCGGCCGCTGCGGGGAAGCAGGAGGAGCGCGCGGGGAGGTGCGAGCGCCGCGCCCGGATCCGCGCCCCCTGCCCCCGCTGTGCGCGCCCCAGGAGCGCCGGCCAAGCCCCCCGCACCACCCCGGGCAGAGGATTGCCCCCGGACACCCCCGGCCGGCGCCGCGGCGGACTGCAGCGGCCGCGCCGACTGGGCGTCCCTCCCGGCCGCCGGGCCCGCCCCCGCGCGTCGATTGGCCGAGGCGCCCGTCCGTCGCGGGGCGTGGACGCCCGCCGCGCTCCCTGCCAGGGCAGCCACGTTCGGTTGAGCTCCAAGTAGATCAGCGGCGGCGGCGGCAGCGGGGCCGGAGGCGCGGAGGGCGGCGCGGGCCGGGCGGGCTGCGGGCGAGCGAGCTAGCGGGCGAGCGGCGGGCAGCCGGGCGGGCGGCGGCGCAGCGAGGCCGAGCCGGCGCGGGAGGAGTTCCAGGGCGATGGGGCCTCGGCCCGGGCTGACGCTTTGACAGCTGGAGAGAGCGCGGAGCCAGCGCCGGAGGGAGGGAGCGCGGCGGGCGAGCGGGCGAGCGCCGGGAGGGGGCCGGGAGCGGGCGGCGCGGGCAGCCGGACGGTAGCGGCGGCGGGGCTCGGCGCCCTCCTCTCTGCAGACCATGTTTGCCAAAGGCAAAGGCTCGGCGGTGCCCTCGGACGGGCAGGCTCGGGAAAAGTAAGCCCACTGCGAGCGGCGGCCGCGCGCCCTGGGCTGCGGGCGGTGGGCGGCAGGTGGGCAGCGGGGCCCGGGGCCGCTTCCGTGGGCGCGGGTCCGCGCGGCCCTCCGGGTCTATGACCCCGGCCGCCGCGGCTCGTGGGGGACCCCATTGTTGGGAGCCGGCTACGGCTGGGCACTGGGGAAGGGCGGCGGGGCAGCGCGGGCCGGGCACCTGGTGCTGCGGGCGCGGGGACGCGGGGTGGGCGAGGTCCCGCGGCGACCCTGTGCGCTCTTCCCGGCCGGGCGCTCGTTCGCGGAGGGCCGCACTTTGCCCACCGGGCGCGGGCAGGGGGCGCGTGGCTTCTGCAGCCCCGAAGGCTCCTTTTGTCCGCCCGCGGTGTGAGGAGTGCGTGCCGGTGGCTTTGTTCGGCCGGCAGCGCTCGCCCGTCCCTGCCCACGGCCTCGCCGCCTGTTCCGCGCCCTCTGGGGCGCCGGGTTGGGCAGGAACGGCGGCGCCGGCTTGGCTTCGGGCTTGGAGGACAGTTGTTCAGGGGGAGGCGGTGCGGGCGGCACTTTGCTTCCCTCTCCAGAGCGTGCAGAGCACCCCGACCGGGGCTGAATGTGCCCGGACCCCGAAGCTGGAACGAGGGTGGCGGGCAAGAGTGGCTCGGGAGGAGGAGGACAGCTCAGTGGGTGGCCATTGAGTTTAGAGACCTAAGTGGGTTTGGCCCCGACAAAGTTTAGGGGCCCGCTCCCCAGCTCCCGTGCGTAGAGGCAGTGCTTCGTGCTTGCTGCCCACCCCCTAACTGTTGGCACCGGCGGCCCTGTCTGGGGTGGGCTAGCAGCTCACCTCTGGTCTCAGCCACAATGGGACAGAGCAGACAGAGCAGATGGCAAGGTCTAGAACGAGCACCTGGTGTATCTGACCCTTCTCTCTCTCTCTTTCTTCCTGTCCACTTTCCAGGTTAGCTTTATACGTCTACGAATACTTACTGCACGTAGGAGCACAGAAATCTGCACAGACCTTCTTGTCAGAGGTGAGCGGGACTCCCCACCATCCAGTTTCTTGACACCCTCTCCTCCCCACTATTCTTAGAGCCTTTGTTTTCAGGAGCAGCCACTGTGGCCACCATTTTGAATTTTTATCACCTTTTGGCATTTATTGTTAGTTGGATCTTCACAGCCTTTTGGCTCTGAGAAGCTCCTGAGGGCCCCTCCTCTGCTCTAAGCTGCCTCTGCTCCCTCTTTTCCAGATTCGATGGGAAAAAAACATCACGCTGGGAGAGCCGCCTGGGTTTCTGCACTCCTGGTGGTGGTAAGTTTGGGTGACAGTTCTGTGTGTGTATGTTATGTCCCTGGGTTCAAGTGAACAAAGACAGGCCTGGAGCAGGCCCTACACCCGTGGCTGTCTGTTTGCACCGAGGCTGGTACGCCTGGCGTTTAGACCTGGCTTGCCCATGGAAGAAAGGGTAGAAGAGGTTGCTGCCCAAAGTTTTTCCCTGGTGTCTGTGCTCTGCAGAACACTCATTAACCTTGTGGTGCCATGGTAGAAACTCTTTCCTTTTCCGACTTGCTGTGGGCCACTGGAGGGGTTTTTCTCAGTCTTGCATGCTGCTTTAATTAGAGAGGAATGGGGGGTGGGGTGAAGTGGAGGGGACACCAGGGCTGCTCTACAACTGGCCTGTCCCTAGCTTTTTCTTCTGTATGCTCCAAACCTTAAGACAGAACATCTACTGGGCCTTTTCCAGGCCCTCTGAGAGAAAGCAAGAAAGGGCTGCACTTCCTGTGAAGATTCTGATTCAGACTGACCGGACCTTCCTGTCCTCTGCCCCCGCCCCTCAGCATCCCTGGAACAGCGAGGCTTTATTTCACCAAGATCCATAGGCCTTGTGGGGTGCCTGTCACTTGCAGTCAGGGGCTCTCTCCTCTCTTCGACCCTCTCCCCAGGCCTCTGAACCCTGCACCACTAGTCTCAGCGTGGGGTTTGTGGCAGGCGGCAGGAGGGAGGCTTAGGGTCGAAGGGAGCAAGTTTTCACGAGTGTGTAACCTGGGTGTTTTGTGGGACCAGTTGGTGGAGTCTTTGACATCTTTTTTGAAAAGGAAAAGAAAGCAGAGTGGCTTTTGATATTTTGGTGGAGTTCAGGGGAATAGAGTGCGGAGTCCTTGGGATCTTAGCACATTTACCTGACTGCCAGCTCAGGTTACTGTTTCAAGTCTCTTTGAACAGCAGGAGATGAAGTGTCTGTTCTAACTTGTGTGGAGAAAATGAGTTTTTAATTACTTCTGCCAGCTTCCCAACTGCCGTGTTAGAAGTGTCCGGTGTGGCGCAAGGATGGCACCTGTAGGACAGTGGTAGGTTGGGTGCAGTTGGTTTTGGAGGGCTGGGGCGGACGGGCTTTCCCGCCCCATTGCCCTGGATTGTAGAGAAACCTGCGGCTTGAGTGAAAGCTCCTTGCTGTGGCTGAGAATTGAAATCTGGAAGACGGCTCAGGTGTGAAGGCGGCGATGACGGGTGCACCTTTGGAGGCAGGAAAGGACATTCTCTAGCCCCCTCCGTAACTGTTGAACCCCTGGTTTTCTGCTTATATACAGAATTACCTTAGCTTTCCCATGTAGGAGCGTTGAGTCAGCGTTGCTGGGCTCAGGCTGTGCTGCCCCTGAGTGCTTGTGGTGGGGTTTGTGAGAAGTTGTCCCATTGGATTTGACAGTGAGCAACAGAGGAAGCAGTGAACTGATTGGATGAAGGAAGGCGTGGCGTTCATGCCCCTTGAGTGAGATGCTGCCTGATGACCGGAACTGGCTCTGATGGGAACAGGGGCACTGGACTGCGAGGCAGACCTCATTTCTAGGGCGTACTTTGGAGTTAAGTGTGCCCTTCAGGGTGGTTCTGTCCTGGGCTGTGTGGCTCGTGTGTTAGAATGTCCGTAAGACCCCTTGTTAGTACCAGTGACCATCCCGTCTTTGTTTAGTGCTTGCAAGAGGCTAGGGAGGCGCTTCTGGGCCTGCCCTCCTGTCTCCATTCTTTGCTGGACAGGTATACTTCAAAGAGGGCTCTGTCTCAGCGAGAAGGCCTGAGATTCACCAGTGCCCCAGCCAGGGTGGTGGAGGCTACAGTGTGGGCTCTGGGATGAAGAACTTGTAAGGTTCCCTCATCACTAGAGTTGCCTGGATTGCCGTGAATGAGAGTCACAGTGGTGTCCTGACTTTGCATCTTAACCTTTTAATGCTGGTTTTGGTTTGGGGCCAAGGTAGAAGGAATGCAGAGGAGAGAGGCATGGATTTCCATCCAGGTTTCTCCCTGGGCACCTGTGGGTGGGCTGTGCTTACTCTTCCAAACTTCAGTGGTCCACGTGTGAAGTGTATGGTGGCCATCGGTGTGAGGCACCGGGCATGTGGAGGGTGCGTGGTAGGTGGCTAATGCTACTTTTACGGCAGTGCTTGCCTTGTTTTGTGTTCTAGGCTGAGTTTGCCTGGTGAGAACTGGTGAGGGGGGACAGCCTTTGGGAGACCTGGTGCTGTTTGCATCATGTGTCCTGCACTTGCCGCTGTGTGCACAAGTAATCATTAGTAACTTGATCTTATTTTATTTTTCAACTTGCAGTGTATTTTGGGACCTTTACTGTGCAGCTCCTGAAAGGAGAGACACTTGTGAACATTCAAGTGAAGCAAAAGCTTTTCACGATTATGTGAGTAACAGATTTTTAATCCTGGCAATAATTACAGGGTTGGGTGGCTCTAACTCTTTCAGTACCAGAAGCAAACACCACCAATTGGCTGTGGTCTTTATTTTTTCCTTGCCTTCCTGTTCTCCTGCCTGCCCACCTCTCTGCTGTCCTCCGCTCTGTCCCCTCTGCACTGGGTATTCTGACTTGGTGAATGGCGTTTCATAATGCTGTCATTATGTGGAAAAGTATAGAGATCTCTGCAGAATGGAGTGGTGGTGTGCGGGGCTCAGACTGAGGTTTGTGTGAAGAGTGGACAGTTAGCTGGGTGGGGCTGGGCCTCTCGGCTGCAGGCTTGTGAGAAAAGCAGCTGCAACCAAAGAAGAGGCACCCGTGAAACTTTGGTTTGGGGGTAGAATGGGAGGTGAAGTGAGATTTTGGTGCATTGGGCACTTGCCCTGTTTTCCAGAGAGCAATTTTTGAAGTTATGGGGGAGGCAGGTACATGTGAGTTGTGTGTATGGTGGGTGGGCGTCATGCTGTGTCCAGTAAGACAGTGTGATCTGGGATACTTGGTCCATAATCCTGTGTCCACAACGTTGTTGTGATCATTAATTTGATTAGGGGTGATGTCTTCTAGCCTATCATTTATTTTCTCCCTACATGAGTTTTTTAAGATATATGAAGTTGTTAAGGGAGGTATCTGCCCTATTTCTGTCTATTGTGATCCCCTTCAAAAAAAAAAAAAAAAAAAAGCTGGACGTGGTGGCACATACCTGGAATCTCAGCCTTTTGGGAGACTGAGGCAGGAGGATTGCAAGTTCAAGCCCAGCCTGGGTAATTTCGTGACTTAGCAAGACATTGCCTCATAAAGGGGTGTAGCTCAGTGCTAAGGATTCAATGCTCAGTCCTGCAGGGGTTGTGGGGGCGGGTCCCAGGCCACTTAACCTGTGTTGAAGTCAGGCTTGAGGATCTGTGATCACTGGGAAGAAAGTAGAAATGGAGGTGACAGAAGGACCTTCATGGCTTCCTCCTAGTTCTTGCTTCCTGTCTGCCTTGTGGACGGTGGAGTGCGTGTGTGCACAGTGGGTGATCTGTTTGGTCTTTGGCGTGAGGCGGGTGAGGATGGCCCAGGCTCTGTGCATGGAAGTTGGCGTTTTGATGTCGTCAGGTCCGTCTGCTCCCCCAGCTTATCTGTGTCCCCTACACTCGGATTTGAAGCTGTCCTGAGACGAGCCCGCCTAGGTGAGTATCAGGCGGTCAGATCCCCACGCCGTGACTAATGTCACGGTGAGAAGGTTTCTTCTGTAATAGGAGGAGTTGAGACTGAGCTGGAGACTCCCTAGTTTTGAGCATATTCGATTTGGTGAGGTTTTGTTGTGATTGAAAAGTTAATGCCCTTGAAGTGGAATGCAGGGGAAGCCGACCAGTTTTTGTGTCCCTCCAGGGTTGAGAAGGAAGCCGAGGAGAGGTGCTTAATGACCTGGTGAACTGTTAGTGGTAAAGGAACTGTTAGTAGTAAAGGGACTGTTAGTACTAAAGGAAGAGATGACTGGTTCATTCTGATGTGGTTCTTTAGGAAAATCCCATGGTGCCAATCAGAAGGTTTCCTGCACTGAAACTGGAGAGGTCAGAAGAACAGTAGCCATGTAAAAATAGTTGAGGGGTTTCATCTTTCTACCTGGAAGAATCTTGCCTTAAAAAAAAAACAAACCTGTGGACAACCAACCTTCCTTTGTTTATCTTCGACCACTGTGCACATGATTTCATTTCACCCTGGGAGGGCGAGAGGGGGTGCCTGTTTCCAGCAGGCCTCTCTCTTTGTCCAGGGTGTACTGGAGATTGAACTAAAAGCCTCTCATGTTAGATGAGGGCTTTACCACTGACCTACTGCCTACTCCTTTTTACAAAACTGTATTTGGAGCCAGGCATGGTGGCACACATCCATAATCCCAGCACTTGGGAGACAGAGGCAGGAGGATTGCTGCAAATTTAAGGCTAGCCATAGTTCAGTACCAGCCTGCACTACAAAGCGAGACCCTGTCACAAACAAACTAACTAACTAACTAACTATATTTGGAGACAAGGTCTTGCTGGGCTGCCCAGGCTGACCTTGAACTTGTAATCTTGCTGCCTTAGCCTTCTGAGTAGCTGGAATTATTGGGATATACCACATACCAGTTTCTTGATACAAATTGAGATCTGTGCTACTTTTTCAGAGTACCTTTTAGGAAAGCTAAAGATTTTTATTTTATTTATTTATTTATTTATTATTATTATTTTTTTAAGCCAATGATCTTTAACTATGCTTGGTACTCTTAATAAAGTGAGCCTCCCTTAGGTAATTTCTGGTGTGCTCTGCCGTCTTGAAGCCATGTGGTAACAGCCGAAGCTTGCCCATGGATTTGGTGTCCATGGCTTGCTGAGGAATGGCAGCAGCATTGTATAGATGGCTAAGGTTGGTGTGGACATTTAGATGCTGCCCAAGATGAGTTCGTGATGGTGGAGGCCCATGAATCAAACTCAGGACTTTGTGTTTGCCAGGTAGGCGCTGTACCACTGAGCTGTCTCCCTGGCCTGATTCATAGTTTTGAGGATCAAAACTTTCTTTTTTCCTAGTTTGGGACTCATCTGGTGTCCTGTTTCCTGAGGGTCAGGAGTCAGGTCATGAGGGAGGGGGAATGGGGTAATGAATGGAGGTTTTGAAGGAAATTAAGGGGTGGCATTGAGTTGGAGAGGTGGGCAGCAGAGAAGCAACTGGAAAGCTGGCTTTAGCTCCGTGGTGTAAAGTGCTGGCTGCCTTGGAGGGTTGATCCTCGTTACTATGCGTGCAGACAAAGGCAGAAAAGTAAGAAAAGGAATGGCTTTTCTCTTTCCTCAGATCTTCATGTAGACTCCCATTTCCACATTAGCCTTGGCTCCTCCTTGCTAGAGGGACTATAATACCTTCTTACTGGACCCCTTCCTCTTGCCTGGGGTGTGTTTCTCTCCATCCACTCAAATCCTATCCGTCTTTAAATTTCTCCTTGCTGGAGAACTTCTTGAGTGGTTCAGGCCATGGTGATCACTCTGTCTCCTTGTTCACAAAAGCTGTCTGTCCGAAGTCTCTGTTGGCATATTGAGGTGTGCGCCAGTTGCAGTGGGGTCAGTCTGAGAGGAAGCATGTTTCCAACTCTTTTGTAGGTGAAGCTGAGGTTAATCACAGTGGGAGAGTTAGAGTGCAAACACAGGTCCTGCCTGACTGCAGGTTCAGGGTTCCTAACGCTATCTACTTTGGCCCCACAGGCCCCTGGTAGTTATCATTGTTTGCACCATTCTGGCTGACTTCAGGTTTGTCTTCTTAGCTGCAGCTTATTAACGTTTTCTGTGCTAAGACCATGAGCTGTTGGTCTCTGTTGCACAGAGTAGGCACATATGCTAACACAGCGAAGGAGTCGGCGTAGAACCAAGGTAGTAGGTGATTTGCACTTAGAGTAACCTAGGCCAGGACAGCCATTAGGATGTTGGAAGATGTTCCAGTGGCTCCTGTTTTGTGGGTGAGCTTGAGCAAGGTGATTTTAATGTCAGTTAGCTAGTTGCCTTAAGTCATTTTTAGAAATCAAGGGGGGCCGGGGATATATAGCTCAGCAGCACAGTGCCTGCCTGGTGAGCACAAAGTCATGAGTTCGATTCTCCTCACAAAAAAAAAAGAAAAGTAGAAATCAAGAAAAGTGTAGATAAGAATGTTAACTGAATTTATGTTTTCTGTGAAGGAGATTCAGATATTCCAGACATCCAACCCAGTCTTTGGTGGGTGTGAATTCTTGGGGGGCAGGGAAGAGGAAAGGTCCCTCACTGCTGTGGGGTGGAAAGTCCTGGTCCAGGCTCTGAAGCGATGCTGTGAGCCCTCCTCCTCATGGCTGTCGGTTTGGCCCATCTCCGAGGCCCCTCCTGAATCAAGGCCAGAGCCTTTGGGCCTGGAATGAGCCCAGCAACTCAGCAGGGTGGGGGTGTGCACTGTCCCTCAATATATATATATATATTTTTGGCAGTACTGGGGATCGAACTCAGGACCCTGCGCTTGCTAGGCAGGTGCTTATTCCACTGAGCTGTATCCCCAGCCCAAAATGTTTTTTTTTTTTTTTGCGGTACTGGGGATTGAACTCAGGACCTTGTGCTTGCCAGGCAAGCACCTATTCCACTGAGCTATATCCCCAGCCCCTACTATGTGTGCACTGTCCTTGACTTCGAGAGTTTTTACTTGAGTCACTGTCTATTTTCCCCTCACACCTGGCCATTTGGGTTTTCTCGGCTTATTTTCTATTAGCCCTGAGGTTGACTACATACAGTGCGGAACACTGGGGATTCAGGGTCTGAAGTGGACTTTTCTGAGAAATGGGTTTGCCCTAACTCAGAAGATTGCCTGAGGCTGTGAGAGGCGGGTCTGGGGCCGTGTGTGGTGTCCTAGTAGCTCCAGTAGAGCTTCTCAGCTGTGGAGGGGCCCCGCAGGGTCCTGCTGCTGATCCTGCCGCTGGTCCTGCTGAGCTCCCTTCCACACTGGTCTGGCTTGGCCTTTTGTAGACAGGATGCTCCCAACTGTGCCAGGTGTCTTTTCTCAGGCCTCCTATAGGAAGAAGATCTCTGGTCCCTCCTTGGACCACCGGTGGTCCTTTTCCTCCTCTTGGGAGTTCATTTTGTGTTTTCCTTTGGTGGCAAGAAATGCACAGACTAGGTCGGTGCTGCAGTGGCCCGAGATCCTGTGCCAGGGAGCACCACAGGGTCCTGCCTGCTCTGCTTTTTGTAGCACACTTTCACAGATGTGATTGTGCTTGAGCCTCATGGGTGCCTCAATGGTTGGGTTGTTAAATCTCACCTTGTTGGAGAGATGAAGCAGCTCAGGTCTAGAGTTAGGGGCCTTGTCCAAGAGCAGGTAGCTAGGAGGTGGCAGAGCTGGGACTAGAGATTTCCTCTCTTTCAAGTCCCAGCTCTCAGCTCTTGACAGCACTCATTTGATAGAGAATCCTTGCAAAATCGGGAGGGGACTTGCCCCTGCCCGCAGAGTGCCTGGGACCTGTCCGGGGCCCGGCGTATGTCCCTGAAGAAGACAAGGTACATACTGAAACTGAGCTGAGGTTGCGTGGTAAGCTGCACAGTGCCGGGCAGAGGTGAAGCCCGGCCTCTGGGAAGGAGGTTGTCCTAGTGTAGTGGTTGTTCACTTTTGGCAGGGAAGCCGTGATAAAAGCTATGGACTTTCTTTCCAGCAAATGCATGTATTCCTGTAAAAGAGACTGTATGTGATTTCAGGGAGTTCATGGATTGCTGCTCCAGACTCCAGACCCTCTGTGGCCCCTAGTGTAAAGGATGTGACATTTCCTAATCACGGCAGGTTTTCCCTGCTTGCCTCAGTTTCCCTGCTCTGAAGACCCACTGCCCCTTTCAGCTGGGCTGCTCCCTTAACCCTCGGCCTGTCTGTGTCCAGCAGGACTCTGCTGATGGCTCCTGCACCCCTAGCTGGGAGACTGTCTCCAAGGAGAGTTGGCTAACGTAGGAAAGTGCCCCAGAGTCTTGGGTGTGGGCGGGCGCTGAGGTATTTGTGGCTGTGTGGCAGGGGCCCAGTGTCCTTGGTGGGTTTGAAATAGCAAAGTGATATTTGAGAGGGCTCTCCTTGGATGTGCTGAGCTGAGGTTCCTGCCAGCAGGGAGTGTCCACGCCCTCCGGAGCCCACTGGGGTGCAGGGGAGGAGGAGGAGGAGGCCTGCAGCTGGGCTCCAGGGAGCTGGGGGAGTGTTGTCCCCTGCGATAAGCCAGCCTAGCTATCTGCCCAGAGGTCCTGGCAAGT
Organism: Dinomys branickii; assembly: GCA_004027595.1. Taxonomy (NCBI): domain Eukaryota; kingdom Metazoa; phylum Chordata; class Mammalia; order Rodentia; family Dinomyidae; genus Dinomys; species Dinomys branickii. The sequence goes on along the minus strand of PVLD010001694.1, from coordinate 78,889 downwards.
TCACAGGCTGCGTTTGGCTCTGAGCCTTGGCACCCTTGTGTGGCAGATTAGAAAACAAAACGTATGCGTCGTTTATTCCCCTCCCCCGTTTCCTTAGAGCTTGGACTTTGCATTGAACCCCTCTTTGGGCCCCCACCCCATTTTCTGTAAGGCCACTTAGCCCCAGAGGCCGCCAGACTCCTCCACCAGTAGCTGATTCAACATTAAATGAGGAACTGGAATTGCGTTTTGCCAGGACCCAGGCAATGTGGCCACCTTAATGGGTTTCAAGTGGCAGCAAGACCCCAAATTGCAAATTCTGGCCCTTTATTTCAAGGCAGGAAGGTGGGGCGGGGGAACAGTACGGACCCAAACAAAGTTTTTGGCAGTGGTCACTTCACTTGAACTCCCAGACCAGTAGCGTGCACTAGCCTTTTGCATAATGCCATCTCTGTTAGCTAAGCATTTGCAAACTTGGACAGAGAGTTCGCTCTGTGCCAGCCAACACTTGGAGGGAGCCAGGAGACATCAAGCTCTCCCTGCAGTCTTTCAGGTCCACCCCGTTCTGTAAGGGAGGGCGGGTTCTGTCGTGGGGAGCTCGGCCTGAAGGGGACGGCCCATGTCTTGACCTCCCACCTCTGTTATGAATGCTTGTGTTTGAGTCTTAAGAGAGAGAAGCGGTGGGAGTGTGTGCCTGAGGCCTGTCCACCAAGATAACAGAAACCTTACACTAGCTGTCTAAGGGTTTAGAATATTTAGAAAAATTTATCTTTTTTAGCTTGGTAATAATTCTGATCATGGTACAAGTGCATCAGATGATTCATAAACTCCTTTATACATGTTGCTGGGAGCTGACAGCAAATAGACAATCTTGACTGTTTTTGATTTGCCAGGGTAGAGGGGTTTTCTGTGGCCTCGGTGAGATGAGTTAGAGGAATGCGTCCCTCCACGTTACGCTTTTCTTGTTCTGGGCCCTGACTCCTCTGGAATTGGAAGGGCTTGCGCTCAGACCGCAGTTCATCCTCACTCTTGTCATTTCCCAGTGGGGTGGACTTCAGGATCCTCAGTTTCCTCCTCTGCACGGTGGAGGACGGTGATTCCTTGGTGTTGCTATGAAGCATAAATGATATAATACACGTGAGGTGCTTCTCCTGTGGCTAGTGTTTGGTGAGTTTCTTTCCTTTCTCTTCATAGCCCTAAAGTTTTCCTAGGAAAACTTTTTTTTTTTTAAAGAATAGGAAAACTTATTGGAGAATAGGAATGGGGAATGAGGATGGGGGGATGGGGAGTAGGAATTGAGAGACAGGGGGGGTCTCAAATGGGTTGCCTTCCCAGAAAAAGTTTTAGTGGTACCGGGGATTGAACTCAGGACCCTGTGCTTGCCAGGCAGGCACTTACTCCACTGAGCTATATCCCCACCTCCAGAAAAACTTATAACAACGTGTTTTTTGGGGAAGGCAAGTTGACCCTTGGGAAAGGGCGCTTGGCTTTTCTAGGGATGCTCTCCTGTGCTGGAGCCCCCCTGGTGTGTCGTGGGGTGCCTTCCCTTTACCCCGGCCATCTTGTCTTGCCCTTGCGGGGGACAGAACTGGCGGTCCTGCCATAGGCTGGCACTGATAAATCCCTCCCTGAGATGCCTGTGCCCTTATCTGTGCTGGACACAGTGGGCCTATGCTGCGCCTGCGTATGTCACCACATAGCTGAGCAACAAGGCCTGGAGTTCTTGTGACTTGGCATCTGCAGGGGTCTAGGTTTCGATTTCAGCCTCACACCCCATTAGATGTGGGGACCTTCATTCTCAAGGTCTGTCTCTTTACTGTCAATGGGCTCGAGGTGAGGGCTGTCTGTGCAGCCCACAGTAAGGTTGGCTGCAGAAGGCCTGGAAAGCAAACTTGAGAAAGCTCTTGTGCTGTGTAAATGCTAGTAGGAGTGAGCAGACAGACAGTCCTAAGTTAGAGGTCCTGAGCCATCCACTTTGGCATGTGCCCTCCACTGGCAGGTGCTCAGGTCTCCTCGCCATTTTTTACCTGAGTGAGGGAATCCTGCAACGAGCTGGTGGAGGGCTGCACTGACCATCGCAGACCTGGGGAAGCTGCTTCTGACACTGGCCTTTCTCTTGGAGTTCCTGGGTGAGCCTCAAGCCTTAGTCAGTTGGCCCCCAGAGCGAGAGTTCCAGACACGGCTCAGTGTCACGGCAGCCAGGCACTGGCCCTGCCATGTCTGTTGAAGGTCCAGATGCAGCCCAAGATGCATGGTTAGAAAGAGGCCCATGGGATGACCTTGCTCTGGGGACCACCCTGCTGAGTTGGGACAGAGAGCTGGGCAACAGTCTCACCTCAGGGTGATGGTGGGATGTGTGTGGATCCTGTATAGAAACAGCAGGGTTGCAGATGGTGGAACTCAAGGTCACCTGGTCATCTGAGACCCAGAGAGGAAACCAGTAGGACCCAATCCTATAAGCCCAACCTGGGCCCATTGCCTTGCCTTGTGCTGACCTCTGATATGTTCTGGCTGTGTGAACATGGGCACCTTAACCTCTGTGATTCAGTTTCATCTGGTGGAAAATGGTTAATACAACTTAGTTACCTATCATAGAAGGCTGTCAGGAGATCACATGAGTGTGCATGCATGCACATGAGCGTGCGCACACACATAGTATATACATACTAGTGTGTGGCGTGCTGTAAGTGTTGTATAAATGTGTGCTATCCATTTTCTCTTTTGTTATTTTTCACAGTGCTGGGGATTCAACCCAAGGCCTTGCTCTTGCTAGGTGGGTGCTCTGTCCCTGAGCCGTGCCCCAGGGCTGTGGTTCTTCCTCACATCCAGCCTAGAGGAAGTTGTGGTTTTTTTAATTTTGTCTTTTTGAGACAGGGTCTCACTTTGCAGTTCAGGCTGGCTTTGAGCTCACTTTGTAGCCCAGGCTGGTCTTGAACTTGCAAAAATCCTCCTGTCTCAGCCTCCCAAGTGCTGGGATTATAGGCGTGTGCCACCATGCCCAGTAGTTGTGGTTTGATGGCTAGTGTTCTCGGTGACCTATGTGGGGGCAACAGCAGAGGGGTCTCTGGGTTGGAGTGAACACCAGTGAAGCATGGATCATCATGTGCTCACTCACTATTGATTTTCTATCCAGGTTCCATGCAATGGGGGTGGCAGGGTCACATGTGCAGCCTCCAGCCCTGGTGCTTGAGAAGATGAATGAGTGGTGCGTGGATGCGTGGCTCGGGTGTTTCCTGTGTCTGTCTTTCCCTCTCCCAGCCATCTGTACTAGGGACCTGGAACAGCTCTTTCTCCAGCTGCCTCGGGCCCTGCCTGTGGTTATGTCTGGTGCTGTAGCACCTGTGAGAGGCATTTTTACTCCTGTGGTCCTTCTGTAGAGCCAGCCTGGAAAATTGCCTCACTGCCACCCGAAGGGGACACAACTGTCTTACCCTAGGAACTTCGTAACTAACCCTAACTCACTCTCTCCTTTGGGATTGGCTGCCCAGGAGGGCTGTTTAAGTTGAGGTGGAGTCACTTTCCTTCTGCCTTCTGGACTGAAAACTCCTCGAGGGCAGGAACTTCATCTTCATCCCCCTCTGCTACCCACATTCCTGGGGCCTACTGCAGAGTGTTGAATAAACTCTGACATCAGTGAGCAAGACTCCCTTGCCCTGAGAAGTGAGAAGGGTTTGATCCCTGCCCCAGCATCAGGCGTGTTCAAGACACTTTTTAATGAAGATGGACATGTGGTGTGTGGAAAAGCATTGTTTTGCAAAGTGAGTTGTGACCCATTAGTGCGTTGTGAAGTCAACTTAGTGGGTCATGACTGGCAATTACAAAAAAAGAAGCACTACAGAGTCAACATATGTATTGTTTCTGGAAATGGTCTGTTTTCAGTGACTTATGAGTGCCTATAATGTATGTGTGCCCTGGGTTTGCCTTGAAAATCTGCTGCATTGTGAATCTCAGCCTGAAGTTTGAAAGACACTAGCTCAGAGCTGAGGCAGGATCTTGGTTTTTCAGGTTGGGTGACTTGGGCCAAGTGATAAGCAGTTGCGGAGCCTGTTTCCAGATCTGTAGTAAGAAGGAAATGGTTCCTGCTTGCAGAATTGTGAGGGACTCTCTCTCTACCACATCTCATGCTCCCAGGCTGGAGCTCGGTGGGTCCTCAGGGTCTTTGTCTCTCTGGTTTGCTGCCGTATTTTTATTGTGCTAGACACGCAACAGGTGCTCAGTGTGTGCTGTGCGTGTGTGTGAGTAGCTGTAACCCTACTTGAAAGGGTGGGGGCCTGGCTGGTTCATACTCTGGAGGCTGCGCAGGACGTGGGTGCCTGAGTGGGCAGGGATGCCTTGGCTTCTCAGAGCAGAGTCCACGTGGGTCCTAGGCAAGGCCCAAGCACGTTGCAGCTTGCCCTGCTGCTGGGGATGAGGCAGCTCCTCCTGCCTATCTGCGATTGAGGGCTCCTTGGCCCCCAATGATATTATCCAAATGCTACAGAGAGGATCCTGCTAGTAGGTAGCGGGACATCCCATCTGACCTAGGTTGGCCCAGCCTCCCAAATTCCCTGTCCCCTCCTAGTGACATCTGTTTGCACAGCTCCTGGGGCAGACATTGTGTTGCTGCTCTTTGTGTTTTCAGCTAAAGTGCTGGCGCTTTGCTTGGGTTTCACAGTCTCTGACCTTAAGAAGCACACTGCTCCCTGGAGCCTCTCAGTGTCTGGGCTTTTCCTCTGCTCCTCCTCCCCCAGCCACAGAGGCTGCTTGGGAGAGGAGGCTGAGGGGCGGCAGCTTCCTCCATCAGCATGCAGCTGCTGTGTTGGGCGCTGGTGGATTTAGTTAGGTTGGTGGCTGTTTTTCCTGAGTGCTGCTGCTGCCAGCCTAGCTGTGTGTCATTGGGTGCTGGGGATGTAATGCAGTGTCATGGAGCATGTCCAGAAGATTTGGACCGGGGTGACCAGGCTGATTCCTTCCGATGACCTTGGGCAAGTCACTTGGCCTCTCCGTGCCTTGGTTTGTTCATCCTTTGCAGTGCTGTGTTGTGAAATTGGGCCGACTTCTTCCTGCCTGTCCAGCTTCCTGGCATCGGGTGAGGGTATGTGCGCATGCTATCCCCTTCTGAGCAGGCCTTTTGAATTTGAACCAGCCATCAAATCATGGAATGCATTTCAGGCAGAAGCCTCTCAGGTCCCGTTTAGGGAAACCAAGGCTTGGCTTGGGGTGGAGAGGCAGCCAGCCCATGGCCACTGGCTCTAGAAAACCTTACCTAGGAGGCTGGTGCCAGCGCTGTGCCTGTGTCTGTGCCATCCTTCAGGAATTTTGCAGCTTTCTTTGGGAGAGGCCACGCGCTGGCTGTGGCTTTGGCCGGCCGGCCTGCACTGAAGGGGCAGACGGCCCAGTGGGCAGGCCTGGTGTCAGGCGTGTGCGCTGTCTTTTAGAAGGCTTCCAGTAGAAAATGTTATCCTCTCTCTAGAGGCCCGTCTTCTTGGCAGTGCCGCCCTCCTGCCCGCCAGATCCCGCCCTACCAGCACACTTGGGTTACACGGGCAGCTCTGGCCCGCAGCTCTGGGAGAGCGGTGCTGCTTCCGAAGGGGGTTTACAGCCTGACAGGGAATTTCAGCCTCTGCGTTATCTCCGAATTGGCCAATTGATGGTTTCAGCAGAGCATTTCAGCATTGGGGAAGCCAATACAATTTGAGTTAGTTGTGATGGCTGCCACTTTAAATACCGCAGTGAATTTCTGTCAGCGAGCTAATGCGTGGAATAGGGAATTGGAGAAAACTTGATCACCAGAGTGCTTCAGTCGATTCTGACCCCAAGCTACAGAAAATGAACTTAAATCTAGTTGACTGTCGCCACATACTTTCTTTGGCATCATTTTGCTAGCAGCATCTCCGTCAGCAGGAGCTTGAGGAGAGGAGACTGGGTGGAGATCACAGTGTTGGCCCCTGGTCCCTGTGACTTTGGACAGGGGCAGTCTTGGGGGTGCTGAGCTTCAGGGAGTCAGGACGGCTTCTTGTTGAAGAGGTAGATTATTAAATGGCAACATTATCGCTTACTTGTTAATAATCCCTTATTTAGTGAGGAAGCTGGTATTTATTGAGCCCTTACTGTGGGTTTAGGCCCTTTAAAAAGTACACCTATTCAGTTCCCTCCTGGTCCTGCCTATTTGGACAAGGTAGGGGCAGGATGCTGGCCTGGTTTGTTTCATGAAGGAAGCATTAATAACAGCAGGCAGTTACTAAATGCTAACTATTTGCCAGGCACTGTTCTGATGCCTTAGGTTTTATCTCAAGTTGTACTGAACAGCCCTGTGGGTTAAGTTTTATTTCTAGTCATATTTTCTAGATAGGGAAATGGGGTTACTTCGAGGAATTCAGTAGAGTTGAAGGAAGACTTAACCTGGGGTGGGTGGATGTGGTGGGTACACATCTGTAATTCCAGCTACTCCTGGGGCGGACTTGAAGTAGGAGGACTGTGAGTTCAAGGCCAGCCTGGGCAGGCAATTTAATGAGAGCCTGTCTCATGATAAAGAGGACTGGAGTGTAACTCAGTGGTGCACATTTCCCTATCCTGTACAAAGCCCTCGAGGTTTAAGCCCTAAGTTTAAGCCCCAGTATTGCAAAGCAACGGCAAAACAATAAAATCTAGGCTTGTCTTTTTTCCCTCACGTGCTCTTCACTAGGATTTCATGCTGTTTTCCTAAGAATTAATGCTAAATTGGCCATCTTTCCTACCGAATTAATCAGTTTCCCAACCTGGATGGGTTGATGCTTGGATCAGCAGGAGCTGGTGGGAGTGGGTTCTGAATGAGGAGATAGGCTGGCTGTGGTCCTGCCTGGGGGCCATGGGCCTGTATACTGGGCCAGCCTTCACAGCTTCTCCACAGGCCAAGGGGCAGGTTGGCTTTAGGGCTTTGATCCAGGAAGAAAATGTCTTGCTTTGGGTCTGTGTAATGTACAGAAAGGGTTCCCATCTCTTCATTACAAGGCCTTCTCATTAGTGACTTAGCAGCCCCATGGCCTCCATGCTTGGAAATACATTATTTGCAAAGAGATGGAATGCGTTGAGTCACTACTGATTTTAATGAAGAAATACAGAAAATAATGATACTGTCACGATTAGAGCTTCTTAACAGCCCAGGGTGGGAATGGAAATTCACCAAGTTAGTAGAATTCTAGTGAACAGAAAGCAATGGGAATGTGGGGTCCATATCAGTGAGGCAGATCTGATTCTCCCAGAGCTTAAGAAACATCAGCGATGGCTTAAGTGTTCACAATCTTGTTTTTTTTGGTGACACTGGGGATTGAATCCCAGGCCCTTTTATTTATTGTTTTTTATTTTGAGATAAGGTTTTGCTGAGTTCCTGAGTTACCCAAGCTGGGTTCCAAATTTTGATTCTCTTGCCTCAGCCTACCAGAGTGCTGGGATTCTAGGTCTGTGGCACTGTTCGGCCACCATCAAGTTCTCCAGAGACGTGGAAGGCTGGGGCCCCACCTTTTAGCTCTGCTTTCTCACCCACCTAGAAGCGTAGAGGGCACTGCCTGACTCTGTACCTGCATGGTGTAGGCCCCTGGAGAGTGAAGTTCTTCACATCTCCCTGAGGAGTCAGCATGCTCCAAATGCGTGTTCTGTCTGGGGGCATACCCAAGGTCCTCTGCAGAGCGGCTGCTACTGCTTCCCAGGCAGGGCCAGTGAGGCCTGTTTGCTGGGGAGGACATAGCTTGGAGGGTGGCAGTTCGGGGTGGGAAGCTCCCCTCTGTGGAGGGTGCTGCTGGCCCCTTGCTCCTTGCAGACTTGCCAAGGGAGAAGTCCTGGATTCCCTGCCGTTCGAAGCTGTATCACCTGGAGGAGATGGATTCCTTGATAGCAAGTCCAGGAATTGACTTTTTCAATAAACTTGCCCACTTTATAGCTGTATACCATTCAGTGGGTCATTTCCAGGGCCAGGAAAGGATATAAGAAAGAGTTCTGAAATGGTGGTTGGCATTTATTACTCATTTACCCTGGCACTGTGTGTGGGTGTGATATGTAATCCCTGTTAAATTCTACAAGCAAAGGCCATCTTGATGACTTTTGTGTGTGTGTGGTACTGGGAATTGAACCCAGGAATGCTCTACCCGTGAGCTGTATCCCCAGCCCCATTTATTGATTGATTAATTATTTTGAGATGGGGTCTTGCTAGGTTGGTTAGACAGGATTCCAGTTTATGATCCTTAAAAAAAAACACCTAGTTTCTGATCCTTCTCCCTCTGCTTCCCAGAGTGCTGGGTTATAGGGCAGTACCTGGCACTTAGCCCATTTCTTGAGTGAGAAGACTGAACAGAGGTGAGAGCATAAAGTCATTTAATAGGGAGCCAGGATTTAAACCTAGGGCCCCACTTCTAGTATTTGAGCCACGCTGCTCATCTGACAAACTTTCGAATAGCTTTGGGAAATGGGACCATGGAGAAAATTGTACTTCGAAAGAGTTGAATCATTTCATTACACAAACCTGTAAATGTGTCTTTAAAAAAAAAGATGTCAGTGCCAGTTTGCTTCCTGGTGAGATGAATGCAGATAAATCTATTTTGACTGTTAACTTATTTTGTTGCTGAAAATCCAGTGACACGTAGAGTTGCGTTTATTTTTCTTCACAATGTTTTAAGCATTTGCCACTTTTTAAGTGACGTGTGTGGATTTGGGAATTGCCTGTTCTTTGGGAGTGGAGGCTGCTGTTTGTACCAAGGGCTTTACCTGAAGAGGGGCTGTGGAAGGGTCTTCCGGGTGCGGGAGAATGCTGAGGAGTGGCTGGAGAGTAGCGTGGATGCTTGGGTCTGAAGACATTGATGGAACCGGAGCTCTCACTCTGAAGTTGGGGTCATAGTGGCGAGTGGATTGCAGGAGTCTTTGTGACTAGAAGCCTAAATATTTATTCTGTTCTGTCCCTAATGAAAACAAATTGTCAACAGTTGTTCAGTAACTGACTAAATTAAAATCTGTAATTAGTCAATTAGATTAAAGAGTTGGCACAACCTGATTGTATCATGCTGGTTAGGTTATTAAGAGAAAGGGTGTGATTTTTAATTACTGAATGCTAATTTTGACAGTTTCAAATAGAAACAGACGTAGTTTCCCCCCCTTTTCCTAATTTCGAATGGTTTGGAAAGTAAAGACAGTCGATGTGTAAATTGTGTGTTTTTGAAGGAAAATAATCTGAGAAGGCCTTCTGCAGAGTGGGAGGGACTTCAGCCCATGCTGGGTTCAGTGTCGGGGCTGGTAAGAACCTTGCTTTCTGGAATAAGGCATCTCATGGTCTCAGGACGTTTGCGGCTCTTGTTTTGGTGTGAGCAGAAGCTTGGATTTCAGCCGGAGGAGTAAGTCACAGAGTTCTCTTTGAGGGTCTCCTCCAGTCCCCTTCAGGGGTTTTTCTGACCAACACCCTGGAAACAGTAAGCAATAGTAGACTGAATCCAGTGAGGAAAGATTGGCAGATTAGTTCTGGGGAAATCGAAGACCCCAGCCTGTGTGAAAAGCCACTTCTGACGCTGTACACAGTATCTTCTTCAACTCTGGGCAACCTGGGGGGAGAGAATGGTGAAAGCTGTGACTTGGTGGAGTGTTCTTTCCTTGATGGATTGTGACTGGCTCTCCGGCTGAGGAAACTTGAGAGCTGGGGGAACGAAGTACACCAGGGTGGAGGTTTGAGGGCGAGGGGGGTGGTAATAGGTGGGCAGCAGGAGCTTCTTTGTTGAGAGGAAGATGGATCAGAGTATAGGGTCGCTTTATGGACTTGGAGGCCTAGAATGCCAGCCGGAGAGTTCAGTCCATGTGGTCAGTCAGTTTCCTGATGGAGCAAACCCTTTTTGTCCTTAATTCTCTGGGTAATGCTCTGTAGGTACCTCCTTGGAACATGGGACTTAGGCAGCCTTGAAAGTAGGGATGGGAAGACTGGATGGAGCTCCCAGACCCCAGCAAATCTGGATCTGCTCCTCGGCCAGGGGGAGCAGTCTGTCCTTTGCACCCTCTAAGAAGCTGAGAGGTTTGGCACACAGGGTCGCTTTATCTAGAGGACCTCAAGCCCTAAAGGGAACACAACCAGGTCTCATTTCTCCTTGCCCAAAGTGCTGTGAAGCAAAAGTTTGAGATCAATAGCAGGTCCCTGATGATGCCCAGGAGGCAGCCTCTGCTTGGGAAAGCTGTGCTGGCCTCCATGCCTTGGGCCACCCCGAACCATGCCCACGGGCTGAAGCGCAGGGTCCACTCTCTGGGGTGTGTCTTTAGTGCTCTTTGAAGCACCAGTTAAAATGGTCTTTAGCTTTCAGATTGCATGTTTACGGCTGTTTGCGTTTGGTGTCTCATAAATACAGGGTGCTAGGGAGCCAAAGTATGAACAGAGGCTTTCTTATTCCTATGTGGTCTGGGCCTCTGCTGTCAGTGAAACTGTGCCTGTCACGTAACTTCTGCGCCTCAGTGTCCTCATCTGTAAAGGGGAGCTGTACTCAGCCTAAAGTGCTATTTGAGATGATGATGCAGAGAATCTTAAACGTTGCCTACAAGATGTTTCTACAATGAAGGAATCCAAGTTTAACAGATAACCAGTGCTCTTGGGGAAGTGTCCCCACATGCAGCATCTTTAGAGGAGTAGAGTGGAAGTAGTCATGGATTGGTGTGTGTTCCAGTTTGGGATTCCTCCTTCAGACTGAGTGAGGATCTTCAGCCAAGGTTAAAGAAACCCACTGAAGGCTCTGTGTGTGTGTGTGTGTGTGTGTGTGTGTGTGTGTGTGTGTGTGTAGAAGGGAAGTGACAGCAGTGCTAGCAGAGAGTTTATTTTAAAAGCTTCCTCACTGATAGATTTGTAGCCGTGGGTAAATAGGGAAGCTTGTAAAATTTGATTCATTTTTTTTCCTGAAGGCTGTTTTTGGTGGAGGGTAGGTGGGGCACAGAGACAGCCAAAAAAGCCAAGTGTTACAAGTTGGAAGTGTTCTTCTGTCCCCCAGTATTCATCATGCCCTTCAGAAGGGCCAGCGACGTGTCTTCTCTTGCTTTCTGCCCCCAAATACTCTTTTAGGTCCCAAGGAGTGGAGGGCCTGTGGTCTGCTGCTGGCGGCCTAGGGATGCGCGAGGATTTCTGCACTCCAAGATGACTTCCTATTTCCTTCCTGCCCTGTAGTTTGCAGTTTTCTTTTTGGTTAGGAAGAACATCTTCCCTGACCCTGCTCAGCCTGTTCTGTAGATGCAGACAGGCAGCTGGGTGGCCCTGGGTGAGGGAGGAGGTAACGTGGGCCTTAACTGAGGGCCCCTGTAGCTGTCCAGGAATTAGGAGCTCCTGTGCTGTGAAGGCTATTGCAGACATGCAAAGGTAACTACCAGCAGGGATAGGAGAGAAGGTGGTGGACTAGTATGTTGGAAAAAAAAAATTTTTTTGAGGGACTTTTAGAATGTTTGTGAGATTTGGAATAGAAATTATGGCCTTGAGTCTTCGTTGGTGGGTTTGGGATATGAATTCTGAGACTTAGATAGCCATGCCAGGACCTTGTTAAGGAAGAGGAGGACCAACTGTCCTGTCTCAGGGCTTTGCTTTCCCTTTTGGAGCACTTTCCCATATGCCTTCTCCTTTTGGGGAACCCTGTTTGTTTTTTGTGTGTCAATTTAGATAGCCCTTATTTCTAAGAAACTTAATATGATTATCTCTGAGCTACTGGGGGTGCGGCCTGTGGTAGGTCCTGTGGATGCAGGGCCACCCTGTGGATACCCGATTCACACTTGTTAATCGAAAGAGTGCTGAGCAGCATCCGGAGGCTGCTCACCTCCTTTGGACGGGTCTGTGTGCAGTCTTACACACCTGAACCACTCCCCGAGGTCCTGCTGCCCCAGAGCAAGTCCGAGTTTAGCTGCTCATTTTGAGCCCTGGCCTTGGTGTTTGCCTCTCTTTTCTGAAGTAGGTCTTTGACATATTGATGGAGCTTCAGATGTGAAGTGTCCTCAGAGATATGTCAGATAAGGCTCAGTCCTCAATAAACCCAGCTTTTGCCAACTTCTGAGGCCTCTCAGGCTGGGAGCTCAGTGATCATTTCCCTACCCAGTGTTTGCCTTTTGTGTGGGGGTTGAGGAGAGGGTGGGGAGGATGTGGTACAGAATCCAGAGGACCATCACTTGGGCCAGCCCATGTCTCAGCGGGTTGCTAACTCAGATGGTAGAAGATAGCCTGGTTCTGATTCATCTGCCTCTGCTGCGTATCTGTGTAGAAATATTTTATTATTTGGCCTACTGTAATTCAGGGTTGTTGGCGATTTTATCAGGCCTTACAAGTGTACGTTTGACCTTTGCATTATCTGAGAGGACTCCTGTTTGCTTAGCCAAGGATAAACAAGATTCCAGTGGGGGTGGTTCCGGGCCTGGGCCCTGGGCTCTGGGTCTTTGTGTGCAGCCAGTTGATTCTAATTGTGAGTGGCTCTTATCTGTTCTTCAGGGAGGATCCAGCCACACCCTGGCAGGGAGCTTCTTTATTTCTAAGTTGGCCATTCAGGCTTCCGCAAGCTGGGCTGAAATAAATGCTTACTCCATTTGAACGGCCACTTTCTACTCATACAGACGGTTCTAGTAGTATCAGTTTAGGAGGACAGTTTCTCCAAAAATGCACCTTGGGTCATGGCAGATATTTGTTTTTCCCAGATGTTCATCTAGTCTGTCTGGTCTTTCATTCTTCAAATATTTGGAGTCTCTGCCGTGTAGCTACAGAAGCAAAGAGCATTGGCAAATCCTTTACCCACACAGTGTTTACAGACCATCCGTCCCTTTATCAGGGTTTGTGTGTTTGTAAATGGAGCTGTGTATCTTTAAATAGAAGCACTATTGTGCTGGTTTGGACTGGGTCGTCCCCCAGGAGGGCGCAGTGGTGCTTGCTCACCTCCTACCCTGCCTGGTGTGGGGGTCAGCGAAGGCACCCTCTTCTCAGCTGTCCTGGTGCTCTGGTTCCTCATGCAGTGCAGGCCAGCCAGCTGTGTGGTTCGGAGCTGGCTGCTTAGACTTGGTAACTGAGGGTTTGCCTCCTCCTTAGTAAAGTGCTGGTAAAGAATACTTTTTTGGCCCCTGCATGGATGTGAGCTGGGCTGAGCTAAGCCAATGGAGGCCTCGTCCAGGTATGGGAGAGCCCTGGCCGGAGCTGCTGTTGGAGCCAAAATATCTTTGTAAAGTCGTTATTCTAGCAACATTTAGAAAAAATGTGGTTATTGGAAACAGAAGTCCACAAAAGCCTAAGTGAAAAGGGTGAGGATCTGCTGGTCTGCAGGAGGCTTTCCAGGGGCCTCAGTTCTCTCAGATTGCTATTAATTTTCTCAGCTTTACTCAAAAAGCCCAGCATCCCAGCTCCCTCCTGTCCCCCACCTGGGATTGGGGATTGGGCAGGCACTGCAGCCAGGCGTGGGGCCACCTCTGAGACACAGGTGCTGGCCACAGCGCCACCCTTTTCCGGTGAGTCAGCGAGTGTCCTGGAGTACCTCTCCCGGTGTGGGCTGAGGTCAGGGGCCCGAGCCTCTGAGAATGTAGCTTCTCAGGAAGTCAGTGTGCCCATCCAGAGCTCGAGACACACAGATAGCTCCTTCCCCCTCCTGCTTTCTCTTTGAAAAATGTTTCTAGCGCTGAGCATGTGTCACCACAGTGTTCTCTTCACGAGGACAGAAGCTGTTGCTGCATGCAGTGGAGAGACTGGTTCCAATCCAGCACTGACTGTGGCCTGGTCCGCGGTCTAATTATTTGGCAGGCTGGTGACTGGGGCCCTGTCCAGGGTGTAATCAAGGCCCAAGCATTGGAGCTTGGGGGAGGGGAGGAGGCGGGCTGTGACCTACCCCATCAGGACCGCAGAAACGTCACTGCTGTCTGCTGCTGCTCTGGTGGGGGGAGGGTCTGCCCTGACTTGATGGGGGAGCCTGGGCAGCCACCACCTGGAGCTCCCATCCTGGACCTCATTGGAGGGAGGGGCCTGGAGCAACCTTTCTGGTTCCATTTTCCTCCCTATGGCCGGAGGGCCCCTCTCCTCTGGGTTGCCACACTACGGCTAGTGAGCAGGCTCCAAGCCTCCCAGTCTACACTGCAGAACCAGTAGTGCCCCTTCCCAGCCCCCACACGTGGGCCCCAGGGTATGCAGTTGGTACACAGCAAAGGCCCCATGTTGTGCCCTGGTGGGTGGGTAGGGCAAATGGGAGAACCATGCCCAAGGGATGGGGCAGGTTTCTACTGCCCTGGGTTGAGCGTGGCGAGCTGCAGGGCTCAGATATCTGAGTGAGTGAAGAGGCATCTGGTGAGAACAGGACTTTACACGAGTAGGGGATGGGTGCCTGCTGTGGTCTGTGGAAGGGGTCACCAGTGGCCTTGGTCACCTTGGCCTCTCCTGCCATCTGTGCTGGTGGTGACTGTAACTCCTCTCCTGGCACAGTTGGAAGCACTGAGGGCAGATTTGCTTTGTTGATGTAAAATGTGATGGGAGCCTATCTCTCCCTGACTCTGATGAGGATCAAACCCAAACCAAGATGAAGCAAGAGCCTTAAGGAAGACAGACCTGGGTGCCTGGGCTGACCTCACCCATGGTATTTAAGATTTTGTCACCCATGTGGCGGACACTGTCCTCCTCTGGGACTTCACCACTCCACAGCCTCGGGGTAAGGAAGGCATAAGAGAAACATAATAAAGGGCCAGACCGGTAGGGCTTTGGGGCGGGTGCAGCCCCGCCCCCACAGCCCTCTAGCAAACTTGCAGCTTACCCCTGTGCAGCCAGTGTCCGGAGTGGCAGTGGCTGACACTCCAGGGGGGGTTTCTTTTCTTTGAATGAATAATTCTTTGTCTCTGGCAGATTGGGCCGGCAAGGCAGCCTGGCTGACTGAACGGTGGGCTGGGGAGGACATGGATCCAGGAGGGGTCTGGAGAGCCAGCGTCCTGGGCCGGGCAGAGTGCCGAGGCACCTCTTAAAATGTGCCACGGTGCAGTTCTGTGCGAGTGAAATGTTCGACTGAATGAGGAGTTCCTTCCTCAGAAGAGAAAGCAGGCTCTCTTTTCCTGTCCCTTTGTCTCTCAGTCCCCTTTGTCCCAGCCCTCAGCTCTGCGGCCTCGCCTCCCCTCCCCCAGCGGTTCCTTCCTTTGTGCCCTGCTGGCCACTCACCAGTGAAACTTAACACAGCAGAGGCTCTGGGGAGGCAGAAGTAGCCTGGCGGTCAGGGCCAGAGTCTCCATGCCTGGGACGGAAAGGAACCAGTACCCCAGCCTCTGAAAGGTGGCAGTTGGTTTTGAAGTTTGGTGCTGGCTCTAGGCCTCTTCTGAGTGAGCAGCCTTGTTGTTGGGAGTTGCTGCTTAACGGGGGTGGGGTGGGGGTGGGTGGCCACCTGAGTCCTTCCTGGCCTGTGTGGTTCTGGTGCCTTTGAAGTCTCACCTTGGTATAATGCCTGGAGGTCTAGCGCATTGAACTCTTAATACATCCTGGCCCACACTTCTGGGTAGCGAAGCACTAATGTTTCTTACAAGATACTGTCTTCTCTTTAGGCAGGGGTCCGCAGTCGCTAGGGTGTGAACCAAAACATCAGAGGAGAAAACTTGAAAGTTGGTGAAAGAATCTATCAAGAATTTAAGTTGCTAAAAATATGGGCAAGCTGGGCTTGATTCAGGTTTTCATGATGAAAATGGGGACTCTGATACCTAGTTTCTAACCTGATGGCTGGAGGTCTGAGGACGGCTGCTTCCTGGGATAGTGTGACCAAACACATCTTGTTAGAGTGGAGCCAGAACTGTGGAGGTTCTGCAGATGAATGTGGGTTTGCACTGGGCTGAGGCAGAACGGTGGTCAGTGATGTGGAAGTATTTTCACATTGTTGCTGGAAGTATTTTTCTTTCTGTCCTTCTTAGCCGTATTTGATTTACTAGTTAACTGTACATGTTTATATAATGTAATGGAGGATACCATGTGAGTTTAGAAACTGCATTCCACTTTCAACTTACATATAATTTTTATTTTAGGACTAAGTATGCATTTTTTGGCATCAGCATCTTTAAATGCTGTTACAAAAGCTACTTTTACCTTTCTTTGCTGCCTTTCTAGCCTATGTCATCAACACTTGGCCTGAGCTGTTCGAGATGTATTATAGTTTGATTGTCTGCGTGATGCTGTCTCTAGGAATTGTGTTCCCAGCCACAGGAACCCATTGTTAACATTGAGACTGGCTTTGTAGAAGGGCATCTTGTAGCTGCCCATCACTGGAGTTGCCAGGCCTGAAGCTCACTCCTCAGTATTAAGGATGTGGAGGGTTCAGGACGGTGTGCTGTGTAGCAAGCACTCAGCATTCACTTTTGGAGGTTGGGCTGGTTGGAGTACTCCCAAGTAGCCTTGAGGGCTTATCAGGTGAGGCCTGGAGGCAAAGCTGGTGGGGAAAGCCAGGAGCACAGTGGGTTTCAGTTTGGGTTGTAGCGTTGGGAAAAGCATTCCATGCTTTTAGAGTTGGGAAACAGGGGAAGAGGCTTGTGCCCTCAATAATGGTCCATTTGTGGATTACCCACCTTATAAATGTGGTACTTGGGACATGGGACCTGCCTTTTGGCATCAGAGTGGGATGTTCTCAATACCCTTGCTTTGAGAACAATGTGGAAAAGACTCATAGAATGCATTTAGTCTTTTTCTTTTAAAAAAACTTTTCTTTCAGAACTGGCAAAAGCGGCACTGGAGTTGTAACTGTGGGGCCAGGTTCTGTGTGGCTGTCCTCATTGTCATGGCTATTGTCAGCTGCAGGGTGACAGATGGCACTCACTCTGTAGTCCTCAGTTGGGATGGAAACTCCTGGGGTGGACATCGGCAGAGGTGTGTGTCAGGGGTGTCCAGATTGATGGGACAGATTTGCATCGCCGTTTGTAAATAAGTGCTGCTTTGAATAGCCACCTTAGATGCGCCTATGGTGGAGGAGCTGGGACTTCCAATTTAGATGTTTGATGTAATTTGAAACTGAAACGATCAAAAGTATATCTCATGAGAAGAGCAGGGGAATAAGAGCCCTCTCACCTGAAGTTGTCCCCTGGCTGAGACTTCTCGTGTGGTTTGCAGGAGTCCAGACTGACTAATGCGGAGGACGTGGTCTCAGAGCTGGTTTTCCCTTCAGATCGTTGCGTTGCATTGAGAAAATTAGTGAAGTAAAGTCAAAACAGGTGGTGTGTTCAGTTGCGTTCTGATTCTGAAGCTGTAAGTGCTGTCTCCTTCCAGCAGTGAGCTCCATCTCCTGATTAACCACTGCTGAGCCCAGAGGGAGAACCCCGTGGTGGGCTGGAAGCTGCATCCTTAGCAGTGCTGAAGTCAGGGTCAGGTGTGTCTCACAAGTGGGACTGTGAACTGGGCATGGTGATGCCCTGCAGAGTGAGTTCAAGGCTAGCCTGGACTTCAGTGAGACCCTATCTCAAAAAGAAAAAAAAAAAGAGATTATGCGGATTCAGAACTTGGGAAAGGATCCAGGACAAGGGCTGGGTCTCTTCTCTGAATGGTCACAGCCTCAGGGCATGTGTGTGCCTCTGTGGCAGTGGATGTACGTGTGCCAGTACGTGTGCATGCAGGACACACGTTCACGACTGATGGTGGGGGAGGGTGTTCCAAGCCTGGATGGCGGGGGAGGGCCAATTTGCATAACTGATTGTTGCTCCTGGGGATGAGCGAGGCCAGCACAAAGGCCCTTTCCTTCCCCCTCCGCTCCCTGCCCCTCCTTTCCCCTGCCCTCCTTCTTTCCCTCTCCTTCCCCTTCCTGTCTCCTTCCCCTGCCTGGCCTCAGCCTGGTCAGCACTGCCTCACTGCCTCTGGTTAGCTGCAGGCCTGTGTAGTCTTGCTTCTGCTTGTCTGCAGTCGGGGCTGCCTGCTGCCTGGCCCAGTGGTAGGCAGGCTACTCGCAGACCTCCTGGCATATGCAGGATAGCAGGGCTCTGGCTGCGTGTTTTCCAAAGCTGGTACTTTACCATTTCTTTGTGCACACCCAGGTGCTTGCTCTTGGCCATGTCTTGTCCCTGGAGGCCAGAGGCCACCCCATAGTGGCCCTTTTTGGGGTGCTTGTCTGGAGTCTGTCTTCAGAAGCCACAGACCCAAGGGCAGCTGCTGGAGGGTAGCATCTTGAGCAGCAGTGCAAGACACTGATGTGAGAAGAGGAGTGAGACAGGTGCTGGTGGGCTGGGCCAGTCAGGAGCTTCTTGTCACCTGCAGACCCTCAACAGTCCCATCTGGGCGGCTGGTACCTAAATGAGTGGATAGATGTGTGTGTGCTGTGTTACCTCAGATGAGAAGTTTGCGCTCCCTGCTGTGTTCACCTCTGGGCTTTTTCCTCTGTGTCGTCTCTCCATCCGCAAGGCAGTGGTAACTGCTGAGCATGTTGAGCTCAGACCAGAGGGTCCTGCCCACACCTGGGGATAAGGCCAGCCCCAACTCTGCTACCAGCACGTGGAGGAGGAGATGGGTGGGCCACAGCCAGTGGAGATGTCTGCTGTTTTGCTTGGCTTTCATGGGACAGGGTTATGTCTAGAGCTGTGTCTTGCAGGGACAGGTGGAAGGGATGCTGCTTCATGCACCTTCCCAGAGTGCCTTGGCTTCCCGCCTGGCTGACTTGTGCATCACTGTGGTCTTTTGAAAAGCAAAGTTAGGACTGGAAGGTGTTTTTAACCAAGACCCTGCCCTACTGGTCAGTTCTCTTCAGTTGGATTTTGTGGGATTGGCATTTATCGGTTCCTGGGAACCAGGGCTGTTGAGTGAGGATTGGCTTTGCATTGTCTCCTCTGCCAGGTCAGGCGAGGACTGGGTGAAGGAGGGTGGCAGTGCTTCTGAGTTGCACATGCTTCCTCACTGCTTTACTTCTGAGCCACAGCTTTTTTACCTGTAAAGTGGGGCCAGTGTCGGACAGTGTCAGCGTCTGTCACAGGCTGAGATGGTTCATGAACAGATTTCACTCTGGAAAAGATTGATTACCCCAGAAAAGCTTGGATAGGTTATGAACTTATAGATTGGAAGGCCTGGGCCAGTGGTCCCTGAAGGAATTGAAGATGCCCCTTTGTGGCTTGCTGGAGAGATTAATGACAAAGATGGGCTTTCTTGGAGGATGTAGCCCCTTTGAGTAGCTGTGAGAACCAGGCTTTCCATCACCCTAGCTGCTTTGTCCCTGGGTTCACTAGGCCCACTGAGGCTGCCTTCCCTTTGCACCCGTCTAAGGCCCACTGGTGTCTTCCCAGCACAGTCTGTGTACCTAGGCCTGGTGTCAGCCTCATGTTTCCTGCACAGACCCACTTCGCACTGCTCCAGCAGCCTTCTGTGAACTTTTCTCCTGAACTCTTGTGCACCAGCTCTCAGGGGAACATTGGAACAACCTTTCCTGTAGAGCAGGATGATGGCAGGAAAGCCACAGCAACTGTCGCCCTAGGGTCCAGAGCACGTTGCTGGAGTGGAATGGTCAGAGCCCGTTTCTCCTCCGCTCAGACACCCTGCCCCAGGTGTGAGTTGGGAGGAGAGGGGTTTCTGTTGAGCTGGGTCTTGGACAGGCATTCCTGTTCTTCAGAAGTAACCCTTTGCTGTCCCATGTGAGTTCGTCTAGGCTACCACCAGAAGCCCAAAGTGGCTGGATTCCCTTCGTCCTTTGTGCTCTATAAGTAAAATCGTGAAGGGCGATGTGCTTTTCAAAGCAAACAGAGTCCTGCACAAGGAATGGGCCTCATGATGGATGGAAAAGGGCCCCATTGACTATTGAAATTTTTCTTTTGCTTCGGCAGCGGGCTGGTAGTCTCACCTTGCTCCCAAGGCTGTTGCCATTAGCAACCTACTTCCCCTGTTGGTTCTGGGGGCCCTTGAGGGAAAGAGGGAGGAAGATGGAAGCTAGGCTGTCAGTCAGGTGGCAGTTGAGTGCCTGTGTCAGGGGGTTAGTGCTGGTGACACTGGCAGGAGGGCCCAGGCACATCAGAGCCATCCATGCACAAGCCTTTTGGTTTGCTATTAGTTATTCCCATCATGGGGAAATTATATGCAGGGACATCATACTTGGTGCAAAAGCCTGCCTCCCTCCTCTCACAAAAGAACAGAAAAGGAAGGAAAGTAAAGAAAAAAGGCTGACTAGGCAGTGATTTCTGACTGTGGCCATGGGTTAATCACTGCGCCCTGTGGGCTTCAGTTTACCCGTCGTAGAAGGGGGAGGCCCAGGAGAGGTACCATGGCTGCCAGTGCTTGTCATGCCCAATGCTCTGGAGCACTCTTGTCAGGGGTCACTTTTGCATAAAGAGTTGGAAACCTGCAGTTCAAGGTCCGCAGTCACTTGGTTACCAGCTGTCAAGTGGTACCCAGGTCCTGCTGGAGGTGTGGCACCAGGGGTACCAAGTCCTGTGAGGACTCTGGGCTGTGGTCTGGAAAGGCAGACAGACTGACAAGGCGGGCTGTGATCAGTGCTGGGAGGGGACACTGGCAGAAGGTGAGGGTAGCCAGAGAGGGGAGTTGCTAGCTGCTTCTGGGGCCGAAAGGGCTTCCTTGAGGGAGTGGTGTAGTTGGGCCTTAAGGAACGGGTGGGAAAGAGAAAATGGAGGGAAAGGAGTGCATCCCAGGCAAATGCAGATGCCGGTCTGGGGGGATTGTGGCCAGTGAGCATCCGTAGTGGCTGATATCTGAAGGGCTCTTCCTCTTTGCCAGGCTCTGCTCTACTGCTTTGAAGTAGTTTAATCCTCAGATCCAACCCTGTGAGGTAGGTGTTGCTCCATTTGACAATCAAAAAATGAAGCCACAGAGAAATGGGATCCTACACCCAGCTTCAAGGGGCCTGGGCCTTCTGGACCCAGCCTTCAACCCGAGTCAGGCTGCAGATGCCGGGCATGTGCGTGGCCACTTGAGGCACGGTCTTGCCCAACGGAAGCCCAGGTCTGGTTGTTGAGCTGTGCTCCCTCACTTGTGTGGGGTGTTGGGCAGTTTGGTGAGTCCCCCTTTCCTCAGTGTCCTCATCTGTGAAGTGAGTATGGCCAACATGAGGTGGGCCTGTGAAATGAGGCGAGGTTTTTGGCTGGAGTTACTGTGCAGGATATGATGTGTGCTCAGAGTGTGGCTCCTGGTGTGGAGGGGCATCACACTCCCACTTCCGGCATCAGTGGTGGCTGCAGGTAGGAAGGTGTCGAATCTGATGGCAGCCACACCCCTGCCTCTACCTTACTGTCTGCGTTTAGAGGCCGGGCTTGTTAGACTTGGGCAGGATTAGATAAAATGTGGGCAGAGTGCCCGGCACAGTGCTGGCGCGTGCACAGCCCTTGCAAGCAGTAGTTTTCGTTCTTCTGTCTTATGGCTCCATATTGCTAATTATTGGTGGTCAGTCTTACAGGTGTGTGTGGCCTCACTTTATGGAAGTGGGAGCAGCTTGGAGGGTGGATCATGTGTCCAGAGTCTCCGTAATTGGTGAGACATGTTGAAACACCAAGTTAGATGTGACTCCATTTCCTGCACCCCTGCGTCATGTCACAGGAAGGCTCCAGCAGGCTGTCCCTGTGCACTGCCCAAGGCTTCCTCCAAGACAGCACAGTGAACTGGCTGAGCGAAGTGAGGCTTGCGCATGCGCAGGTGGTGTCCACATATGCGCTCTCGTTTGCCTTAAGCTCACATGTGTGTCTGTTCTATCAGTGATGCAATTCTCTGCATTGTGGTGCAGTAATGCATCCAAAACCTGATCTGGATTCTGGACTTAGTCTTGCAGGAACATGAAGGCCTATGCAGAGAATGTGGACAGTGCCCCGTGGTTATAAAAGTTACGCAGTGGAGGACAAACCCATAGCCTTGGGCTTGCCCAGAGACCTTTACTTGTGGCCGTTGGTACATACCCCTCTGAGTAGACTCTTTGCAGCAGTATCAGTGCTCTTTCCCGCCCACCACTACGGGTTGACCGTGTCATTTTGCTTACGGGGTCCGTTTGGTGACATTTGAATGTTCGGGTCTCAGGACTATGTGGGCTGGTGGGCCCTGTGCTGGGCAACACTAGGGGGGACCACTGAAGACACAGGGTTCCTTCATTCTGTGTGCCAGAGATCAGAAGGCCAGGCCCTGAGTCTGTTCCCAGGTTTAGAATTGAGCCGAGCTGAGCTGAGGGCTGCCACCACTCTCAGCCACCACGCTCGTGCTAATTCTTTGTTGATTTAGACGCCTCTTCAGGATCGTGTGGTGCCTCAGGGCCACTCGTGTGGAGAAGGACTATAACCCCTTAAATACAATGACCCCCTGCGCTGGACGCTTTACAGAGCGGGCCCCAGCACACAGGCTTGTTGGCCCCCCCAGTCCTGGGGGGGCGACGGGCAGTGCTTATTATCCCGTTTTGTTGATGAAAAGGCAGGTGGCTCTAGTGACTTTCTGAAGTCACACGTCCGGTGTATGATGAAGCTAAGGGTAAAAATCCAATCTGAAGGCTAGTATGGCACAGATGGTAAGTGCTTGGCACACACTCTGACAGCCCCCCTTGCTCACGTCAGACACTGAAGTTGGTCACGGTAACTCCTTTCCTGCCGACTTTGGGTTCAGAATTTTCTCAGTTTAGCATTCCAACCCGGCTTTGCCTGTCGGATAACAATAGGTGAGTTCGTTGTTGTCGGTGCCGCTCTCCAGGCTAGAATTCGGCCAGTGATGATGTGTGTGTTTCCGGGTCATCTGGATTCTCAGTTAAGTTCAGGTTGGGTGTATACCATAGATGATTCCAGCGGGAAGCCCCGTGCCAGTCTGACAGAGCTAGCTACCATCTTCCAGAAGGGAGATGGAAGAAAAAGTGTGTCCAGGACGTGGCTAAGGGCGCCGTCCCTGGAAAGCCCATGTTGGCCAAAAGAAGATGAAGTTGTCAGACAGTTGTGGAGGCTGAGCATCTGGTCCTGCTATGGATGTCTTCCTGTACCAGGTTTGAGCTGGAGCCTTGAAGTTCTCATTCAGATGGAACCCCAAATTCTGCACCTGCCTTGTGCAGCCAGGATCCAAGCACAGGACAGGCAGAACTTCTCTTCTAGTCCTTCTTCACACGGACACAGATGCAAGACCCATTTGCCGCGCTCGCCTAACTACTGGCTTCCTTTTGATCATAAAAGTCTTCAAACATCAGCTGATTTCTTGCTTTCAGCCTCCAGGTGGATATTCTTGACCTTGGAGTCCGAGGTGCCTTTTCATCCATCCTACACAGTCCCTCCCTCTCTTGTCCTCAGCTGTGGTCACCCAGGCTCCCTCCCTCCCGCCCACAGGCAGGCCTCCCTGGTCCGTCCCCAACCCTGTTGCCAAGGAGCCTCTTTTGGAACAAGTTCAGCTCAAACCCTCACTTCTTCAGGAAGCCTAGGCAAGCCCCCCCCCCCCAGGACTTTTCTCATTTGAAACAGGTTTAAGGAAAGTTGGCTGTAGTAGTGAGGAGGGGACCTTACAGGCTTCAGCCCTTCTGACTTTTTCTTAAGCAGGAAAAGGTTTTTTTCAAATGCAGGCGCCTGCAGAAGCCCGAGTAATAAGATAGACAGACGGAGCTACCTGTGTCGGAGCAGCCTGCCTAGGGGTTTCCCACATTCATGCCCCCATCACCGCGGGTCTCATTTTTGAGGCAGTGTGGTTCAAGGTACCTCTGCTAGGGGTGGCAGTATAGCTTAGTGGTAGAGTGCTTGCCTAGCATGTGTGAGGCCCTGGGTTCTGTCCCTAGTTCTACAAACCCCCTCCCCCCGCTATTTAGCTCCTCTTCGATGGAGGGGCTGTGCCCAGGATGATGACCTGACCCAGGATTCCCCAGCAAGTGAGAGACTGGCGGTCCCAGGGTCCTGGCCACACCCACAGTGCTTTCTGGACTGTCAGCCACCCCCTGCTCTCCAGTGAGATGTTCAGATGCCTTTCAGAAACTGGCACGAGTCCAGACCTCTGGGAAATGCCAGACAAAGCAGCTTGTGTCATGCAGGGCTTCCTAGCGATTTTAGTATGTTGGGGTGCATTGCGGATCTCAGCAGTGGGGTGGGGTCGGGTGTGGGGTGGATGAGCAGTACAAAGACAGAACTCTCAAGTGTATTTGACTTCAGGCCCTTACCTGGTCGAGTGATTCTAAAACTTTCAGAAGTGCTCTGGACTGAGAGCTGCCTGGGTTATGAGTTGGTACCCATTTTTTCCTCTGAAGTGTAGAGAATTGGGTCCAGCTGGCTGTCCAGGCTCTGGTCTCTAGGGTGGCAACATAGCATCCCTGTCCTGCAGAGCCCTCTGTCTTCCTTATTGTGTGCCTGTTCGGATGTACGTAAGGTGGTCCCATGGGCTTCTTCCGTGTCATTCCAAAGTTTTTCATCTTCTTTAGTGGTCACCAAAGATTCTGCTGGATGTGTCATAGCTCAGTAATCCCTTATTATTGATTATTTCTGCTCTTCTATGTAAATTGTCTCATAGTAAGATCATTTCTGATGTTCTCATGCTGTAAACAACATCCTCTGAACATCCTCCTGGCTAGATAGCTGTGCCCCTAGACTCGATGGTATTTTTAGATATGGAATTGTTGGATCATCTGGCACACAGCACACTTTAGAAATAAAAGTCCATCAGAACTGCCAGAGCATTGCTTAAAAGAACAATCTGAGTTTTGCTTCCCACCATCGTTCCTGGCCAAGGTATTAATCAATAGTGTTGGAAGGGACTGATGCATATAGGCTGCCTGGCCTAGGGAACCAGTCCTTGGGAGATCTGAGAAAGACCCGCAGGAGTTGCAGGGCTGCCTTATCTGGTAGGGGGGGCCCTGGAGGGCTGGGACCCTGTACCTTAGCACCTCCACTTTTTGAGCACTGTGTGCGAGCACTAGCTCTGAAGGCACTTGGAACGTATTGACTGATTTATATTTAGACGTTTTCCCTGTGTGTAAGCTCGGTGGTGCAGGCCCATTTGTCTGAATGCTTTCTTATGTCACTGAAGCCTTGCATGAGAGGCACAGATTGGACTGTGAAGACAACAGCAGCGCGTCGGAAGCCTGGCTCACAGGGGGTGCCTGGCTCAGGGGGTTTCTGCCTCACTTTTATTGCCTGGGTCTTGGCTTGACTCCTCAGTCACTGTGGTATCTGCTAAGGTGGGGTCGACGCAGAGGAGGGTTGGTGGCGGTGTTTTTGGTCCCTGCCCCTTTTCCCCAGGCAGATCATTTTGGAGAAGACCTGACTTTTGATAGATTCAAAGATTAACCCTTCGACATCAGGTCAGACTTGACAGCAGCAGGAGGCCACCCTACTCCAGCCTTCTGTGTGCAGGGTGCTGTATCAGAGCCTTGCATGGGGGTTCAATTGTCCCTTGGAAGATCCACAAGGTCCCGGTTCCCTTCCTAGCACAAGGAATTGAGGTTCTCAGAGGCTTGTGGGTATGCACAGCGTCACTCCGCTCTGAAGAGGAAGGGCACTAGTGAGACTGGAGGTAGCTCGTCTGACTCCAGAGCTGCTTCTTAACCCTGGTAATTGTGTCACAGCCCAGGACACAGCAAGTGAAGTGCTTGTGATCGTGCTCCAGTTGCAGGATGTGGGGATAGATGTTGTACACCAGAGAGGTGTTAGCAGCAGTTGGAGCTCCAGGCCCCTTGTAGTGGTGGTGGGGGGAGGGGAGGGTTGGAGAGCAGTTAACACATGGAGTGCATCAGGGAAGACTTTCTGAAGAAAGCACTCTCCAAGGAGGGCTAGAGATGGATACTGCTGAGTTCTAAGTGCTCTGTGTAAATAAACTTCACTCCAGTAACTGTGAGTGCTTTCCCAGATGAGGAAACTGAGGCAGAGAGAGGGCAGGAAGGACTGGACTGGAGATGTGCAGGGGCCAAGTGAGGAAGACCAGCAGGGTGGGGTATAGGGTAGGGTGCCCTCTGGGAAATGTAGCATGTCTTGGTGAGGGCCAGTGGGAATTCTTTTTTTTCCCGGTACCAGGGATCGAACTCAGGACCTTGCGCTTGCCAGGCAAGCGCTTATGCCACTGAGCTATACCCCCAGCCCCGGGAATTCTTTACAGAGCCAAAGGGGTGGTTGTAGGTCAATAAGGGAGTACCTAGAGATAGCTGTGGTGGGTGGTCTGCTCCCATCCCATGTCTGCCTCTGGAGTGAGAGGGCACCTTCCAACACGTGCGTGCACACACACACACGCACACACACACACAGCTTAGGCAAGCTCAATTCTCTAGTTCTTCCCTTTCACTGAGGTTCTTAAATGATAAAGTAGTTCCTATTAGTGTTTTTGGTTATTGCTTTTTAATTTTTTTTTTTTGAGACAGGGTCTTGCTATGTAGCTCAGGCTGGCCTTGAATTCACAATCCTCCTGCCTCAGACTTTTCTGAAATTAATTTTAAGAAACTCTAACCCCAGACCCATCTTATCACCAGCCATCTGGTAGATACACACACACACGCGCACACACACACACACACACACACACACACACACGGGTGCGCACCAAACATGTGCGCCTGGCATGAACGGAGCCGTGTTGGAGCACGCCTCAGCCTCTTGTACCTGGACTGCCAAGGGCCTTTCGACATTGCGGGTGATGCCCTGGTGCTTGGATTGCTTCACCACCCGTGGCACAATGGGACCTCTGTCAATATGCCAGTTAATGAGTTTAACTGTAGCTTTGCCTCATCTCCACACACCACTCATGCTGTCTGATGTTTTCTCATAGCAGTTGTGAGGGAAGCTGTGTGGTGCTTTTGTGTTGTTGCTGGACACAGAGTAAATGGGTTCTGATCCTACTGCCTGGGTCCTTTACGTCTGCACACCCCCCTCAGCTGCCGCTCTTCTGAGGGGTGTGACGGATATGCCTTTTGGGAGAGGTCTAGAACACTCTCCTTGGGGAAAGTGTTAAAGTTTAGCACAGAGCTCACTAATTTGGAGTCCTCAAGGGCAGGGTTGAGTGAGAACCTGAAAAGCTGACATTGCAGACAACTGGTAATGAAAGGCTGTTTGTGTTCAGCGCTGCCAAGTTCACCTTCACTGCTGAGAGGGGAGTGACCTTCTGTGGGGTGGGAGGGAGGCTGGCTTGTAACGAGCACATGTGCTTTTGCGTGTTTGGAAGGGGTACTTGCAAAGGGATTAAAATAGCCTGTCCTTTGGATATTGGTTTGCTTAGACCATCCCATACCTTCCCCCCATTTTCCACATTTCTGATGTTAAACCTAGGACAGGGACAAATGTACGTGTGGGGTTTACTATGCTATTTATGTTTCCTTTACTGCTGGTGTTTTGTTCTGAGAGCCTCACTGCTTGCTTTGTGCTGAACGGAATGCTGGGTTGAAAGGCAGCTGGGACCTCAGTCTTTCAGCAGTCTGACCCTAGGAGGTCACTTCCCTTGTTCTGGACCTCAGTTTCTCCGTGTATAAAGGGGAGGTGCAGAATTAGCTGTCCTTCTTCTTCAGAGCCCCTCTATTACGAACCTTTTCAGTGGTTGTGTTTGCCTCTAGAGTTGGAACCGTAATACTTTTCTGGAAAGGGCCAGATAGTAGCTATTTTAGGCTTCGTGGTCTACTTGAGTTCTCATAGTGAGTTGGATCTGCCATTGGAGCACAAAACCAGACAGACAGACAGCACAGAAGTGATTGAGTGTGACCTATGCCAGTAAAACTTTATTTATAAAAATTGGCATTGTGCTAGGCTTGGCCCATAGGCCTTAGTTTGCCAACTCCAGTTTTATTTTATATATATAATACATATAACATATGTTTTTATATTTATTAATTTTTACAGTTATTATTTTGAGATAGGGACTCTATGTCATTCACACTGGCTTTGAAGTCACTTGTAGCAAGACTGGCCTTGAACTCAGTGATCCCCAGCCTCAGCTTCCCGAGTGCTGGGATTATAGGTGATCCCCAACTTTAAAAGGTTGCTATAATGTCTACAAGGAAGTTTTTTTTTTTTTTTTTGAGACAGAGTCTTACTGTGTTGCCCATGTTGGCTTCCAACTTACAGTCCTGCTTCAGCCTCCTGAGTAGCTGGGATTACAAGTGTGCACCACCATACTAGGCAAGGAAGAATCTTTATTTCAATTAGGAACTGAGGCCAGAATACTTTTGAGGTTAGACCTTGTTCTGAATATGGTCTGCTTCCTCACTGGCAGTCCCTGGGGAGGTGGCCTGTCATAGAGCAAGTGTACCTCGCTCGATGCACACCACCTTGGCCCTAGAGAGCTGCAAGGTTTGGTAAATCCCATTTTAAGTCTGATTAAAGAAACTGTCGACGACGAGACAGTTTATCTTTCCCTGCTATACCCTTCTGTTATGAGGGGGAAAAAAAAGACTTGTTGCTTTTGTCAAGTTAGAGATTTCTTTGTCTTTAATTTTACATAAAACATACTGGTGGTACAGAGGACAGTTTCAGGGATAACAGTATTGTTCCTCGCATGTAACTGTGTGGTTCCTAAAAGGCTGCGTCTGAGGCAGAGAAGACTGGGGGGTTGTGGAGAAGGGACTGGAGTCTAAATGAAGGGCAGGTTCGGATACCTCTTGTAACTGTCCATCATGGCATCAGATTGCTGATTTGGTAGCAAAGTTGTCTCTTGCATTTTTTTGCATTACTCTAAATACTTTTTCTCTAGTGAAGAAAGGTTCATCATTTACATAGCTGCAGAAGGCTGTGTGGCTGTTCCCCTTTTCAGCTGGCTAGTAGGGAGAAGTAACATTTTGTCCCCATCTCCCAGGTTGGCAAACAAGGCACTTCACAGAGCAGAGGTAGACAGTTGCAGTAGCACACGGAAACAGAGATTGCCTTGGTGGATAGCCCCTGGGCACCTCAGAGGTGCCGTGTAGAGCGGGCTTCTGAAGGCCCTGCCTCCCTCCCAGGGGCGCCCTCCTGACCGAGGTGTGACCGAGGTGTGACCGAGGTGCCGCAGACTGGGGGGGCTGGGAGGATTACAGCCCTCTCACAGGCCTCCCCACGTAAACAGCAATCTGAGTACGATAACGGTGTGCAGTGCTCCAGTTTGGAGACCATTCATTTTCTCCCCCACCCTTCCAGTCGATTGGGCTCCTGGGAAACGTCAGGTCTTGCAGATGTGCGGCGTGGCTCTTCTTAGGGGAGGATGGGGAGCCTACTGCTAAAAGCAGAGATGGCCCTCAGGGTGGCCTGGCATGCAGCTGGGACGCTCAGGCAAATGTTTGGACAGCTTAAGAAGATAAACTAGAACTGAAATAAATAAAGCCAATACCTGGTCTATGGAAAAAAATCAGGCTGAGGCCTGCTTTTTGCTGCAGCTTTCATGGCTTTAGGGGCCAGGGATCTGCTGTCATGTGTTTCTGCTTGTGGACAGCTTCCCTCCCCAGCCCGGAGGCGCCCATTCCCCTGCAGAAGCACCGATGCCACACTGAGGCTTTGGCCTCTTGCAGCTCTTGAGTAGAGAATGGGGGACCTGAGCTGAAATGCCCTGCTGCATTCAGCCTGTCAGTCCAGGTGGCCAGCCCAGGAGGCCTGCGCTGTGCTGGGCATTATCTGGGGAGAGGACTGCTGTGGAAGGGTGCCCTGGGGGCTGCTGTGCCATGAGGAGATTCCCTTTCATTGGTTCTGGGACAGTCGTGGATATGGTGTTGGCAGTATCTACTGAGTGTGCTCTTGGGAGCTCCTGGTCCAGAGAGAGGAAATGAATGAGTAGTGAGATAAAGGACGGCTTTTTCTTGCTGGGATAGTGTGTGGTTGTGTTTATCTGTGGCCTCCTACGCTTGTCCTTACTATGGAGGTGAAGATGGGGGATAAGGTAATTAAGATGCTAGACTGCAAATTCAGAGAAGGTGCAGATTCTCTTCAGTCAGGCCTTACCCTCTCTTTCCTGAGTTGTTTTAGGAGAGAGCGATGACCGGAATCTCGGAGCGTTGGTGGTTGCATCTGCTTTCGTGAGGCACTGAGCATTGAACTCCACAGGAAGGAGGATGGCAAGGCCTCCTGGTCCAGGAGACTTGGACATCAGGGCTTGTGCCTGAGAAGGATGATGCATGCTGCCACATATGGTCATTGCAGGGCTGGGACTGCAGGTATCTGTGGTGTCCTACTTTTGCTGCTTGTGGACGCTCTGTGAATGCACACCACTGTCACGCCTTGTTACCTGCGCACTGGGCTCTGGGAGGAGCGCGTCCCTGATGTCATGCTGCACACAGGAAGGACCATAGTTTATCCCAGAGGCTTTGCCTAAATTCCCAGCACTGTCTCTCTGCTTATCCCACGCATAGTGAGTGTGGGTTCTTCTGCAACTTTGGAAGGACTCTTCTTTCTGTAGCTGTTCAATTTGCCAAATGTGAGCCTGAGCTTTTATATAATGGTATTTTACGAACTGGTCTTGATCGTCCTTTATCCCAAATTGTCACCTCCCTTTGAGGATGAAAGTAATTGTAAGGTTGAGAGCTGGAAGTAAGCTGTTTCCTCTTGAGTGAGTGATGTGGTCTTTTCTTACTCTGTGCTACCTATCTCCTGCAAAGTGCATTTTTATAATTGAGGCTACAGTCTGTTGAGGTAGCTAGGAATGGCCCCCATTTTGCAGATGAGGAAGTAGAGGCTCAAGGAGGGAGATTTAGTGACTTCTCCAGGGTCATGTGTCTCAAGCGGAGCCAAGAGTTTTGCATTGGGTTACAAAAGTTTTGCTCTTCCTGTGGCACCACACTGCCTCCTAGCTTCCCCTCTGTGGAAGCACTGAGGCCCATGTGTCTGGTAAAAGTCATTCCCTGGCCAGCTTACCTGGAGCACAGATTTCGAGATATAGTAGAACTGGCTGAGGCCCTCTGAGTTCCCCAGCATTGTCGTTTTGTGGTTGAGAAAGAAGGGTATAGATAAGTGGCTTGGCCAAAGTAACATGTTTGTTTGCTGATGCTGTTTGGGTATTTGCTGAGAGCACACTGTGTGCAGGAGTGTCGTACACTGCACGCTGGGGTAGAGCAGTGGACAGACCACACAAATTTTCTGCCCTTGTCGAGGTCAAACTGAAGTTTCTGTATCCCCAGGTTGTGATTTTTTTCTCTAGGCTCTTAGATCTTTTTTTTTTTTTTTAAATCCCACCATGGATGCAAGGAATGCAGAACAATTTTAGTGTAATGTTTGAGCGAAATGCAAGGAGACAGATAAAAAGAAGTTACATAACTGTCCAGAACAGAGAAGAGGTCCTTGATTTGTTCTCCTATTTTAAAGCTCCTTCCTTTCTACGAGTATTTCTCAGCTATGTGTAATATCTGGGCACAGTCTAGGTTCCAAGAACTCAGAAAGTGAACAGAGTCATGTGTTGGTGGTGAAGATACGCTCGAGACACACTGACTCCCAGTGGTGATGGGATGTCCAGGGCTGAGTCCCTAGTGATCTAATCTCAGACAGGCGCTTTCTGCCAGGGTACGTGGTGAGTCTCCTCTCATCCCGGTGCCAGCTCCAGCCGTCCTCCGCCAGCCAGGAGGGGATGCTCCTGAGGGACACCCACAGGTGCAAATCCTCATGAAGTGATGTCACTTATCTGCTGCTGTTCTGAACTAGAGGCTGCCCTCCCAAACTGATTTCTGATTTTGTGCTCTACAGAAGTGCCCTAAACATTTAAATTCTTACATAATGGGGCCTTTCTTACTTGCCCAGCATTTCAGTCACCACCTGTAGCTTTTGCCACAAAAACAGTGACCTCTGGAGCAAGGAGGAAGGTGGGTGGAGTTTGACCAGTGGTGGCAGGGAAACTTGGTGTTTCTAAAAAACAGAACCCTTCCCAGACCCTCCTTGGGAATCCTAGACTTTGCTTTTAAAGGAGGGGGCTATTTTAAAATATGAAGGGCTGGAATGCTCCCTTTGTATTTTTTTCCCCATCAGCATATTATCAGTTGATAACCTTTAAAGTCCCTTTTCACTCTGGGAGACTTGCGCCTGGGAGGGCTGCCCATTTCACCTTTCGGATGATGAGGAATCTGTGTGCTAGGTGTTGTCACTAGCACCTGGAAGGCTCCCTGACAGCTCTTAGGGGTGGAAGCTCCCACAGCCCGGGCTGCCCCAGTACTGTGCAGCTCCTCTACCTCTACCTCCACCTCCACTGTGGGCTTCGTTGCACATCACCTCCATTCTGATTTGGAAGGTGTCTCCCTGGCCTCTGATTTGCCCACTGCTATTATGAAAATGTTTTTTTGGAACTGGCCTCTGGTCTCCGCTCTCTAGCCTGATGCTCTTGAGGTACCTGCAGTTGGCAAAAGGGAGATGCGTGGCAGGGGTGGAAGGCACTGGTCAGGAGCCAGCAGGGATCCGCTCTGCTCTGTGGAGGTATTAACTGTGTTCCCGGGCCTGTTTCCTGCTCCCAAATGCCAACATCCCTGCCTCTTAAGTGAGGTTTAACTTAATCCCTAACCTTACCTAAATGTTACTTCTATTATTATTCTGAGCTGTGGGCAGGATTTCTCCTGCCACGATGAGAGTGCGTAGGTGGGAACGCATGGGCGGGAGATGCCTGCTCTGCCTGGATCCCTCTGTGCGAATCCTTTGTTCTCTTAGCCCTGTCCAGCAAGGATGGTCTGGTCTTCCAGTGTTCATCAAGATGTGTAGGAGTTCAGACTGGACAGCTGTTTGTTTTACCAGAAGGAGAAACTGAGGCCCAGGGCACAGAGGGCAGCCCATCTTTCCTTCCTGTCTCATAGCTGGAAGCTGGGCTTCTTGACTCTTGGCGATGTTCTCTGCCTCAGAGTAAGGCCCAGCAGTAGCCCATGAGACATAGCCTTTAGCTTTGTTTTAGTCTTTAGTTGTGGTGCAGCTTAGAACGTGTCCAGTTGGTCTGCTGGTCAGGAGGCCCTAGGGTTTGTCTCTCCACCTGAGGTGGGTGGGCTGGCAGGTTGCAGGACTCACTGTGAGAGAACGCAGGAGGCCTCTGTGTGGGGAAGACTCTGAGTATGGCATCTGGTTGCTGTGGAAGAAATACTCTTTGAGGGCAGGCAGGTGTGTCAGTCTTAAATTTTTGTATGCACAGTGCCTGGCACATAGTAAGTGCCCGATAAGGATTGGTCAAATGAGCCAGAAGATTTGGCTGTAAACAAGACCAGATAATGGGTAAGCTTGGTGGCAGCTGTCTAAGTGGTGAGTTACAATGGAGAAAGCTCATCCTTTTTTTATCTTAAAAGTGTTGTTGAAGCTTCTGTTTCATCCAGAAACTGCAGAGGCTGTAAAGGTCAAGTCGCAGCCGTACCTGAGGGGCTTGGGGAAGGAGACCTGCCCTGTGCCGGGGGGTGGGGTAGGTGTTCTGTCCCGCCTGCTTGGATTTAGGAGAGTGCCCTTGAGGAGGTTCCCTCCAAAGCTGCCTGTGTGGGTGCTTCAAGGGCAGCCCCCGGCCCAGAACCTCAGGTGCAGGTCTTCCCTCCTCCTCAGTGCCATGGCCTGCCAAGCTCCTTCTCAGCCCCTCTGAAGGCTCACCGCATGGCGGAGCAGGCTGAGTGGTGGGCAAATGCACTGAGAAAAACCATCCCTGCTCTCCAGGTTATTTAGTAGCAAAGAGGATATTAGCACTTTAATTCCCTGCACCGGTTCCTTCCAGGTGTCCCTTCTGCATTAGGGAAGGAAGGGCTGGCTGGGGAGCAAGCTGAGATGGAAGTGTGCAGGGTTGAATTTTTTTTTCCCTGTATGAGTACCTTATCCAGGCCCCCAAGGGAGGACAGACTGGCTAAAGCACAGCCCACTGCGCACCAGGTTGAAAGTGTGTCCCTTGGGGCTGGGGATGTAGCTCAGTGGAATAAGCACCTGCCTAGCAAGTGCAGGGTCCTGAGTTCGATCCCCAGTACCCCCCCCAAAAAAAACACAAGTGTGTCCCTAGCTTCCTTGTGAGCAGCCGTTGATGTGCCTGTAGCACAGTGGCCTCACCCCTCCACCTGTAGAGGCCCCGGTGCCCAGTGCTGTGGGCCGACCTTGAGCCCTGTCCCCACCTGCAGCAGAGCTGGGTGGCCAGCTGCTTTCCGTGCTCCCCTCCGACTCCTCAGTCGTCTCGCCCCGTCCTCTTCCTCCATCCTGCCGGCCTGCCCAGGCACCTTTCCCTGGTCTTCTGGGAAAACCTCACAGGGCTCTGGGCGGTCCGTACCCGTTTGGTGGGTCAGCGCCCCTGTTCCTGGTGGCAGTCCTGCTTCCCGACCAGAGGAGGAGGCAGGGGCGGCCTGCACCACCCCAGTGAGGAAGCCACCATTGCCTGGTTCTGCCTCACTGTGATTTTATTTTATTTATTTACTTTTGGGGGAGTACAGGAAGTGAACTCAGGACCTTGCGCTTGCTGGGCGGGCACTCCCTGTGATTTTAGAAAGCCTGGGGGCTGAGGGAGGTCCTTCTGAAGATTCACTCTCGGAAGAGCCCGTGGACTCTGACAGCTGCTGGGGAGGTGTGGGGCTTGTCCTCTGACAGGGAGAGAGGGTGAGGCCTGGGCAGCTGGGGAGTGGACAGAACGGATGCAGGGATGACTTGTGGGTGTGGGTGGAGTGTGTGGGAGCGAGTGCCTGCTGCCCCCGCCCCGAGCTCCACGTTGGGTGGGAGCACATGCCCGCGAGGAGGTGGGGGGCCCGTTTGGCAGCGGGAGCCTATCAGACAACTGGAAAGTGCCAGGGCTAGCGTGGCCATCTGTCCCCTGCGCCTAGCTCACGGCCGCCTTCTGCTTATTACAGAAGGGCCCAGAGCTGTTCCACAGCACAAGGGCATGGAGCCTGGCCGGGAGGCACAGGCAGAATTCCATGTTGCCTTTGTTTATTCCGGCCCCTTGCAGCTTCTGCGCTTGGGAGTTGCCAGGTGTGGGAAAAGTTTGTCTCCGTTGTTATGTGGGACACTGTTTGTCTGTTTGCCCAGCTGGGGGCTTGTGCCCCTCCCCAGCTGCCGTTTTTCCTTTTTCTTGTTTAAATTTGTGAGAGCATAGCCAGAGCAGGCCAACTCTTTCAGGATTTGGGCTGGATTGCACACTACCCTCTCTCTCTCTCCCAGCTAGTTAAAGGGTTAAAAATTATGGGGAAGTTCAGCCCGCACTAGGCAAGATATGGTTGCTGTAGCAACAGGCCTTCTAATCTGGTAGGTGACCTGAGAGACTGGAGAAGATGTAGGGGTTGGCTTGGCATTTCATTATTTCATGAGGCTGCCTCTCCAGCTGGTTTCTCTGCTGAGCTGAAGCTTGCTGTTCCTGCCAGTAGAATTACTGGCACATTCCAAAACAGCAGCGCGGATGGCAGGAGCAGCACATTGTTGGGGGTCTGGCCAAGCAGGGTGGGGGTGAGATGGAGCTGGGCTCCAGGGCCTTGCAGGGGATGCAGGGAATGTCCCCTCATCCCATCAGGGAAGGTTTGCCTGCATTTGCTCTCCGGTATACAGTAGCTGTCTAGCTGTCTTCTTGAAACACCATCTTGAACAAGTGAATCCTGGCCTTTTTTTTTTTTTTTGGTACCGGGAATCGACCTTGTACTTGCCAAGCAGGCGCTTGTGCCACTGAGCTATATCCCTAGCCCCCTAGCTTTTTTTTTTTTTTTGGTAGTACTTTGGGAGGGACTGGCTTAAAACCTCCTCCTAAAAGGAGGATTTCAGTTGGCCTAGAGTCCTTATATTTGGGGATCTGGTTGGTATAGGGTGAGTCCCCAATCACAGTGTCTGTGGCTGGTGTCCTCCTATTTTTTGGGTGGCTCTTGGGCAGATGTTTGGGGTTTGCTGTACCCTTTGGCCTGGTGTCTGCCCAGTGGCTGGAGTAGCGTTGTGGGCAGAGGGTCTGGTCTGATTCATGGTTCAGCAGGTGTTCGGTGCATGGCACATGTAGCAGGCGCTGCAGAGGAGGCAGGTCACACACTGCCTGGCCCCAGAGCCTCCTGGTGTGTACGGGGCCGTGAAAGCCAGGGCAGGAGAGCAGGAGGGTATGACCCCATCAAATGCTGACCTTCCCATCAGCGGGAATGCGACCCCTTCTGGCAAGGCAGTCAGTTACCTTTTGGCCTTGGGAAAGAAATGAGGCCCTGGGTTTTCTTCCTGCCTTTCTCTTTGCTCTAGTCTGTTTCCACCTGAGTGCAGTCCCTGGGAAGTAGGTGGCATGCTGGGTGGGGTGCCCTGAAGCACTCACCAGGGCACCATGTCTTACCCAGGTTTTGTATTAGGCCAGGCCCAGCTCCAAAGGGATTTCTGATTGATTGGCTTCTTGGCCATCTTTCTGGATTTCTCCTCTGAGAGGTCAGTGTTCTAGGAACCTATGAGGGAGGAAGTGTACAGAGTGAGCAGTTTATATACTCAGAATTTTGGATCCCTTTCCTTTCCTTGTGATGTCTCAGAGCAGTGTTTTAAATCCCCATAGTAGTGTTGGGGGTTCCTTGTTCCCATTTCGTAGGTGGAAATACTGAGGATCAGAGAGGTCCAGGCATCGCAAAGGTGACTGTGTATAC
The DNA here is from genome assembly GCA_004027595.1 of Dinomys branickii. Taxonomy (NCBI): domain Eukaryota; kingdom Metazoa; phylum Chordata; class Mammalia; order Rodentia; family Dinomyidae; genus Dinomys; species Dinomys branickii. Next base: position 42,638 of record PVLD010001694.1, on the reverse strand, counting down.
TTCAGGGGTCTAGCATTCCAAGCAAGGACTTGCCCCGCTCTACCATATCATTGCTGCACATATGGCAGGTGTAGGGGAAGGGGTGGGCTAGAAGGGGGCTCTGGATGGATGGGGTTTGGGGTTGGGGAGGTCCACTAGCCCTGCAAAAAGCAGAGTTACCTTGTGTCCTTGGACAGCTGGAGGCCGCTAGAGTGTAAGATGTACTGGCTTCGGGGTAGGGGAAGGGATAGAAAAAGAATTGAGATGTGTTCCATACGTGTACCAACTCCCTGTGATGAATGCTACATCATTAAGTACTATAAACATGTACTAATAAAAATAAAAAGTAAGAACATGTGCTGGCTTCAGGTTTTCTGGTTCAGAGGCAACAGCGTTGGGATGTGCGGCTGTTCTTAAATGGGAATGTTTATAGTTCTTTTTTTTTTGCGGTACCAGGGATCAAACTCAGGGCGTTGCGCTTGCCAGGTAAGCGCTTATGCCACTGAGCTATATCCCCAGCCCCTCTTAAATGGGAATGTGGTCAGCTACCTGCAACCCAGGGTCTGGATCCAGCTCAGCTTCTAGTCCCTGTGTACTCTGGGGGAGTGGGGCATTTCCCTCTGTGTTGCAGTCTCTATAAAATGTGGGAATTCTCTGGTCACCCCTGCCTCTGTGGATATTAATATCTTAGCAACATCTCTGTACTTCTAGGCCTCCTCGGGGCCCAGATTAGCCTCTTAGTACAGAAGTGGCTTTAGCATTTATCTGGTGGGAGTAACCCTTTCTGACTCAGTAAAGTCCTGTGAGGGTTTGTTGAGTGACACCTCCCGTGCCTGGGGCTGCCTCCTAGGTGAGATGGGGTTAGACCACACCCTGAGAGTAGGCCCAGGACCCTGCCTGCTTTGGTCTACCTTCCATGGGGTTGAGAAGTGATCAGACTTAGGTTGCAACTGTGCGGGGCTTCACTTAGCCACCCTGTCATCCTAGTTTCCTTTTAGGGAGAGATGGTTTTGCATACAGCTCAGGTTGGCCTTGAGCTCACTTTGTAGCCCAGGCTGGCCTTGAACTCGCAACAATCCTCCTGCCTCAGCCTCCCCGAGTACTGGGATTACAGGTGTGCGCCACCACAACCAGCCAAAGATTGTTTTTAAAGTCTAATTTAGACTTCAGTTATTAGAGCAACACTCTTGAGGTCTATGAGTTTTACATCTGTGACCACGACAGTTCACAAGTGACCAGAGTGATTTATGACTTTCTTGATCCATAGCTGTGAATCTTACCTGAGAGGCTGGTGGGCCCACCTGGCATTCCATCCAGCCCCGCAGCCCTCAGGCTCTGCTTGTTTCCTACATAATCTCATTTCATCCTTCCAGTAACCCTGGCAATTGGGTGTAATTGCCAGCGTCTTCTCCCTGATAAAACTGCAGAAGTGTTCTCTATATGTTCATTTTGGAAAGTGGTAGGAAGAAACTCACCAGTGGAACTTTTCGTGCTGACGTCCTGAGGTCTTCTTTTCTTTCTAGTTGTGTTCCAGGGCTGGGGATGTGGCTTAGTAGTCTTTTTCACCTTTTCACATGACCTTGCTCTGGTCAGAATAGTCCCATGATAAAAATATTTAAGAAGTGGTAGAGGCTGTGTTTCTCTTTCCAGATGGAGTTTCTCTCCATGGTAGTGTGATTTTCTGAGGCTGTTTTGCAGGCGTCTCTTCTTTGCAGGCCCAGGCTGCTGCAGGGTGGATCCTTTCAGCTCAGCATCCCGGCATCTAGACCAAGCAGGGCCCTTTGTGTCTAAAGTAGTCGTTGATTGGAGTGCTAATGAATCAATTAGAAAATTACTTGCTGCTGAGATCCTCAGCCAAACCAGGGTTGCGCACACATCTTAGCAAACCATCTGAAGGCCATACGCGAATAAATCTCTCTTGGCCATGGCCCTCGTAAATTGTACCACAGCCTTTCTTGGACCTGTTAATCACTTGAGAAAAAGAGGACCACTTCTGCTTTGCAGGGCTGCCTGGCGCTTGGCACGGCTTTCTAGCTTGTGCCTTGGTTCATTCCTGCGCTGCTGGGAAAGGAGACTGAAGTTCCTAGTAACAGCATTTGTGCCGCACCTTACAATGGAATCAGTTAGGGGCTGTCCCCATGTTCTTTCCTTGCGTTCCTGCAACAGCCCTGCTAAGAGGTGCTGTTACTGTGATGCCCATTTTTATGGATGGTGGGGCCAAGACTCAGAAAGTGTGACCAGTCTGAGCTCAGGTCACCATCTAGAGGAGGTAGTGCGGGAGCCTCACGTTGCTAGGTCTTCACACCCAGGCCCCTTCCCAGTGGAGGCCCCTTACTGTTCTTAATGGGTTGCGTAATCCCAGGTTGGGAGTGCCAGGGGACACAGCCAGCCAGTAGTGACAGAGGTGGTACAGGCATTTCTGGTTAAATAGCCAGTGTTGAGGCTTGGGGCAGAAGGATCAGAGTAACAACAGCGGAGGGACCCTGGGTGAGTGAAATACCATCAGGTTCCATCCAGATGGCCAGGATTTGTGTTGTGCATTTCAGGACATGTGCCAGGCTTGTTTGAACCTAAAATGGGAATGGGTAGAGCACAGGGAGGGTTAAAAATGACGAAATGGCTACAAATTTTATCTGAGATGGGAGCCAACTCCTGAAAAAGCCATCTGCAACATGATGATTTGGGTGTGTTTTCCTGGCTGTTCCACACCTGTCTCATCGGATCACCATCTCGTGTGACCCATGACGCTCCTTGTATGGAGGGAGACTAAGGCAGTGTGTCTTAATGCTCAACCTGTTTCTTCTGGAGAAGCCAGCGTGCCTCTCTGAGGACAAGGCCAGGGACAGGTGTTTGCTGGTCTCCTCACTGGGTTTTGTGTGGAGGCAACTGGTGGCCTCCTGTACCCTTTGTTTCCCAGCTGGGGGTCGAAGGCTACTTTTGTGTGGCCTCAGATTCATCCATTTGTCCCCAAGATGGACAGTGTGTCCTGCAATTTGGATGTTTCCGTATCCAGCTTTGAGGGTTGTGGATACTTGGCAGTCATTTTGTGCTCATAGCAAACATTTGAGGGCCTGCTGTGGGTCAGAAACTGCTCTGGGTGCTGGGACGACCCTCACAGGGAACAGCACAGCTGACGGCCTTTCCTGTCCTCCTCGAGTGGACGCTGTGGTGGATGGTCCAGAGATCTGCTTGGAATTGAAGAGAGAGCACAGTAACTCTCCTCCGTTCTTGGTGGTTTTTCATGTACCGGGCTGTACACCAAGCGTTTTGTTTGTCCCCATGTCCCATCCTCAGAAGAGCCTTATTCATTTCAGGTAGGTATTGCCACCCCATTTTTGCTTCTGAGGGCTCATTAAATCCTTGTTGAATGGATGAATAAAGGCAGCTAGATTTCTAGCCTACTTGATGCCTCCACAGGACATCAGGTGTCTCTCTAGGGTCACACCTATTATTTGGGGCCAGATTTAGTTCAACCCCAGGATGACCACACTGAGCATCCCCTAAACCCACCCCCATTTTTTGAATTCTGAGACAGGATCTAAGTTGCTCAGGCGGGGCTCAAACTTTAATCCTCCTGCCTCAGCCTTCCAGAGTGCTAGGATTATATTATATACGACTGTGCCTGGCTTTCTGCACTTGTTTGAGTGTGGATGTGCGCCAGGTCTAGGAAGACTGTACGTACAAGGTCCTAGTCTGGTCTAGAGCCAGCTGGGTCTGTGTGAACCATCATTGCCACAGCAGTAGGATTCCTTTGTTTCTGGTGACTGTAGGAGAGGATGGAGGACGGGGGCAGGGGAGATTTAGAAGCCACAAAAGTCCCTGGCCTTGCTGCTGAGGCACATTGGTGCTCCCCTCTCAGCTGCGCATGTGGCGGGGAGGGCAACTCGGGCATGCCTACTCCCTGCCTCAGGACTCTAGGTGACCTTAAGCTGGCACAGGTGGGGCAGGGTGCAGGACCTTGAGGCCTGTCCATCAGCCAGCAGCTCCTTGGCCTTCCGCTGCTGCCTTGACCCCACTAATTTCCAGGTACTGGAAATTCAAAACAAATAAAGCCAAGCTCCCAAGTGGCAGCAGGTTGGCTTTCTCTTTGGGGAAGCTCAAAGTACAACAGCTGTGTGGGCTGGCGGCTCTGAGCACTAACCCAAGTGGCTGGCTGTCGGCGTAAGGTTCCAGGTGGGCTCACAGGGGGCAGGATGAGTTGGGACTTTTTTTCTTTGCTTCTCGTCTGTCCCCTTGGCTTTCAGCTCCATTTTGGATCTTCTCCTTGGCTCTTTCTGCAAACTGTCTTGTAACTTCCACCCCCTCCTGCTTTCTGACCATGTTTCCTAACATCTGGTGTGTTGCCTCAGACTCTGCTGGGCTGTTCTTAGCTGGCAGGCCAAGGGGCAGAGTCCACCACCAATAAAGATGACTTCGTGTTGTGTGTCCCAAATGGCAGTGGGGCTCTGGTCTCTTCCTGGTGGCATTGGGCATGGTCAAGGTTGGTTGCACAGATGTCAAGGTGTGGCTGGCATTTTGGATCTTTCACTCCAAAGCAGGAATAGGGCAGAGAAGGAGAAGGGGGGGTGAGTTGAGGGTTGGGAGGAAGTCTAGGTATGTTTTCAAGCCTCTACTAACAAGGTACCATGAACAGGGTGAGTTTAAGCTACTAAAATTGACACCCTCACCGTTCCAGAGGCTGGAAGTCCAAGGTCAAGGGCCAGCAGGGCTGTGCATTTTCTCAAGTTCTGAGAATCTGTATTCCGTGCCTTTTGATGTCTTCTGGAATTGCTGGTGATATTTGGCATTCTGTGGCTTGTGTCCTTCCAATCTCTGCTTCTGTCATCACATGGCCTTCTCCCTGTATATCTGCCTGCCCAGATTTTCCTCATTTTATAAGGACCCCACCATTAGATTATGGCCCATTCGAATCCAGTGTGACCCTCATTTCAGCTTGGTTGCATCTGCAAAGGACCTACTTCCAAGCGAGTTTCTGTCTACCAGTTGCAGGAGTTAGGACTGGAACGTGACTTTTGGAGCCACAAGTCAACCACAATACTGGATGACAGCGGGAGGCCTGCAGTCCAGAGGGCATGGTTAAATTCCTGTTAGAAGGGCCTTACAGTTCCTATGAGCTGAGTGTGGTGGTGCTGGTCTGTAATCTGAGCACTCTGGGAGGCTGAGGCGGGAGGATTGCAAGTCCAAGTGCAGCCTGGGCAACGTTATGACTTAGACAGTGTCACTGTCTCAAGATTAAAAAAAAAAAAGCGGGAAAGTGTGAGTGAAGGCCCTGGGCTCAAATCTCAGTACCCAAAGGGGAGGGGGATCCTATCCCATTCTGTCGGTTGACCAGGCTACCAAATTTACATTAGGAATCTGAGTGTGCTACAACTGATCTTGGCCAGGCACAGAAGTGGTCTGGTAGACCGTTACTTTTATGTGGGAATCAGAGACTTTTAAAGAAAGCTTAAAGGAAGTGTTGATGTGGTTACTTAGGGATGGCCATACAAACACAGGCAGGGCTTTTCTTTCCTACCCTATTCTTTTTGGTGGTGGGGGTTTGAAGCCAGGACCTCCCACATGCTAGGTAAATGCTCTGCCACTGAGCTACATTCCCAGCCTGTTTTCACTTTTTGCACATAGAGTGTCACTTAGTTGATGGCCAGGTTGGCCTTGAACTTGTGATCCTCCTACCTAGGCCTCGGCCTCCTACCCTATTATAATGTTGAGGCCACCTGGCTCAAAGCAGAATTTGCTTTCCTTTTTCTCTGAAAAAAGATGGTAGGGTGAGTGGCCTGGAGCTCCTGGGAGGGGAGATCATTTCAGTGCCTGTCTTAGCCCGGTAAACAACAGCATTTAGATGGTTTTGAAAGGGTGGTTCTTGGTGTGATCTGTTCCAGGCAGCCTGGCTAGCTAGTAACTGTTTTATTGGAAGGGCAAATTCTATGTAGCATCAATAGGAATTTTCTTTCACAGGGGCTCCCATGTTTTTGCTGGGGATAAACGTGAAGAAGCCAGGTATGGGTTGGTGCCCAATGGCTGGGGCCAGCTTGCTTTCTTCCCTCACAGAAATTTTCCATCTGAGTAGAAAGAACAAAGACCGAGTCCACCCACCACACGTGCGAATTCCTCTTAGGAGTTTGCCTCTGGGAAGAGTTTGTGCAGATGACAGGAGTGGGGTAGAAAGTGTTGCAGCTATTGTAATGGTGCCAACCAACGTGATGTAAGTAGGGAGACTGGACTACGCGTAGCCTCAGGGTCCTGCTGTGGAAGGTCACATACGCCGGGTGAGGTCTGCCGCTGTGTGCCCATGGGCTTGTGAGTGCTGTCTGCAGGCGGCAGTGGCCCAGGCAGTGGGGGACCTCGTGCCATATCTCTATCTGTTGTCTCTTCTTTGCTCTCCCTCTCCCCCAAAACAGAAGTAAATTAATTGGGTGTTTCTCCAGTTCCGTCCCCTTCACTAGCACATTACCATGCTGAAAATACAGCGTGTGTTTGGAGACCACCAGTGTAGCTGTCCTTTCTGACGGGCTGTCCCCTAGGATACCAGCCATAGGGGATACAAGAAATATCTCGAACGTGTCATTTCCCCTTTCTTTGTTCCCAGATAGATGCCTTTCTTGGGAGTGGCTTGGACCACTCCTTCCCAGGTAGTGCCTTCAGCAGCCCGCTGGGGCAGATTTACTATGTTGAGACTGGCTGTGTGTAGGACGGAGGTATTTTCCTAAGTGGCTTGGTTTCATGTCTGTATTTCCAAAGTATGCGTGGATGTAGGTTCATGGGGAAGGAAGTGAGATGATAAACATGAAGAAACCTCTGGTAATTCTGCTACCTGCTTAGTGTTCATACCCTGGTTGACATCTTTTGGTACGGCCCTTCTTCTAAACATGTCCCTAGCGTGGCCTCTTGGTGTCCACTCTACCTCCTGGGGGACAGCCGCAGTGAGTCAGCCACAGTGTGCGAAGGTGATGGTTACAGTCACGGCTCCTATCCACTGAGCTCCTCTAATGGTGTTCACCCAAGGCATCACCGTGACCCAGCCCCTTTCATAGACCAGCAAACTGAGGCTGGGAGAGGTAAAGTGATGGAGACGCTGTGAGAGCCAGGATGGAGCCCGGCATCTGACATGTGGCAAGGAACCTACCAGGCACGCAGTAAATGGTGATGGTTGTGCCAGAAGCAGCAGAGTTTGGTCACGCCCCTCCCTACACCCAGGCCTGCACCTGTCCTAAGTGTCGCCTGGTGTCAGAGGATCTGGCTCTAGAGAGCTCACAGGCAGGTGGAGGCGAGCATAGTTCCACCGCTCCTGGGAAAGGTGTAAAATCCTGTTCCTGAAAACCGCCCGGTTCTCAAAGTGTCCCGGCTGGTGTGTTTTGCTAGTCACGAAACGTGATCCATACGCTGTATTTTAGGATTCCCCATCTGTCGCTTCGGGAAGCATTTTCCCTTGAGGGGGCTCCCAGCCTGCCAGCTCACCAGGAGGAGGGGTAGGTGGGGCGGGGGTCCGTGATGGGTGATCTAGGGGGCTGGGTCGTGCTAGACTGAGGTAAGGTTCCCTCCCAGGATGTGCCAGGTCCCTTTTCCTTCCCGTTCCTTAATTTGTAGACAGAGCTCCACTTTCAGTTGAAGAGACTGAGATGCACAAAGGTTGCATCTTTGTTGTCCAGTTTCAAGGCTGATAAGGGGGCCTGGGGATATAGCTCACTTGAATAAGCGCTTGCCTGGCAAGTGCAAGGTCCTGAGTTCGATCCCCGGTACCACAAAAAATTAAAAAAAAAAAAAAGGCTGATAAGGGATCGAGCAGCTGAGATTTGAACGCATCAATAGACTGTCTAGGATTCTTTCCCTGTTCAGTCTGTCCCTCCCGTTTCTGAGCTTCCATCTGGAGTAAGTGTTGAACTGTAACCCTTGCTCTGGGTGCAGTTTGCAGGGAGCCTGCCCTTCCGCGGGGGGGGGGGGGGGGCACAGCAGAGGGAAAGCAAAGAGGCCTATTGATCTGTGGTCTCCTCCCAGGGAGGCCACAACAGATTCAAGGCTCGCTTTAAAAAAATGTATTAACCTGACCGTAAGCAGGCCCCAGTTTAAAAATAAATAAAAATTAGACAAGCAAAACAAGCATGTATGGAGCAGGGGTGGGTGGAGCAAAACCTTAGGAAAACTGGAACAGCCTTTGGGAAGGATCTTTTTCAAAATACTTCCAAGCCCCAGACCAAGATGCTAAGCCTGTGTCCTGGAGTCCCTGGCATCACCTTGGCCCATGTGTACCTGTCCTGCCTCAGCCTGTGCAGGGAGACTTGTCCCAAATCCAGAGGTTCAGGGAAGGGGTGACGGCACTGTAGTGCGGTGGCAGTCTGAGTGCCTACCTCGCTGGGCCCATCTTAGCTGTATAGCCACACTCTGTGGCCTCTAGGGGCCACACTGATCTCTTGGTCTCCATGCCAGGTGCCTACCTTTGTACACATTGTCCAGAAAGTATTTTCCTCCCTCCTTTCCTGTTGCTGCTGTTCAGGTCAGTACCTGCTTATCCTTCAGATCTCAGCTGAGGGTGCTTCCTGGGAAGCCTGTCCCATCTCCTGGCTCCCAGGACTTCTCTTTTGTGGGTCTTACACAGGTATAATAAAAGAATTAACTTACATTTTACAGCATGCAGCAGTTAAACTCCAGGAAGGCCTGTCCTCTCCTGTTCTGGGTGTGCTTTGCATTGGCTGCTGTTGGCTAAATAGCTATTGGCCAGCATCTACAGGCCACCCTCAGTGAGTCCTCAGGGCCCCGGACAGCAGGTCAGGGTCTGTTCTGTTTGGCCCATGGGTATAGTCTGGGTGCAGGCGGAGGGAACAGCATTGCCGTCAGAATTTGCTGTGATGCTCTAATGTTTCCTAAGCCACGGACACGCTGAGGGCAGGGCGTAGTTTCACAGTGCAGGCCCTCATGCTCTAGAGGAGGTTTTGCCAGCCATCCAGAGGCCAGGAGCTGGTGCTTCCCAAAAGAGGGATCGGTGAGGGGCAGTCCCACTTACTGGTTGGCCGTGCTGGGACCCTCTGTGTCCTGTTAGCTTGCGGAGTTGTAGCCACTCATAGGACCCTTGCTGCTTCCAGCTCTCTGGACTGGGGCCCTCAGAGACGACCCCCCCTCCCACAGCTGCTGTCACTTACTTCTGTCTCTTCCTGCCCTTCGGAGAGCTTCTGAAATCCTGCTCCCTTTCCCTTTGCCATTTCCCTGAGAAGCCACTGGGGCTCCTGCAAAGGTACTGAGGGTGGCAAAGCAAAATTTGCATTATTTGGAGGGTAATTTTCCATCCTTTGTGGCTAAAAATAAAGGATGTACTTGTTTCTCATTGCATGTGGACTTTCTCTTGGGGTCTCGTGGACACCATTTGCTCTCTGCCCCCACCCTTCTGTCAGGCGCAGGAAGTCCTAGAGGCAGGACACCCCTGGAGAGAAGCCCCCAGCGCCTGTAGGAAGCAGCCCTGGTCCTCTGTGGCAGCAGGCAGTGCGGTGGTGGCTTTGGCACACATGGGGACGCTGACTCCCTTTGCAAATATGACTGTAGCCAAAAAGGCTGGACACCTTTAGAGGACTTTCTTTGTACGGGCAGTTTCTTCTTGATATCTAGAATGCAGAGAGGCAAGGGAGATAACGTAGTATGTTCAATTAATTTTGTAAATATTGACCCAGCAGAAGTTTTGTGCCAAGTCACATGACAGACCAAGAGCTTACCAAAAAGCCACATGACAGTGTCTTCTCAAGGAACTTATCCTTGAGGTTGGGGAAAGAAACTTAAGTGTGAAGGCAAGCAGGACCCAGAGCCACAGGCTCCTCCTCTTCCAGCCACCCTTGGCCTGAAGCATCTGATAACGCTGTGTTACATCCCCTTCCCACCCGCCCTTTTTAAGGCACGTGAGGTTCCTCTCCTCTTAGAAATGTTTCTTTTTCTTGACTGTTTACTATGTTCTAGCACTGGGTTAGTCTTTCACTTGCATTTATTTCATGAGCTTGGCATGAACCTGTGAAGTAACTACTATCATTCCTGTTTTCCAGTTGATGCAGCTGAGGCCTAAAAAGGTTAATTAACTTGCCCAGAGCCCCACAGCTGAAATGTTGCAGTCTGGACTCAAATCCAAGCAGATTGAATCCTAGAGCTCAGGTCCACACCTCCTGCTCCATAGATGTGTCTACACTGGGAGTGGAGTCTGCTGAGAGACCAGTACTGGCCCAGCACGAATGATCCTAAATAGGTGTTTTCTCTTACAAGAACCTTTACTGTTTTCCGTGTAGTCTACTTAATGTTTGTAGTAACCCCAGGGGATAAACACCCCCATATTTTCCATTTGTTTTTTTCAAAAATGGCACCAGTGGTGATAGGTGAAGTGGTTTTTATCTGAGGTTTCTGCAGAGGCTGGAGTTGACCCATGCTGTCTTTCCCCTCCTTTTCTTAGGGTGCGGTCTTTCTGAGTTTCTCAGACTAGTCTTAAACCCAGGTGGGCTCAGGTGACTCTCCTGCCTGCACCCTCTGGAATAGCTAGGACTATGGCCACGCACTAACATTTAGAACCGTGTTATATTAATCCACAGCCTTGCAGAAAGAAATGTTCTGTAAGCTGTAAAATGCTGATGAAATGAAAGGCATGTGAGCAAAGGAGTGTGTTTGGAATACTCGCTTGTGACTTGGATGACAGCCATCATGTGCGGGCATTTCTTGCACCATTGTCACGTTGGTTTCAGGTGCCTGTGAAAAATTATGGTAATTAAAATGTAATTTGGAATCCCCAGTTGGCTTACGGCAGCTGGTCCAGATGTAGGAGGCTGGGGCTGTCCATGCCGGAACAAGCTAAGGCTTGTTAGGGGTGTCACTTTGTTCTGCCCTTTGTGCTGCTGGGGAGAAGGGTGGGGGCAAAGATATACACGAGCTATTTTTACATCGTTCACGTCATGTTCAGAATTACTGGATGTTTGTGGTTGGTTCCCTGTTTGGCCTCAGCTGGGAGAACTCCCTCTGCTGCATGGGTCTGTATGAAAGCTTGAGCTCATACCCCTGGGGTATATTTACTGCTGTAAAGGCAGAGAGACCCAAAGTGACCGTGTGGTCACCCCTGGTCAACCTGATCGTTTGGAGTTGCCTTTTAGGGCTTAGACTCTCTAAGGCTCTTTGGGATGCTCTTGCAGGTGGGGGTATGAGTGCGGGGGGCATGGGCAAGAGGCCCTGTGTTCATCCACGTCCTTCTTTGTTCAACAGATTGTTTCTCAGTTTGAGACACTTGATAGATCTTTTCTCAGGTATTTTCAAAGTGAAGTTGAATGAGGTATTGTCCCTTAAGGATTTTTATAATATGGGGAAATGGAAAAATAAACCTTCAGTTGATCATGTGCAACCCAGGCCTACATACCAGGCCCTGTAGGAGATGTCGGTGTATAGGACCAGCCACAGGAGGGGTGTAGGGGCTGTGAGAATGCAAAAGAGGGCCCTGGGTCATATGGGCTGGTGAGAGGTGGCTCATGGAGGAGGTGCCGAGTTGCAGGTTTCAGGTATGGGCTGGGCTTGCATCTTAGAGGCAGAGTATTGGCCTAGCATGTGCAAAGTCCTGGGTTCAATCCTTGGCACTGTCAAAAAAAAAAAAAAAGGTTTTAAGTATATACTTCAGGGTTATTTGCTGTTGAGTATTGAACACACACACGTGCTGTGTGGTTGGTTGTAGTCATACCGATTTCATTACTCAGTTGGTGTCTTGGGATTTTACGTGTATACCTGAAGAGCTCACCGTCTTTGAAAAGTTTAAGAAACTGTCGTGCAGCACAGCCCTTGATGCCACAGAGGTCAAAGATAGGAGCAGCCATGGCGGTGGCACCAAAGGCTGCACATCAAGTCCTTGTCCTACTTCCTCTTGAGTGCCCAGGCCAAGGTGGCTTATTGCAGGCAGGGTTAAAGAAGCCAGCTCCCCACAGTTGAGTGCCAGCGGCCTTGTGCACAGTGCTTCCTGAGTGCATATGAGGCTGGGATGGGCACAAGCCCTACCTGTGCACCCTGTGGGTCCGCGGGTGGAACAGGGCATGTGGCCTGGTGGAGGGGGCTGGCAGAGCCCTGTTAGGGCTGAGAGCTAAGCACAGACTTGGGCTGGAACAAAGTGGCAGGCAGAGAAGCAGAGTGGGCCAAGGCTGTCTGACACTGGCTTGGAGAAGGGACCCATGATCTCCTGCAATGGAGATGCTAGCCCAGCGCTCCTTCTGCTTCTGGCACGTGGATGCCCAGATTCATCTAGCAGGTATTGTCTTTCTTGGCCATGCTCCTTGGCCAAGTATCAAGGAGCCAGTGACCCCAGTGCAGCCCTGCCCATGGGGTGGCAGACTGTGTAGGGTGGTCGCTGCCCAGGTTCACCTTCTGGGACCCTGTGTGCATAGCCGGCATGTCCTCACCACCTTGTGAGCCATGCAGCATGCCCAGCCCTGTCCTTGGCATAGGATTGTTTGCAGTAAGTATTCCAAATGTCAAGTTCCCCTTGACTTGAGCTGAGCAGACGAAACAAAATGGCAGACAGATTAGAAGGGGCTTGAGGAGCCTTTTAGGATTTGGAAATTTTACTTCGTTGACTTTGAAAAGCTGCTGAACTGGGCCCATCTGCACAGAGGCAAGGGCATCTGCTCGGCACCCATCCGCTCTGTGGGCTTGGGCAGCTCCAGATGCTGCTGGCTCTTTCCTCCCCTCTGCTGCATGTGTGGGAGCCAGGGTGCCCCCAAGCCTGGGCAGGACCTGAGCCCAGTGCCGCCTCATTAGTGTTTCAAGAGCAGGAGGGAGGGCTGGACTCTGGAGGGGTTCAGGTGGGTCTCAAGGTGGGGCCATGCCAGTCAGGACCTGTTGAATCTAGTCTCATATTTGATCTGCCTGTTGCAAAGAGCCAGTAGACAAAAGGAAAGAAGATGCTTGGTGCATCCTAGTCTCTCTGGAAAGGCTTGTAAAAGGAGTAAGAAGTTAGGGCTCCCCGAAGACACAGAGGTCTTGGCTAAGAACCTGGAGGTGTTAGTGCTAGAAGAGCGGTAGAGATAGAAGGTCCTGTTTATTCCTGGCTTTCTGCAGATGTAGTAGCTGAAGCTCAGAGAGGTTAAGGAATCTGTCCAAAGCTGCACAGGAAGTGGTATAGTTGGAATTTGAGCCAGACTCTCTGGCTCCGGTGCCCATACTTGTCCTGTGACATCACGTTGGCTTCTGCCCTTAGTCCTCCCTTCTTGCGAGACTCATTTCTCCTGCTCTTCCTCTCCCGCTTCCCTTTCCTGCCTGAATTCCCCAGGAATCCCTGTGGGTGCTGCCTCATCCAGCCAGGGAGAAGCTGGAAGTGCTGAGCTGAAAGCCTCAGTGAGAACCCGAAGCTGGCCCCTCTCTGCTTCTGTAACGCCTTTCAAGGGAACATCTGTCTTTGAGGACAGGCACAGAATGGCCTCAGGCCTTGTTAGGCCTCTCAGGCTCCTAGGAAGGTCATGGAATTGGCATGTCTGGCCTCTGTTGTGAAACTGCAGCTGGCGGCAGTGAAGTTGCAAGTTGTTCAGGACATAGTCCTACCCCAGCCCTAACTCTGCCTGTCCCCAGCAGCCATACTGGGCCAGATTGCACATAGCTGCTTGACGCAGGGCAGAAGCTTGCGGGGCAGAAGGTGGTTTTGCCTTTTCTCTCCTTTGCACACTCATGCACAAGTGTAGTGGAGGCCTTGAGGGGGGCTGTGTGTTATTACAGCATTTTGCACATGTGGCTTTACCTTGAAGGTGAATGAGGTGCTTTCATTCTTGATAGGACTTGGTAACAAGAGCTGTCTCCTGTTCCTGGGCAGTGCACCAAGGGCAGTGCTGGCCAGGTCCCTCACGGCCGTGACTGTCAGCGTCTCAGTCCTGAGAGGGTGGCTTCTCCAGACCCCTGCCCTTCCTGGGCGAGGGCAGCCCTTCCATGTCAGCCTCTGCACGGGGTGAGCAGCACTGATTAGCAGATCTCCTGTTCCCAGTTCCACACCCCAAGCAACAGGATGAAATTTAATAGGCATAAATGTAAAAGTCGTGTGTGTGGGTTCAAAAAAATCATCCTCACAGGCACAGGATGAGGAAGAGTCTTTTAACAGTGAGTGAGAAAGCCCTCGGTTCACCTGACATTTGGCTCTGTGTGCCAGCAGTTGGCCGTTTTGGGAAGCAGTGCCGGCTGGCAGCACATGCATCACGATGTCCACAAGCAGAAAGATGATGCTGTTATTGTTAATAATGAATAAGAATAGTGAGGTGCTTTTCGTGCATTCTCTCTCAAAACTGTCTTTGAGGTGGGCCATATGACTGTCCCTTTTTGGGGGAAGAGAACTTGCCAAGCATTACACTGCAGGAAAGGGGCAGAACCACCTGGGACCCAGGGCCCTCTCAGAGCGTCTGCCACCTGGACCAAACTAGAGGGTCAGTGGGTGCTGGGGTTCTGGTGAGAAGAGGCCAGAGGAGGTGAGAGTATGTGGTAGTTCTTTTTTTTTTTTTTTTGCGGTACTGGGGATCGAACTCAGGACCCTGCACTTGCTAGGCAAGCGCTTATTCCACTGAGCTATATCCCCAGCCCCTATGTGGTAGTTCTAACAGTAGCTGCTTTTCATACAGCTCTGGCTGTGTGCCACGCACCATTCTGGCCAGCTTCACAGGCCTGCTGCGTTGTAACCCTACTGTACAGACGAGGAAACTGAGGAATAGCAAGGCTAAATTGTCCCCGATGGTACAGCTGGTAGGTGGCAAGGATAGGGTCCAAACCTAGCAAGCATGGCTCAGAGTTCTTCATTAGCAGACTGGCCAGGGCGGAGAGAGGTCTGACTGTGCTCTCTGGCAGGGCAGTAGTGGTCCTGTTTAGCCCAAGCTGGACCACAGTGTTTGGCTCTTTACCTGTGTGGACCCCAGTTGGCCTTAAATATGGCCTCCTTGAGGAAGGCAGTGAGTTTCTGTTGCCCAGTAATGCCCCCCACCACAGGGGAGGGTGGGGGACCCTCCCAAGAGTCTGATACAATAGTACGGAGTGTGAGGTCTCCAGGGCCTGCCTGTCACTGGCTGGCTCCCAGTGCTTTGTTGAGGATAAGGCTAGCTTTCCTGGACCTCCCCCATCTGCTGGCCATGGTGTGTTCGGTAGCGATGGTCCCTGCAGACCACTGTAGGGGAAGTGACTGGGCGATTCACATCCAGCCTGGCCCTATTAGGAAGCCCCGGTTGTCAGGCCCCACAGAACTGCTGACGGAGGCACCAGGGAACAATGCTGCGTAGGAGGTGGCCTGTCCGTGTGTTTGCTCGCCTCCTGACCTGAGTGCCCGCAGCGACACACCTTATTTGCTCCCTCTGGATCCCTGTGGGTACTCAGCCTGACCAGTAGCGTGTGACTCCCACTCAGGGAGCTGTAGCTTTGGCTGTGGGGCAGGGAAGCAAGTTGGTCTCCCAGTGCTGGAGTGGTGTTGGGGGCATGGGCTTGTGTGGCCTTTTAAAGCTTGTGCCAAGAAGCCTTGGGTTGCGTGTGGAGGCCCAGAGTGTTGGAGAGAGTTACAAGAGGCCACCAAACCAGCAAGTACGGGCTGGGACTGTAATCAGGGCCTGGTGACTTGAAATGGAGATTACACTGTCTGGTCCTGTCATCTTACAGTGAGGGACGGAGGCCCAGACTGGCAGCTTGACATGGTCGAGGCCTCGGAGGTTGTCCGTGGGAGAGCCAGGACTGGGGCTGAGCAGCTCTCCTTTGAGTTCCATGACCCCCGCCCGCCTCCGCTTTCTATTTCCTCGTGTCTCGTTTCTGCTGCTCCTTCCCCTGCCGGGTTGATGTGAGGGCTGTGACTGCCATGTAGGTGTCTTTTCACCTGCTGCTCCTGCCACCCTCCATGGTTGCCATGTCTGATATGCCAGTTACTTCCTTTGTCTCCCAGGGGCGGCCAGAGTGGGGCGGAAGGAGCACGGCTTGGTGAGGCAGCCTCGAGACCTGGGCCCAGCTCCTCTGTGAACTGTGATTTTGTGTGGGCCGTTTAGTCTCGCTGAGTCCCAGTTTCTCACCAGGAAGCTGGGATGACTTGGATGTGATGACCCCCGGGGGCCGTCCAGCCCTGAAAGCCTGTGGCTGGTGCTTCCCATGAACTGTGGGAGAGCCACACTGCTTGGTGGTCGGAGACCCTCAGGCGGAGCAGGTGGAGTGGCCTCTTGGGAAGAGCCCTCTGTTGGGAGTGCAGACGTGTGTCTACAACTCTGGCATTATCAGAGAACGGTTTCCGGTATCCACGTGCGACCTGAGCAAGGGACCCTGCTGTTCTCAGTCCCTGCTCTGCTGCTGCTTTCTCACCTCTGATGCTGCAGGCACAGGCTGTGCTCTTCCTTGGTGGCACTGCCGGGCTTCAGAGGTTGTTGGTGGGCGTATGAGCAGATGCGCCTGACCAGCTGATCGGCACAGCCTTGGGCAGGATGACAGCTGGGCACAGGCAAGCGCCAAATCCTGTGTTATCTCCTCTGGATTGGATGCTATTTCTGTTATTAATTCAGAGAGACCCCGCTCCACACTTGTTAGTTAGATCACAGGTGTGGGACAACAGAGACATTGAGGTAAAACCCGAAGTCTTTGGCCTTGGCAGTGTCTTCGGTTTTGCTATTGTGTTGGCTGTTGACCTGGTTTTCGTTCTTTGGTTTTTGGCTTGGCTGTGAGGGTGAACTGTTTTCTGTAACCTGAACCCAAGTATCTGGACACGAAGGGCAAGCTTTTTTCTCCTTCTCCTTAATACAAGCAGTTGCAGGCCTAGCATCTGGAAGTGATTGGGCATCTGGTTTGAGGAAGTATATGTGCATGCGTGTGCTCACTTCTGTAGTATAACGTGTCCATATTCGGATAATATGCCTTTGTCTCTCCAGCCGAGCATCTAGATGTGTTTCTTTCTGTGTAGTGGTCTTACATGTGGAGGTTATTACATTGGGGCATATGCTTATGTGGTGTACGCATGTATAAACTTCAGTTTCTACTTAATGCAGGAAATTTCAAGGGCTTCATGGATATAAAAGCACTTACAGTGATGGATGTTAATGTATTTTTCTTTACAAAGTTTAATAAACCATTTAACAGTGCCATCAGTGACTGTAATTAGCCATTACCTCATTATTTCCAGGCTCTGCCATAGCAGGCATCACAGGATGCGTGGTTCCCGCCCCTCAGAGAGGTGTTCTTCCCTCACCTATGGGTGCCCAGGGAGGCAGCTCCAGCTCAGGGTGGGTGTTCCTGTTACTCTGTCACTGCCTGCTTTGAGCATGGGTGGGGACCTGTCCTGGGGGGTTTCAGGCGGTTGTGTCCTTGAGAGCTAGGCTCTGTCAGAAATGTTTTGACTTGCACAGGTTTTATCCATTGGTTGTGCTGAGGTCTGGACTGCGTCTGCAGGGAGAGCCTGTGGTCTCACTTGGGCATGACAGGCAGAGAGTGTGAGTGCCTCGTACGTACCTGATGGAGAGTGGCCAGGGGACCTGAGAGGCGTGGAGGAAGAGCTGACTGGTGATGGCAGAGAGGGGCCACTGCGGTTAGCAGGGTCATCCTGGCTTCTGTTTGGCCCAAATGATGGCTGGTTGGCTGATTCCGAGAAGCTCTTAGAGCCAGGATGAATGTGCTCACCGCAAGGACACATGAACTGGAATAGACGGCGGCCTCGACGAAGCATTGGAGTTGGGGTTGCTGAGCTGGCTGAGTCCATGGGGATGCTACCTGCTCCTCTCTGAACCTCGTGCTGCCCTCGGCTATAGGGGCCTGGTTGCACATCCCTCCTAACCCTTACTGGTCTTCACTTGTCCTGGTACCAGTGTCCCTTGGGGTTCCCTCTCCATGGCGCTGGCAGTTGTTTATTGATTTTTTTGGTTAGTAGGCAGGGGCAGCAGATGGAGGCTGGATTGTCTGGGATGTACGGTCTCCTTAGTATATGTTGGAGGCAGTTCTGCTAGCTATGGGACTTTTGGCTAAAATGTACCCCCAGAGCAGCCCACTATTCCTCTGCCTCCCTGTCTCAGCCCTAGCAGCTTAATATGCAGTGTGGGGTGAGGAGGACAGCCAACCAGGAGTCTCCCCTCCCCCAGTTCTCTGAGAGGGTGCAGCTGGGGTAGCTATTTTGTGTTGAGTATTTGCTGCCATGACATCCATAGTCCCAGGAAGCCGGGGGCTCTTGACCTGGTATTGTGTATCTTGGAACAGTTGAACTGGGGACCGCATCCCTGAGCTAGATGGGAGATGGGCCTTTGCTGGTGACCTCCTGCAGAGCCAGGGGTCTCCTTGAGGCTTGTTCAGCTGCCCTGGGACCCTGGCAGGAGGCAGAGGCTGCCACTGGGCCCTGTATGATTATGAGCTGCAGCCTGGCCGGCCTTCCTGCTTCCTCCCAAAACATAACTCAGCGTTGATTGTTCAGGAGGCTGGGACTGACATACACCTACCTAATCCTTGCTCTGTGGCAGGCATGCTCCTTGAAGGAAGAAGGGAAGTGGTTTTGTCCCTGATCTAACATGCCTTTAAAAATGCACCTTGATTTAAGATTCAGCTTTTTGCAGCATATTTTAAAATGTCAGAAAGATAAATATGCAGCCTTCTTAATGTGTCTGCCTTGAACAGCCCTGTAAAAAAGTGTATCATTCATCCTCAGGGTCACAGGCTGCTCAGCTCCCTTGCCTCCTCCCTCCACCTGTGATGGTCTGGCTGCGTGTCCTCCAGAGGGGGGGGGATGAGTGTGTGTGTGTGTGTGTGTGTGTGGTGATGATGGACAGGCTGGGGAGCAGGGGCAAACCACCTCCTCCCCAAGCCCAGGAGGAATGTTTGTTTCCCCAGTTCTCAGGGTGGTGAGGCTGGGTAGAGAGTTCCTAGAATGAACTTTGGAATGTTCCCACTGGAGCCCTGGAATAGGCACTGGCTGCTAGTAAATTGCATCTACACAGTCTTCTTTTTTGCCCTGAAAACCCACCTGATGAAGAGCCAGGAGAAGGAAGAGGTTTGCTGCGGTCCCAGCTCTCTGAGGCACACAAGCACCAGATCCCTGTTCTGGTATAGTAGGGAGGAGCTGGATGAGGGGCGCCTGTGTGTTTGTGGGTGCCTTTGGCCAGTGTTCCATTTCCACGGTCCCGACCGACCTCTTCTAAGCTAAGCTAGGGCCGGTGGGTTGGGCCACAGGTGAGGGGGATGCCTCTGGAGGGTGAGGCTGTCTGGGATTTATGGCTTATTGTCGTTGTGTGGCTTTTATAAAGATACCCTGGCAACTTAGCTGGTGCTTTTCTCCTTAAAGGAATTGGAGGAACCCCAGAGGTTTTTTTCACAGTGTGAGTGAAGATGTCAGAATACTGCTGTCTCAGTTGAACTTAGAATAGCATCCTGCCTGAGGGCAGGCTACAATTAGCTTCTGGCTTACAGAGGTGGTCCTACACGGTCTGGCCAAAAGCCTGTGCTCTTGGAGACCAGGAAATAAAATCCCAGAAGGGCAGTGACTTGGCCAGCGTCACACAGAAGGTGGGTGTGGAGGCAGATCCCTCCTTCCCATGGGTGGAAGCGTATTGTCTCCATCTCACTCAGGTGGACTGTGCTGGTGACTTGGGGTCCTGATTTTAGCATGTGAACCAGGTTGTAGCCGACAGCTGGGTCACGCCATCTGCCCTCTTCCGGATGCAGGGGTCTTATCTCTGGAGACTGTCCCTTTGGTGTTACGAACACCCAGAATGACACGGCCCTTGTCTGCATTCATTATTTTCTTGCTGGACCCTGTGGCCCACAGGGAGAAGGGGAGGTGGGGACATCTGTGAATGTGATCTGCCTGGGAAAGAAAGAGGTCAAGGAAAAGCCCCAGTTCTTCTGCTGCCTCCAAGTTGCCCTTCTTCCTTTAAAAACCATTTTGAGGATCATAACAGTAATCACAAGCTTTATTACGGGAGATTTCTTCGTGTTTAAAAATAAATGCTGGCTTACAGAGCTATACTTGGTGTACGGAAGTCGTTTGCATGTAGATGCGTGTAAAGGACAACTGCTCTATTTAAGACGGCCGGGACGGGGAGCCCCAGCTAGACATACAATGAGGTGTGCGCGTGGGGGGGGTTCTAGGCTCCGCCTGGCTCAGGGCGGTTGAGGTGTAGCCTTCAGCCCTGTTAGATCTGTCATCCCGTTTCCCCAGGGATAGTTGCAGAACCGGAAAACTGTACTTAAAAATTCATAGCAAATATTTCTTATCCCGGCGCTATAATGGTTATGACTCAGAAAAGTAGAATCGCCGTTCCATCCTGCTTGCCCGCCTTTACTTTTGTTGCCTACCGAGTCCCTAGCAGCGGAGAGGGAGAATGGAGGGAGGGAGAGAGAGACAGAGAGGAGGGAGAGAGAGGTCTACCCAGGGCAGGGCTTTATTTATGTGAACGGCTGCATTTGACTTGAAAATTCTGTCCCCTGAGCCTTGAGGTCAGCACATTACGGGGTGATTGATGGCTGTCAGGAGCAGGCAGGGCGGCAGATTGCAGAGGGGGAGGTGGGCAGATGATGCCATGGCTTTCAGGGGCTTAGCAGACCCCAGGCCTTGAAAGGAACATGATGGAAAGCAAAAGCAGATGGAGAACCCTACTTTGGTTCCCACTTTTTTTCTCTTCGCCTCCCTTTTCTGGTGAACAGGAGGAAGTGCGGGGGAGGGGCACTCATGCCCCAGGGCCAGGTCCCATCACTTGTGGGTGTGACACTGGGGAGAGATGACTGGTCCAGAAGGATGAAGCTGTAACCCCTAAAATAGTGTAGAAAGCAGGAGGCTCTGTTCTTCCCTCAGTTGTCCTTGAAAACCCCAGCAATATCTTGGGCCGCTGCACCCCGCCTTTTCCTCGGCCCCCTTGCCAAGGCCCACAAACCAAACACCACCAACTCTGGGCTCTTCTCAAAAACGGTCCTCACCTCAAGGGTCAGGCTGCTTAGGATTGGGTTTCCAGCAGGCTTTTGGGCTAATCCTTGTATATGTTCAGTGGTGGAAACAAATGGCTTCGGATCCGCAGACCTGTTTACAGATGGGGAGACGTGGAAATGATGGAGAGCTTTGAATTTTAAGCATTAGCTAATGAAATTGCAGATGAGGGCACTGGGCGGAACGGCCTGGGTATTCCCAGGAAACAGGCACTGGAGGCAGAGCACATGGGTGGCCGGGGAGAGTGGCAGACATCTGCTGGCTTGCAGGCTCCACAGCTGGTTCTGGAGCCTTTCCTGTGCCAGGAGCTGTGGAGAACAAGGGCTTTGAAGCTCACTAGGGCACCTTTACAGGCTGGGTAAAGTGAGTGCAGCCTAGGGGGCTGTGGCTGGGTGCTGTGGGGGCAGGGGCAAGCGGCTCTGCGGTTGGGGGTGAGTGTGTCAGTCTTGGAAGGAAAGGAGCTGAAATGGCAGGGAAGAGGGAGGAATTCCAGGCAGATGCTGCGGCCTTGGTGTGCTGGAGAGCCTGCAGGTAAGGCTGCAGCTGTGCAGGTCCCCAGAATGGGCAGGACAGGGTGGCTGAAGCTGCGGTGTGTCATTTCCCCCACCTCCCCTGCTCACTGCTCTACCTCGAGCTGTGTCAGAGATGGGACTGGCTGTTGGTTCATCCGCTAATTGTTTTGATAAGAGACTCTTAATTATCCAGAGATCATCAGATTACTCTGAACTCCAGGAGGGAGATTTGAGAGTTTGAGCTGCCACCACAGGCACCACTGTCCCTTTGGAAAGGGCCCTGCATCTAGCACCACACCCACCATGCCCAGTGTGGCCAGGCACTCACTAAGCCGTCGCAGGAACGAACGTGCCACAAGCTGCCCGGGGTGGGCCCTACCTGCGAAATCCCCCAGAGAACACAATCCCCTGATGGCAAGCAGGATTTTCCTTTGATTATCTTTGCCCCCCTGTGTTAAGTCTACAGATAAGAGGTTTGGTTCTGGGGATTTCAGAGTGAGGAGAGGAGTGTGGAGGGAACCAGAGAAAAAACAGCAACACCTCTAAGGAATTGACCTCAACCATCAGGGCAAATTCACGTACCTTTTTGGACTGTTCTTTTAAGTTCTACTGAACATGTAATCTTGGTTAAGAAATTAAAAAAGGAGCAATAGGCAAAAGACAACCAGCTAGGCAGATTAGAAATTAATCCAGTAATTGAATCCTCCAGCAAAGGTAATGGGGGATGATGGCACTGTAATTGATCTGATACGGATTTTTTTTTATCAGTGGGAACTACCATGTAAGTTTCATTTTAGGAGGCCCGATGATGGTGACTGGGTATGTTGTGCCTCTGAACCCTGGCCCTTGACAAGCTTTGGTGGGGTGGGTTTGACCTGTCCTTGCAGGGTAGGATGGCAGAAAGAAGCATTTCTAGCTGTGCTCCCCTCCTTTCAGGCAGTGTCTGTGGATCACGGAGAAGCTGGTGAGCCTGAGGCCACTGGGCCCAGGCTTCTCCCTGTGAGATCAGAGGCACATGAACCATCTTATTGGTTAATATGACTATTGGAGAAAAGCATAGCCTTGCTGGGTAGGATCTGGTAGGATTTGGGGGAGTGGGCAGGGCTGTGGTGAAAGTTCTGGAAGGTGCTGGGTGCTCAGCGCTGGAGCAGCTCTCACGCTGGCATTCAGCATGTGCCCTGACTGTGTTATTTTCCCAGTTTATAAAATGGAAATGCCGTAGATGGTAGCAGTTTCCTTTTGGCTAACTCTTAAGTTACTTGATTTGGAGCGCCATTCTCCCACCAAAGCAGAAAACCAGAGACCATAAGTTCAGCTCTCCTCCAGCCCAGCCTTGGGTGCTTTGGGTCCCGCCTTCCCCTTAGGAGCAGAGGGGAGCAGGCCTTCTGCCTGTGTGCTCCCATCATCATGCAGTCGGGGGCTCAGTAAGCTGAAGTTTGGCAACAGGTCAGGCCGTATATCTTGAAAACCGCCCTCCAGAAACTACCTCGTTTAGCAGATTTACTGACGTCTCGGACCTGCCTGCTCTCTGGGGCTGGCATACTAAATCACGGCAGGACCAGTGGACTTGCATGCAGAACTTTTCAAAAAATTTCAAGCAGGATATATCACTGCCCCATTAACTCCCTGCTATTAATCAACTACTCCTAAAAACCTGGCTTTTTCCCAAAAGGACTGGGATGTGAGAACAGACCTGTTTGGTGAATTCTGTAAATCGTGCTGGCTTTTTGCTCTGTTTGCTTCCTAGCTGGCCTGTGCCGGGTGCGTGTTCATGGAGGGTCTAGTGGGCAGATGAATCTGAGGGCCAATGAGCCAGTATCCCAGGGCTTCTCTGATGCAGAGGCTGATCTGGGTGCTGGGCTATGCCAAAGGTTGGGGATAGGGACCAACCCTTCACTGTGCTGAAGAAGGGTTTTCTTGCAAAGGGTCTTTAACCACAGCCTCCGAGACTCTTGAATGAATCTGTCCTCTCTTCAGGTTTCCATGATGAGATTTTTCTGTTTGGAAGAAGACACTGTGGCTGGGGATTAGGATCCCAGTGTACTTGTGTTAAGCTTTCTTGGTCACTAACCGAAAGGGACTTCACCTCCCTGCTCCTGTGTTCTTTCTGCTATGTAGTGGGGATAAAATGCATTCTCCAAGAATGCTGCGGGATTAAGTGAGATACTTCTTATAAAATGCTTCAGATAATACTGGACACAATGCTGCCTTTCTATGAATGACACTTACTGGATCTTATTGGAGGGGGTAAGTAGGCCTCTGCTGCATCCCACTTGCACATCTTGGTGAGGCAGATCTGGACCAGCCGAAGGGGGAAGAGGCTGGTTTCTTGTATTTTCCTGTCTCTCCCCCCTAGGCTTTTCATTCTTTCTTCAGAGGTGGATGCTGAGCTACTGGTTAGAGGCAGGCTGTCTCTGACAGTCAGTCTTCTCTTTGTCCTTCCAGGAGTCAGTCCTTTGCACCACCAAAATAGGGCCATTGGCATCCAGACTTTGGCAGACCAGCTCCCCCTACCCGTATAAGCACCTACCACCTCTGAGGGCTTCTTGCCCTTGGCTCTCTGGAAGGTAGATGGCATGGAGGTAAGGCCAAGAGCAGTTCCTCCTGCCTGTTGGGACAGGGCCTGGCAAACAGGCTGGGGCAGGAGGCTGGCGCACCACCTCTTCCCAGGAAGATAGGGCGCCTGCTTCCAGCAGGATGCCTTGGCAACCTGCGCTGCTGGAGGAACTGGTTTCCACAGCTTGACTTCCAGCCCAGCCTGCTGGAAGAGTCCTGGGATCCAGAGGCCTGGGGCATGGATCTATTGTGTTTTCTGGAGTACTTCCCCCCATTGGCAAAACCACCTGTTATCTGTGCATCTCTTGGCCTTTAACAAAGCTAA
Organism: Dinomys branickii; assembly: GCA_004027595.1. Taxonomy (NCBI): domain Eukaryota; kingdom Metazoa; phylum Chordata; class Mammalia; order Rodentia; family Dinomyidae; genus Dinomys; species Dinomys branickii. The sequence goes on along the minus strand of PVLD010001694.1, from coordinate 18,394 downwards.
TTAAACCCTCAAGGTAGAGGTCCCCCCTCCCCTTTATCTCTTTTCTTTCTTTTCGAACTGACTTCTGAGTGCTCTGGCTGCTTAACTGACTTGTTGGGCTGACCACTGTATCTTTGACTGGAAGAGAGAATGTGAAAGGATGTTGTACCTCTCTCCTCTGCTCATCCCATGAAGGTCCTAATAACTCAAAATACATCTGCCTTTTCTAAGTGTGGGAAGCTTGGGGGCTTCTCCCAAGTTCTTTGAAAATCCGTAGGTCAGGGATCAATGACCGTACCTGTGGAATATAAGTTGCTATTTGTTATTATTATCCCAGAAAGGAAGGATTCTGGCTTTTATTCCCAGGCTTTTCCAGTAACGTGCCTGGCACACTTTGAAGGGAAGCGGTAATCGTATATTTTATATTAGGTCCTGTGTTAGACTTGTAAAGGCTGCCAGGTCACGCCAGTTGACTTAACTGTTGGGGCGTAGGTAGGTTGCTGGTTTTGCCTGTACCTGGCTTGGTAGACCGAGGGGGTAGTGGCAGGATGCAGTGGGCCCGTTTTTAGATACTGTGACTGGCCCTTCTCTCCCCATGTTCCAGTGTTCTGGGGCGGGGAAGCATGTGCTTTCTGCATCTCTGTAGTCCACACACTGTGTTCCTGCTTGACCGTACCTGGCCGTGACCACGTGGAATTTGGCAGTGTCATCATCAGCCTGGTGCCAGATGGGTTATGAGATGGTGGTGTTAGGAAGAATGAGCTGCATCGTAGGTTAGGGCAAAGGTGAGAGAAGGCTGGCCGTTGTCCATGCCTGGGTGGTCATTGGCCACTGCTCCTTAGCCTGTAGAAAAATCTTCTGCCTCCCCATGTCACGGAAGTTTCCGGGCAGTGCCCTGCTGGCCTCTACGGGCTCAGATCCGTGGAATCCTTCATGGGACTCTTAGTTTTCATCAGCGTTACTTACTGCGTGAAACCGTATTGTTCTCTCCTGACCTCCGTACCTGGGCCCTCAGGAGCCACACAGGGACAAGAGGAATAGCAGTGCCTTGAGACCAAGCCAGGATCTTGTACAGCACTGTCACAGGCTGGCCCTGGACCAGCTGGACCCTGGGCCTGCAGTGGCCCCTCAGCCTCCCGTTTGCAGCCTGGGTGTCAGGTGGACCTGCCCGCTTTCCAGCCCTAAAGCTCTGGAAGAGCAGAGTCGTGTGCATTCGTTTTTTCCAGCCCCTTCCGCAATCAGCTTTCCGTTTTTAATCTGCAAGCAACCAGGCAACTTTGTGAAACATGAGGCTTCTCACTCTTCTTTGTCTACTCAGGCGCCTTACTTTAGAGACCAGTGAGTGGGCTCAGACCTCTCCCTAGCATGGCTTATCCAGTTTGACCCAATGAACTTCAGTTCCCTTTTCCTTATCCTGCCCTGAGTTACAATAACAGTACATAGTAGACCCCAACTGTGCTCGAATGGGTGATGCTAACCTACTGTCCTTGGAGGGCTTACTATGTGCAAGTCAGTCTACATCCTTCCCTGAATTTGCACAGAAACTCTTTGGGGTTAGCATGGATTCTCCCAGTTTGCACAGGAGGAAGCTGCCGCTCAGACAGGTTAAGGGCTCCCTGGCCTCTAGCCGGATAGCTGCACTGCTGGTTTGTGCAGCTTCAGCTAGGAGAGGCTTTGCAGTGTTTGTGGGGTATGCAGTGGGAACTTTCCAGGTGGTAGCAGGGTGTGGTGAACAGAGCCCTGAAACAGACCTCAGCATGGACACATGTAGCCACTAGACCTCAGTCTAGGCCTTGGAGACGTGGGTCTGGCCCTGCTGCACAGCATCTGCCATCTTGAGTTTCTCTTCCTCTTTAGAATGAAGCCTGGGCGCCCTCTCTGAGCCTGTAAGACCTTATGGGCTTGGCATCTTTGCCCGCAGCAACCCCTCTCTCCAGCAGTTCCTGGATATGCTGCCCCCCATACCCCTGCACTGTGCTTTGCACACACAGTTACTTCTGCTTGCCTTGCCCCGTGCTTTTCTGTTGGAGGACAAGTTTCCCTTTATAGCTGGTCTCTGGGTTCTTTGCCCCAGGTCACAACTCTCTGTGGTTCGGTGCTGCTGTCCATGATTCCACAGATTCCCTGATGGAATGCCTGCCATATGCCAGGCACCATGCTAGTTTCTAGCATTGCCAAGTGATTTGTGTGCTGTCTTACCCTGTCCTCAGTTTCCTTGAAGTCAGGGCTGCCGCTCTGTGTCTGCCCTGGGTTCCTGACACCAGCAGATGCTCAGCATGGACCCCTGGCCCGCCAGCCCGCTTCTCAAGAGTCTGGTGTTCACTTTAGGTCTCCCTGGTTGACCTGTCTTTGACTTCCTCGAAGCTGGGCCTCTCTCCTCTTCTTGGTCTTGTTTTTTTCTTCCCCTAGCAGCATCAGCATTTCTCATCTCAGGACCTGGGTTTTCTTTTTTGCAACTTTTATGTAGTGCCGTTCTGCGTAAACTCTGCTGCTAGATTGGAACCCCCCAGAGGACGGGGATACTTGGTTCACCTCTGAAGCCCTCCCCCATCCCAGGTGTGAAGCAGGTGCCTCCTGTTGCTGCATTTCAGAGGGGGCAGGAGCAGAGGGTGCGCCTTCTTCTGGCCAATGTTGGGGAGGGAGGAGTGGTGGCCGTCTGTCTAGACAGTGAGTTTGCAACCAGCTTCTTCCTTAGCCCCCTCCCAGCCCACCTGCCTCCTCCAGAGAAGGGTCCCAACCAAAGAACAATAAAAATACCAGAAATACTGTGTTCTAGGCCCCAAGACTCTTTTTTTTGCAACCTAGTAAACTGATGCTGAACCTGCTTCTGGCCATTTATTTGGAGGTGGTCGTTGTCCTCTTGGAAGAAGCTGGCCCGTTGGAGGGTTGATGATTAACTGACTCAGGAAGGGTCTGGTAGAAAGAGCAGAGGCTGCAGTAGTGGGCTTGTGTTAGTGGGGGGCTTCCTAAGGGTGTTGCTGAGCTTAGCAAAATGCTCTCCTCCCAGGTGTCCTCTTGTGTGTTTGGAAGTTTCCCCCTCTAGTGGGGGAATCTCGGGGTCACCCAGACCTGGTGTCCATCAGGTGGGAGAGGTGGGGAGGGAAAGGGGACTGAGCAGTCACTGTGTAGGGGCGAGTGTGAGCCCTGGCTCTAGGAGGTGGTCACTTAGGAGCTGAGTGGGAAGGAAGTCAGGTGATCTGCTTCTCTGGGAGGTATGGAGGATTAGAAGAGTGCTCCTGGTGCTTGGTCCCACCCTTCTCTGCCAAGAGGGTGCTGCAGCATCCATGTGGTGTGGATGGCTTATAACATGGATGGAGGCTTTGGCTACAGGACTGCAGCATTGCCAAGCCTCAACCTGCCCAGCTGTGGAATGGGAGCATCCACATTCTGGGTTGCTGAATTACGGGTGGGGGTGCCTGGTATGGCTTTTCTCCCACCCTCTCTCAGTAAATTTTCAGAATAGTTTATGTCCATTGAGCAGGCTAGTACAGTAGTATAGTCCAGAGAATCTTGGCAGTGGGGAACGATGATCAGCCTGGGGTAGGGAACTAGAGGCTCCTACTGGGTGCTGCTACCACTTTCCTCTAAAGCAGGCCTGGGGAGATGCTGGGCTCCGCCCTGTTCCCTTGATTCCAGCTTTGCGCGGGGGAGGGGAGCTCGGCAGAGAGCTTGGAAAGCTCTGGGGGTGTGAACATGAACTGGTGTAACTTAGCTTGGTGTTTTGGTGTCTGTGAGAAAAGCAGAACTGGCTCAAGCTGCTTTCTCAGTTAAGGGGATTTAAGAAGAAAAAAAATTAATCCTACCCCGGTGATCAATCTGACACCTTCCCTTTGAGCCCCAGATGGCTGATGGGGGTAGGAAGTTGGCCACCGCTGCTGCTGCACGGAACGGAATGGTTTCTCTGTGTCAAAAACTATGGCTCTTTGGGCAGGCGTGCCCGTTACATATATAAAGCTTGCCTGCCTAGTTTGGTTTTTTGGAGGGTATTTGAATATCCCCAGGAGGCTCCTGTTGGTTAAATGGCTTTTTTAGAGGTGTTGTTTTAACAACACTGCTGGTGACTATGTTTGCTCTCTTGCTTGTGGCCAGGCCTGGAGATGAGGCAGGTGAGTGGACATCACTGTCTTCCAGCTGAAGGGAGGTGCAGAAATCACTGTCCTCCAGCTGAAGGATGGTGCTCTGTGGCTTTCGGACTACGTTGGAGAGGGCTTGGAAAGTCAAAGGAACGTGGCGCTACTCTTACTATCTTGTCATAACTTCTGGCCACAGATGAAATGCTGTCCTGGGCTTCTCGTGTTTGAGGTTGATGGTTTTGCTTTTGCTACACATTTCAAGTTATTCATAGTTATGCTGTAATGGGCATATAGGTTTTATTGACCAGTTCCCTTATCATTGGCTATTCCTTCCTGTGGCCGTCCACCACCCCCCCATCACTGTACACAGCACCGCAGTGAACATCTTCATGTTTCCTTTTGGGTGGTTTCCTTGAAATACATTCTCAAAAGTGACACTGCTGGGCCAGAAAGTATGGGCTCTTTTTAAGAGCTTTGAACCAATTTCCCAAAGAATTAGCTTGATTTATGCTGATGTTAGCAACAGATAAATGAATATTCTAACTATAGGTTTATTGACACTGAGGATTATTGGGCAAATTTTTTGTCATGAGAGTCTTGCTATGCAGTTCAGGCAGGCCTTGAACTCACTTTATGGCCCAGGCTGGCCTTGAACTTGGCAGTGATCCTCCTGCCTCAGCCTCCTGAGTGCTGGGATTTACAGGCGTGCGCCACCATGCTGGGCCCCAGGCTGGTCTTGAACTCACAGTGATTTTCCTGCTCCAGCCTCCATAGTGCTGGGATTATAGGTTTGTGTCACCATGCCGAGCCATTAAACAAATAAACATTTCTTTTACTCTGAAAATGTTACAACACTGACTTTTCTAATTTTTGGTTCCAGCTTCTGTGTGTACTTCCGACAGTATCAGGTGGTAGGTAGTGGGTGCATTCTTTCTGCTCCCAGACTTCCCAGACCTGTGGCTGCCTGAGTGAGGGGAGACAGGCAGCAGTGGGAACAAATGTAGACCAGGAAGACTTCGTGCTCCAGTGTTGGGGGTGGGCTGCCTGTCCTTGCAGAAGGCGAGGGAAGGTGGCTATGTGGCCTTGAGAGAGCCCGACCTTGAGGAATGGAGACAACTAGTGCTTGCCAGGTCCATGAAGCATCATTTGTTCAAGAGCGTTTCCGGGGTCTCCTGGGCATTGAGCTCAGTAGGGACTGGGAGATGGATAAGAGCCAGCCGTCTCTCCAGGCAGACAGAATCACACACAGGGAGTTTCTATATGATGTGACAGATGGCTGCATAGGGTGCCGTGGATGATCAGGGCTGGAGTGACAAGCTCTGCTGGTCTTTTGTTCTTGGGATTTTCAACTCCCTTGCCCTGTTCCTGCTCCCCAAAGAAGGTTCGGCAAGGCAGCAAATATTGCTTCCTTGTGCACTGAACCTGCTCAAGTGGCTTTGGACTTCATGGACTTTCCGTGCCGACGGGGGTAGCTCCCTATCCTGACCCGCTGAAACCCGCTCCACACTTTTCCGTAGGTAGCCACCTCCCCCAGGTCCTTTAAAACCAGAATTTAAAGAAATATTTAAGCTCATAAAGTTCTTGTCTAGGGGAGCAAGACTGAGGTATCAGGGTCAACTTCTCATCGATTTAATCACCTGTGTAGTGTGTCTTTGTTCATTGTGTTGGGTGAGGAGGCTCTGTGGTCCCTGCTGGTGAAACTGTACCCAGCCAGGTCTGGGCTGAGCTTCCTAGCCAAAGCCCTTGGTCATGTTGAGTGGCAGGGAGGTTCTTATGCCCTTCGTATGGACCTGGGAGCTCTGTGAGGCCTTCATCCCATCTGCTTCTCCTTGGAGTCTGTGCTGCCTCATTGGCCCTCAGCATTTTTCAGATGTGTATATATATGTAGCTGGTCTGGCTTTTCGTGTGTGATGTGCCCACTACCGCCATTTGCCCCACAAGAACATGCTCCTGCCTCTTCCAGGGACTGGGGCTAAGGCTACATGTTGGGGCTGCGTAGGAGGAGCCTCAGGATAGGAAAAGAAAGCCAGGTGTCAGCCCGAAGTCTGTTCCTTATAAACTGCCTGGCTGGTTGCCCTGGCCCCATTTTCCATCTTAACCACCCTGGTGCCTACCAGGTCTGAAAAGTAAAAACCCCAAACTTTCTGCTTCCTACCTGCCCCCAGGTGGGGCAAAGTGTAGCTCTCTTGACCCCAAGTAACATTTCCTTAGGACTGATGTGTAGCCTGTAGCCCCAGTGGGGGCGGGCAGTCTAAGCCCCTTCTTTTGTGCAGGACCTTGGGTGCACTGGTTGACTGTTGATAGCAAACGGCACAGGTGGAAGCTGGGAGTCCCTAAAGCAGAGGAGCAGACAGGACCCTAGACTATGTGTGTGTGTGTGGGGTGGGTCCTAGGCCTGTACTCCCAGCTGCCCTCCATTGTCTGGGGAACCAGAGGCAGCAGCCTCCTCCTCCAGGTTCTCTTTTGGAGAATAAACATATCAACAGGGTTGATTACCCTGATTGGTCCCTGGGCAGCTGGTTCTGGCTTGCATCTGGAGCTGATTTCTCCGCCTGTACATTCATTGTCTTAGATGGCTAACTTCCACAAATCAGAGGTTAGCTGGGGTGCCCTAACCCTACCATGACCCCGGATGCTTGTTTGTTGGTCCAATGAACATTTCCTGCTCAGTGGGGGAAAAGAAAGCCCAAAGCACACATGGGCAGCGTAAGAGCCACCTCCCCTGCTCTGATACACATAGGATGTTCCTCCCAGCCCTTCGCCAGTCTCCCACCTGGGCCTGCCTTTCTGAAATGCATTCAGGGTGGAGGAGACATTTCCAGGAAGGTGTGGACCTTCACCCCCACCAGAGGAGTTTCAGTGGGCACTGTGGGCTCATTCTCCTAGGTGGGATTGTCAGGGCATGAGCCCTGGCAGCCCCTGGCATAGCAGAGGAGGTTTGGGATAAACATGGGGCCTGGGACCTGACAACAGGATGCAGCTACGGAGTGATCAGGAGCATGTGCCCCAGTCCTCTGTGACCCTCTGCATATTCTTCAAGACTCATCTAAAGTAACATCCTCCTGAAACGAAGCCCTGACACCTGCCCCAACAATTTCCTTTGAAATATGGCAATGCACAGAGCTGGTGCTGGGTGCCGGACCCTTTCACTGACAGCTACTACATTGGTGTACAAGAATTACAGAGGGCAGGCCTGCTTGTGGGTGCTGGAGAGGGGTGGAAGTGGGTCGGGGCAAAGTCAGATCTGTACGAGTGTTTCAGGCTGCTCTGGGGTGCCCTGGACAGGGGGCCTAGCTGCTGTAGATATAGGAGCCTCCCCAGAGCCATGAATCCGGGGATGCAGTGCAGAGCTCTCACTTGGGATAGAGTCAGTACGAAGACTATTTCTGTATGCACCTTCTTGCTTTTTATAGTGACAGTAATTTGGCTTGGCCCCCAGCTGAAGAAGTTGGAACTTGGACACTGCACAGGATACTGGGGAAAGGTAGGAGGGGCTACCTACTCGGCACAGTCCTCAGTGATGGTGAAACCACAGCCAGAGGTTGCTCAGCCTTGTGGACTGCCTGGCCAGATGAGGGTCCTTTAGGTAGGTGTAGTGACTTGCTTTGAGCATCTTATCAATGTAGTCCTTTAATTGTTTTCCAAGCTCTTTTACCGCCACTGGTTTTAGGAGCCCCACCACTGGCACTGTTTGTTAGGCCCAGAGAGTTGCCCTAGGGCCTGGGTCTAGTAGGGGTTGGGCCTGGCTTTGACTTTCTGGGCTGTCCTCGAGCCTGGCTCCTTTTGGCTTTTGTTTGGAAGTAGCCCTTCCCGTGGGTGTTTTCACCTACCATGTTAGGCATGTGAGGCCCCTGGTTCCACTGAAGCCTGTGGAGCCTACAGGCTTCCTAGTCCAAGGCTTTAGCTCTGCTGCCCCCTTCTGGGGTGGCCAGTAGCTCCCAGGCATTGCCCCATCTCCTCTTTAGAGAACCGGCCCCCATCAGGAACCCTTGGTGTCAGCGAAAACAGCCCCAGGCAAGTGTGGCATGCAAGGCCTCAGTCACGTATTTCTTGCTGCCTGAGAGCCCCCAGAGAGGCAGGTAGGGACAGTGGCCCTTCCAGGTGCACTTGGCCTCCCGGGAAGATCCAGACCCAAAAGCAGGGGACTTTGTTGATAAACCTGTGTTCTGGTGTGAGGCCTGCCCCTTTACTTCCTAAGGCAGTGGTGGCTCCCCCTGCCTGTCTTGCACGGTGTAGGTATTTCGGTTGTTGGGCAGACCAGCAAGGGAGAAGACTGTGACCTGTGAGACAATGCAGGGAGGAGGGGGTATCTCTCTCCTCCACAGTGGAAGGGCCGAGCCAGAGCTGCAGGCCTCCCGAGTCCATCCCGGAGCCGGAGTTCTGCCCACGGAGTCCTGCTTCCTCACTTAGCTCTGGCTCTCCGCCTTCTCTGTAGTATATTTTATAGATTGCATCAGGGAGCCACTTACCCCAATTAGAACCGGGAGGGCTTGGAAGGGAGGAAATAGGCTGGGGTGTGTTGGGAATGTTTTAGCTAATGTAGGGAGTGCTTTTAAAAGGCAGGAAGAAACCCTCTTTTTCTTTATAGAGCAATTAAAAACCTTTGTAAAATTAACCCCTGGGAAGGTGTATCAGTGCTCTTTTAAAAAAATGTGTACCTAACTGTGCATCCCTTCTCACACACACCCCATGTTCTTACTATCTTAGAGACATCTGTGGAGGGTGACCCAGTGTTTAAAGGGGCTCTCCCTCTGTGATAAGTACCAGGTAGTGGCTGAGCCTGCAGCCCCAGGAGGGAAGAGAAAGCCTGGTGGAGTGTTGAAGAGGGTGGGACTCTGGCTGGGCCTCCCCAGGTCCACGCGGCCTGCTGGCAGCAGCAGGCTCTGAGACAGGCATCTTGTCAGAGGCGGGCAGATGGCGTTCACCTGCTCGGGACGCACTCCCTGGTGCTGAGGCCCATGGAGTTGTTGGGCTAATAACAGCTGCCAGCTCTGGGCCGAGCTCTGTGGGCATTCAAAGGCTTGGAAGTGTGCAGGGAGAAGGAGGCGGCCCGGGGCTCCCCGCCCGCCATGTCTCGCCTTCTGTTTTGAGATTTCAGCCCCCCTCCCCACATCCGAGCAACAAGAGCATTTTAATAGAGGACAGTTCTGTTTTGAAAACGACAAAAAAGTGCCTTGTCGAGTGTGACCTGGCCTCTTCTTTGTCCTGCCTCCCCCTCTTTGTGTGTGCCTGCAATGGGTTTTGTTCTAAGGGGCAAAGGAGTTGGACATGGATTTGGCGTGTCCTGCAGTTTTCTTTCTTTTTCCTTTTTTGGCAGTGGCTAAAGCTTTTGGTTATTTCTGAGTACAGGGCAATTGGAGAGTTAGAGATTCGGGACCTCTCCAGGCCATTTGAGTTACCCAGTGGTGTCAGAAACAGGGAGTGGCACTGAGGCCAACTTTCTGACTGCCTGGCTTGCTGTGTGTGCATGTAAAGGACAGACAATTTCTCACAGTGCGGCCTGCCTGAAATCCTGATAGCAGTGTTTGCCCGAAGATCAGCCCAAGGCTGGACTGGCTGTTCATGGCCCCGTTTGTTTCCCTCTGTGCCATGCAGGGGAGGGTGTTGATGCTGCTGTCTTGCATCTTGGTTGAAGTTGACACTGGCCAATGTCCACTTGATCTGGCTGGATTCAGCATCGCTGTAATTAGGCCACTCGGAAAACTGCATATTATTTGGGGAGGGCTCAGTTTGATGGGGCTGATAGGAGTTTACAACTCCCCTCAGGACACCGTTGGTGCCTCACTCTTTCAGGCTGAGACTAGAAGTGATGTTTGCCAGGCAGATGAGTGGTGTTCCTAAGATGCAGGAAGATGAGCTTGATAATCTTCTTATTTTCTTTCTTTTTTTAATTTTTAGTACATGTTTGAAGTACATGATAAATACATTCTTCCACCTTGGGAATCTTAAAGTGCTTCAAATCGGAGCACTCTGTATGCTTACCTGCACTGGGTGCACCCGTGGGAGATGTGCTCTGTCTGGTCACCAGAGCTGTGTTCTTGAGGCCCGTCTGTCTCAACAGGAGAGCATATAGTTCAGCCAGAGGGACAGGTCAGACCAACATTCTATCGCTTTCCCTAGTTATTCCAACCCAATGAGATTGGTTTTTTTGTTAGGTATTCTTAAAGTTCTTAGTTTTCAGACCAGTCCTTGGAATGAATCCTTGCTTTCCTAGTGATTGTGGCCTCTCCTACTCTTCTCTTGCATTTTAATTATTAATGAGCATTTCTGGGGAGGAGAGGCTGTTTGGGGAGAGGAGGCAGTGCTTTGGAACATGGCTTAATGGGTTCTCCAAGCACTGGGAATACAAAAAGAAATGAAGGCAGAGCGTCTGCCCTCAAGGAGCCCAAGTCTAGTAGAGCAGGAAGAAACAGTAAACACTGCGAGGTGGTGTGCAGTTCCTGTAGCGCCCAGGCCAGCAGAAGCCAGGGCACCGAGGAGAGGAGACACTGAGGCTCCCTGGGCCAAGGGAGGGAGAGAGAGGGCGGGTGTAAAGTTGGTAGAGGAGGAGATGTTGGATTTGCCTTTGGGAGCACAGAGTCAGTGCTAGGTGCATAACCAGAAAAGTCATGGTCTTCCATGCCTTAGGATCGAGAGAGCAGGAAGAGAAAGAATACACTGTGACCCTGAAATGGAAGTGCTGGGGCCCCCGACACAGGCCTACACAGTAGGACCAGGAGGCCTCTTGAAACCTGGGCTTCATCCTGAGGCTGCAGTGCTGTTGATTATTGTTTAGCCTCTGGAACCCCGTGGTTGGCAGGCCTGTGAGTACAGTTGGCAGTCAGAAGAGCCTAGTGTCAGGTGGTAGCCTCTACCTCCAGGTGAGCCTCAGCCAGCTAAGCCTCAGTTTCCTGCTCTGTAAAATGATTCTTAGAAAGCATCCGGCTTGGTTGGTGTGGGGGTGGGTAGAGGAGTAAGTGATCGCCTGAAACGCTCACCGTGTGGAAGCACCAAGTTAGTGTCTGCTCTTGTCACTGTCCTTGTGCTAATAGCACCAGCGGCCCCTTCTGTGAGCTGGTCCCCTGGCCCCAGCCTCTTTCCTGCCTGCAGCTTTCCCCCACACCTTGGAGATGACCCAGGTCAGAGGAAAGATGGCTTCAGAGGAGGCTGTGCTGTGGCCCTGGCTTTTTATCTCTGTTATACAGGCTGGTTTTAAATAACCTGGCGTTTGCCAATAATGAGCCTGGTGTCCTGGCCTGAAACCCTATGCCTGTTTGGTCTTGTAGCCTTCCCTGTCCTGCAGTGGACGCGCTCTTTGACACATGGCCGACACCAGCCTGGGGCTTATCGCGCCAAGGCGTGTGTTATCCTATTCCTCCCATTCTCCCGTTCCTCTGTGTGTCATCGCCACTCCTCTAGGGGGGCATCCTGTGAGCTTGGTGTGGACACATCTCGGTCCAGTCCCGGGGGAGCGGATAGCCCAGGAAGGGAATAAATGAACACGGCTTCTAGCCTGGCTGGGGCAATGCTGGCGGTTGGTGACAGGTGGAAAGAAGGGCATCTTGAGTTAGGAGCGGCGTGTGGGTGGGGCTCCTGAGGAATGTGGCTTCTCCTGGATGTTGAAGGTTAGTGGCGCTTGAGCCTGGGTGGAGTCCTGGCGGGTGTCTTGGTAAAAGACAAGGCATAGGAAACACCTTGCCAGTTTGGGCTTAGGAAGAAACTGGCAGCAGAGGAGAAAAATCTGCTAGACAGAGCACCAGACAGCAATGCCGTGTTTCAGTCTCCACATTGAATGAGGGCTTCTTTGCCTTTGCTGCCTGTTTTACGGGAGTATTGGAACTTGCTTCTGGTACACAGCTCCTGGTTGGCCAGCCTGGCAATGGAAGCAGTGGCTTGGAGCTTTTTCTTCTCTTAAGAATGTTCCCTGGTGCCTCCACTTCAGGATCACATTGTACCTTTTCTCCTGCTCAGGAAGGCAACTTTCTGCTCTCTTAGATTCCATCAGAGCTGGCTCAGCTGCCATTTCCTCAGCCATGATACCTGAAAATAGAAAACTTACTGTATATGGACCCCCTGCCATGTGGTGCCCACTGCGCCGGGCAGGTGCTGCACCCCCCACATAGCAAAAGGAGCCATTTGGAGGACCCGTAACCTTGGAAGGGAAGAGCCTGGGTCTGTTTTCAAAACCACCAAGCCTGTATGTTACCCATGGACTGGGAAGTGAGGTGGGCTTCCCCTCTTACTCACTGCAGAACCTACCTTGAGTACAACCTTGTTCCTTCACAGGGCTGCTGGTGGTAGCATTTTTCTGGGCCGTGTGAATGCATTTATCTGCAGTCATGTTTGCAGCGGTTGCCCTGGCTGGGCCAGGACCCATCTTAGCAGCGAACAGCTGAGAACCTGTGTTCTGGGCCAGGCTTGCTTCCCACAATCCGCCTCCAGGCCTGCTCCACAGTGTCCCCCACTCTAGTAGCAAGTCCAGGGTCTGCTCGTGGGACCTGGACTGTGCGCCTCAGCCTCTGCTGTGGCTGCCCTCCCATTTGCTTCCCTGGGCTCTGGCCTTCGCACTGATATTCTGCCTAGAATGTGACCTGTCCTGCTGAGCTGCACCTCCTGGCCCTTCTATACTCCCCCAACCCCATCTCACCTGGCCAACAGCCTTCCCCTGTGCGAATATACTTGTAGCATGTCTCTCTGTGAGCCATCCACATTCTGAGAGCTTGGTGCCACCCATGACCAGGGCTTCTGTGTGGGTGTGGAAATTCCAGAGCAGGAGGTTTGCAAAAGAGTGGACCTGTTATATTCTCCTAACTGCCTTGTGGCCTTGGGTTAGCACCTTACCCTCTGACCTTATTATCTGCACCTCTAAGGGTGGTACAGGGATTGAGTGATGGGATGTGTGCAAGGGCTCTGCACAGTGGGAGCACACAGTTGGAGCAGCAGTGGTGATTGTGTATGTTCAAACACCGAACCGGGGCCCAGCTTGGCCCAGGACCTGCCCCCTGCCTGGGGGCTAGATGTCCTGGTGGCCAGTGTCAGGCTACCCGAGCAAGGACATCAGTGTCAGAGGAGACTTTCCATGGGTATAGGAGACAGCAGGAGCGAGCACCAAGGAGAGCCACGGTGCGGAGAGCTTCCCGGCAGAGGGGCCTCCACCTCAAACTCTGGTCCTGTCCCTGGCCTCCAGAGCCTTGTGTGATGGCACCTATGCCCCATGGCTCCTGACAGCTCGCTCCTTGTCCTGTGTAATGTGGGGGCCTCACTCTCATCTCTAACTGTGTTGTACAGCATGTGTTTTGTTCTATGAGGAGATAATACCGTTAGCTTGGCAGTCACCTCATTCACTAATTATTTCACGTGTCTGTCTGGGCTGCCTGGGCAGATTACCTGCTCCTTCTGGGCCTTAGGCACTGTCTTCCCTGTCTCTCGCCGCCCCCTGCCCTCCCCCAGGCCCAGCACCACTACTGCAAGCCTGAGTCCGCTGAGTCCCCAGAGGCTGGCCCGGGAACCCAAGTGTGAGTCCTGCATTGGGCAGACAGACTTGGTCTCTGGCTGTAAGCTCTTCCTCCTCTTGCGCACAAGCAAGGGGACAGAAGCAGTTTTCAAACCTCATGGGGCCCTGGCGTTCCCACCATAGTGGGAATCTCCTCTGTCACTTGATCTTCAGGGTTCTTAGAGTGGGCACCATTGCTCCTTTACTCCTTGGGTACTGACTGGTGCCCATTAAGTGCTGGGCCTTGGGAGGCAATGGGACATGTGGGATTGCTTTTTAGGGTGCTTAAAGGTAGGAAAAGGAAAAAAAAAATTAGAGGACTACCCCTGTCCACATTACACTCAGCATTCTGTGCTGTACCAGCAGCACGTACTTCAGTGTGTCCTATCTGTGCTGAGACTAGGGTCAGCACAGAGAGCAGGACAGAGGTTGCCCTGTCTCTGCCCTCACCCCACCCCCAGTTGGAGGAAAGACAGGCAAACAGACACCCTGCAGGAGGAGGTCCAATCACATGTGGAGTACTCAAGGAAGAGCTGCAGGTTAAGGCTGGGCAGGTCAGGGTGCTCCCAGGGGCCCCAGGAGACTCAACAGAAGAAGGCACAGAGTTCACACCACCCTGCTCCTTCCCATGGTGACATGGAAGGCTGAGGTGTTCGTGTTCCTACCTTTGCAAGTATGATTTGGGGGAGGCATGGATAGCATTTGAAACCTTAACGAGAGGAAGGCGGCGCCCACAGTTCCTGGGAGAAAGGGCATCCCTGGGAGTATATGGCTAGGCTACCATTATAATTATACCACTGTGGTGAAGGCCCAGAACCCAGGGGTTGTGGTGGTGGCAGATGCCTGGCTTCCCAGCTGCTCGGCCTGCCTGGCTCTGAGTGGATTAGCTCTGTTTGAGCTGGAGCTTACTGCTGTGTGCTTCTCTTCCCCACCGGTTTGTTCTCTTCCTGGCCCAAGTGTCTGCTCAGGGCTGCGCAGCTCCGGAGCAGAGAGGGGGTCCCTGGGCAAGAGGGAGCACAGTGAAGTGGCCATTATCCAAATGAGGAATGGTTGATGTTTGCATTTTTCCAGGCTTCTGTGGAAACAGGGATATGGCTGGGTGCTGGGGGGGGCGGGGTGAGAAGGGGAGGTATCTTCTGTAGAAACTGGGGTTACAGCCTTGTTTGCGTGAGTGAGCAACGCCTGGTTGAGTTGCCTCAGGTTCATTTGTGCTGCTAAACCTGAGGTAATGTGCTGATGCTGTTCATTAAAATCACACTTCGTTGCAGATGGGCTTTCTGAATGGGTACCTATTTCCCCCTGATGGTCCTGGCAAGCCTTCTATTTTGGGAAACTGGGTACGGAACTAACCTGAGCAGTGTGATATGCTAGAAGTTTGGATGTGGGTCTGCTCCTGACCTTGACAAGAGCTCAGTTTTCCCACCTGTCTACTGGGGATGTTCATTCTTGTCTTGCAGGGCTTTCTTTGGCAGGGGTGCACTGCTGGGGAATTGAACCCAGGACCCTCATGTGCTAGGTGAGCATAAAGCTGCAGCCCCAGGCCTCTTGGCAGTGATGCTGAGAGTGAGAAGTAGATAGGTGTGTAAGAGGCTCAGTGCCGCATTCTGGGCCCTGGACATGTTCAGTGGAATCTGAGAGTTTCCATCCCCAATGCGCCACGCCAAGTGCACAGCATGTTGGATTTCTGGGATGGGGTTCCAGGCGCTTCAGCAGAGGAAAGCAGACTTAGAGAAAAATAACTTTGTCTTGAGCTACTCTTTAAAGTAATACGGGTGGTTGTCATTCTTGCTGGAGCTCCTCTGCATCTGCTGGTATGGACACTGGGAGGGGGTGGGGAAGCCAGCATGGTCTTGGCCCTCCTGGAGTGTACATTCTAGCTTGAGAATCAAAATTTCACACGTGTGGAACAGTTAGAGAAAAATAACAGATGGTGTCTGATCAGATGTCACCACTCTGTGAAGCTGTCCCAGACTGCCACACCCTCCAGCAGAAAGAACCCTTCCTTTTTCTGGTGTCCTGAGCTGAGCACAGGCCTGTGTAGCACTGTGTGTTGTGTCTCATCGTACAGTAGATGTTTATGGAGTGCCGGCGTGTGCTAGGTGCCATCCTTGGTCCTTCCTCACATGTTCTCCAGGTCCCTGTGCCCATAGCGGCTGCATGAATGACAAGGGATTCCCTACACTTGGAGCTTCTGGCCGGAAATGCTTTTGTTTCTGCTGGGCTCATGCATCCTGAGCCAACTCCTTCCAGGGTGCCTGTGACCCTGCTGAGGAGGCCAGCCCTCTCCTGTGTTTCGTCTTTCTGTAGCCTGGGAGGTTGGAGCAGTTGTCTTCTGGGGATTTGGCCAGACTAGAAGAGGTAGAGAAGACTTCTGCTAGCCTTTCATGCTACATAGCTAACAAATGTGGTGTCTGATGTTCCTTTTTCCTCTCTGGGCCCTCGCTTTACTCCCTTTAGAAAAGTAGGGTTGGAGTAAATGATTTCTCTGTTATTGAGACTAAGTTCTTCTTGGAAGCGATGTTAGTTTGGAAATGCTTTTGATGTGTTGAACCCTTGGCTGGGTGCTGGAGACATGGAAGATGCTGTCTGCTTTCTGGGGTCTCACATTCAGTGGGAGACAAGCATGAGCCGGTGCTGAACGTCTGTGAGGGGCACGGTCCCTAAGAGAAGATCTGACTTGGTGTCCTCAGAGGGCCTTCTGGAGAGGTGGCATTTTGTGTGGTCCTGAATGGAAACAGAAATACAATTCAGTGATAGAGAGGGCAGAGTGTGAAGGGGGCATTCCAGGGGCGGGGAGAGTCTGCACAAGGCATGGTAGCTTGAAAAGACATGCTGGTTCCAGGAGTGAGGGCTTGTGTGGGCGAGCTGCAACTGAAGATTGGGTTCAGTCCAGGTGGTGCAGGGCCTGGCCAAGCCACTGTGCAGGGTGGCGTAGTGAACCCTTGAGGTGGTGAGCAGGCTGAGCCATCTGGGTTAGAGCTGTCTGGAGAAAGGCATAGGGATGAGGGGAGACTGAGGCACATGGTCCACTGAGGAGGCTGACTGCAGTGGGCAGGCCCAAGGTCAGTGTCCAGAGGGCTGGGGGCAACTGTGGCCACCTTGGGGAGCTGGCATAATCTGGGAAGATCACCCACACGGCCCCCTAATACTTCCCTAATGATTTGATACCCCTATACCTGGAAGGGTGAGCTTAGGGGTGATTGTAAACAGCCTAGATTTGTTGAATATATTGGTTAAAAAAAAAAGAAAAGGCCACCTCTATGTAAATTAACTAAAGGGTGACAGTGCAGTGGCTTTCAAGATACCCAGATGGTGTTGTGGGTGTGTATGTTTCCTGCTTTGGGCCTTAGTTTCCCTCTTGGTGAAAATGGCAGGGGTAGGAGGACACGGACCAGTGCCAAGGTGTGCTCACACGCCCCCATGACTGACGTCTTTGTTTCCAGGAGCTGGAGGCCCAAGCATGCAGGGCAGGGTGACTCCATTCTTGGCAAGCAGAGTGGAAAATGCCAGTGTCTTGCAGGGAGTCCCAGAGGGTGTGGGATGGGCGTGTGTGTGCTCTGCTGGGCGTGCCCAAGGTCTCCTTTGGGTGGCATCTGTGCTGGCCCAGCGGGAACCTACACACAGTCCATCGCTTCCTGAAGTCTGTCTTTCCCATCAGTGTTCACAGGAACAAGCAAGGCCCTCTGTGGCACAGAAGCCCAGCACACCCTGGGTGGTGTTGCCAGAGCGTTTGTGCCTTTGTGCTTGTCCTTGGGCCAGTGTGGCACCTTGAACAGAGAGCAATGTGTGCACCCATGTGCATGCATGGGTAGGTGTATGTGTGTGGTGTGTGTGTGTGTGTGTGTTATTTTGGACCCATTGCAGAATTTTTCACTGCTGCCAAGTTGTTTTCTTGGGATATATTTAAAGTGAGATGATCGAGAAGTAGGTGGTGTGTGTTTGCACAGGGATGTTTGCACACGTTGACCATGGTGTTTCTGGAGCTGACGTCCAGGAACCGAGCCCTTCCTCAGCCTCCTAGTGCACTTGTAGAAGAGGCCTGCAGTGAGCCCTTCTTGATGGATGAAGGGGCTTGGGGAGAGAGTAACAGGTGGAACCTTCCGTCACAGAGGTGAAAAGTAGCTGTGGACCCCCACACTGCACCCTTTCCGCCCCGAGTGAAGTGGGCATCTAAGGCTGAGGAGGGAATAGGCTGAAGGCAGGTGGTTGTGCTCTGACTCTGGCCAGAGGCACTGTCTCCCGGGGTGGGGCAGACTCTGATCTTCTGCTCGATAAGATACCAAGCAGAATTACTCTGGTTTGTGTTTGTGGAAAGTCTTGGGGACAGCACTGGCTCCCCAGGCAGGGTGGCACAGGCAGGTGTGACCTTATACCCTTGCTGGGAATCTCTTCCCACCCCTTGTTCTCTTAGTGAGTCTGAATTTGTGCCCTCCATGTGGCAGGCAGGGGTCTACTTGGGCCTCAGAAGACCTAATCAGCTTATAGTGGGGTAGGACAGTGCTCTTCTGTTATTAAACTCAGGACCTCAGTCTACACGATGGAGGCAGCTTTAATGAGATTAGAAAGCTTAACCAAGAGGCCAATTAAATCTGGGCCCATACATGTTTGGGCTGCTGTCTAAGCCCTGACCTGCACCCAGAGGCGTCCTGCAGGCCTCCTGGGAGCCTGGCTGAGGAGGGGGAGGGGACAGAACCAGACTGCCCATCTGGCCCAGCTGACCCCCGGCCTGGGGTCTGTTCTCCTGCTGGGGTCAGGGCAGGAGCTGAACCTAGGAGCTCCCAAAGTGCTCGCTCTCTCTCCCTCTCCCTCTCCCTTTCCCTCTCTCCCTCTTTCCCTCTTTCCCTCTTTCCCTCTTTCCCTTTCCCCCCCC